>JAZDUH010000130.1:10025000-10362500 GCA_036419115.1 Scarus forsteni | reverse complement strand
ATAGAGGTAAAAAAAACAGGCATAGAATTGCAACAAAATACATCACAATGCCAAAATGTTCAACACATTTTGGGCTAAAAGTATTGAACCTTCTGCGATTTGAAATTGCAACAAGCCATATTGCGATTTAATCTAATTTGCAATTAATTGTTCAGCCCTAATTTTTGGTACCAGATTTGACTTGTTCATTTTATCATTTTGCTATTATGACAAGGGTCTTCGCAGGATCATATGTTGATATCTTAAAATCTTGCAAAACAACCTCCAATATCTTGGACATCATTGTCAGGGTTTAAAGATTTAAAGGGATATGCCAACATTTTCTTTGTTTTCACATCTTGCCTCATTCCAGAGTCCATGACAAGTAGATAGACACCATTCTTTCAACTGTGCATCCAGTAACAAGGAAGAGATGACTAAGACTCACCCACCGCTAGTTAGCTTAGCT
Source organism: Scarus forsteni (assembly GCA_036419115.1). NCBI lineage: Eukaryota > Metazoa > Chordata > Actinopteri > Labriformes > Labridae > Scarus > Scarus forsteni. The sequence goes on along the minus strand of JAZDUH010000130.1, from coordinate 10,362,052 downwards.
CAAACACTAGGAGTCAACGTGTATAGCTAGCCTGCCCCTACCCACAGTCACAAGATGAAATCTTCAGCAACTCTTGTGTGCTTGTTGTGACTGGGTTTTTTTTAACCATGTTATGTTAGGTTAGGTTATCTTCTCGGTGTGGAAGAAAAAATCTATTGATATAAGTATCAGGATTTTTTGTTTGGCAATTTTTAAATCGATTTTTTTCCAAATTTAAATGCTTAATTTTAGTCTGTGTTCATAAGCCACTTTTGAAAGCAATACAGGCTTTTGAAGAGAGAGAGTATAAACAGCTGGTTAAAATATATTGCTGAATAAATCCTAAAAACGGACTCACATGTAATGTGTATTTTTTCTGATATAGTCTGTAGGCATCATCATTGTTCATCTTTTTCGCTGGTGTTCAAAAAGCTAAGAAAAGATAGCAAAGATTGGCAATATCGTAGGATCGCAATTTAAATCGAATCGGCACCTTAAAAAAATCATAAAAAATCTAATCAGGAGAAAAGCGTATCTTCTTCTATCATCATATTATCTTCTACTCCAAAACAGAGGCTTCATTTTGTTGATCTACTTCTGCAGTGGTTTGCGCTAGAGATGTGCTGCTAGCAAACAAGCCAAGTCTTTTGTACAGGTCTTTTAAGTAAATTATGAGAACCAATTCGGCTTTGTGAGTGAGCCATTCTTAAATGAAAATTGACTGCAAAATTTAAAAATGCCTCTTAAGTGAATCGCTCACTCATAACTTGCTCATCATTCACTTTGAAGAGATGTTCAAAAGACTCGACTCGTACGTGAACATTGAATCTCGAGCGCAAACCACCACGGAAGTAAGTCTAACAAAATGAAGCCTCTGTTCAGGAGAAGAAGATAACACGGATAGTAGGACAGATAATAGGCTCAAAATGAGTCAAAACAAGCTCACAGGACTGTTAGAGTTGCTTAAGAGTTTATCTGATAACTGTAGGCAGAGGCAGGCTAATGATACCCATTGACTTCCAGTGTTTGAGCTAAGTTATTAAGCGGTGGGCTGTCTCTTTCTTGTTACTTCTTGTCATGGACTCGTGAGTGAGGCAAGACACAAAGACAAAGAAAGGTTGCTGTATCCCTTTAATGTCACTATCACATCTAGATTGTTTGGGAGAGTTGTTCCAATACAAGAAAAAATGAATTCTGAGCTTGGCATAGTTCATTTAAATATTCACAAGCACAGCAATCGATCCCTGTTTTGGTGGTAACAGAAGTGCCAAGCTCGCCTAAAGGAGGTGGTTGTTTCCAATGGACCACCTGAACGGTTTGTTTGTAGAGAGGACACAATCAACCCAGCAACCAAAATAGCAATGCTAACCAAGTAGTAGCATTGCAGCAACCAGATGACCAGGCTTATGACAAAGTACTACATTATAATAACCCGAATCACACACAGTCACTTTCTGTGCTCAGGCACAACATACCATAAAATAGCATCACTCAGTATCTCAGCAGGAAACCACAGGACACAACAACATTGAGTCAAAAACTTGTCAAGTTTGGAAAATTAGTCCAGCTCTTTCTTTTTTTAAAACCACTCTCTACTTTTCCACACCACTGACAGTTTTTATGCCCATCACTAAGTGGGTTATATTTGGACAAAAACATTAGATACACTTTCTGTAACTGAAAAAAATACGGATTATTTGAAGGAAATAGTGGCACGCGAGCATGACACCGCTATTAGTAATCAACATATTTAGCTTACATAATATTAAACTATAGCATTTCTGTGAAAACATACATTACAAGACTATCATGTGTTGCTATATTGTGGTAAATTCCTTTGTGAATAATTTTTAATGTGCCTTGAATGGTAAAGCATAGCATTTATTAACAACAATATGCACCTGCACCTGTAAAAAAACAAAAAGGTAGAGAGTCATGTACTTTCCATGACAGTTTGTAAAACACTTACTATTCTGTCTTTGTCTATAATGTGGTCTATTCTAGTGGTGGGAGGAATCAGATGTTCCAAAATCTGTTTGGATCCTACAAACTTTAATAACACAATAATCTTGCCACAAAAGTTATATTGCTGTATTGATATTTTGTCTCCTTGTTTATCACATCATATATCTATCTGCTTTATTTTCACCTTTTGTTCCCTCCCTCTCTCTATTATTGTCATCTATCAATAATTTAATTTTTATGTTTTAATAAGAAACCCACCCAAGTGGAGCACTGTCAGGCGTTGGTGTGATGGATGGTATGATAGCGTTTTCCCATTATGAACACTAAACTGGAGGCTTTTTGATTTATAGTTTGCTGCTGTTGTGTACTGTAAACTGGATCCTTCAGGCTGCCCTGCCCAGGACAGCAGATTTGATGAGTTTGGTGTCAGTAGGGGAGGAGAAAAAAGTGGACATGTCCTGTTTGAAGAAACATGAGCGCCTTTATACGAAAGGTAAATATAGTGGTGCATTTTCCTTTCAAATATTAATTGATTCTGTTAAATAGTGATCTTTATTTGTTTCAAGCTTACATTTTTCAATTAATGCAGAATCATTCTAAGTGGGGGCCCTGACACTTGGAGCATCAACAGGGAGCACTAAGAGAGCTAAGGGTGGAAATTGATGTGATTTTACTTATACATTATCATTATTGATTCTGTTAGTTGGTTTAATTATTTATTGATTCCCTTGTTGATAGATTTTCTGCAGGAAGAAAAGCATAGGTTTTTGTCAACCATGTCAAACATGGTATTCCTGATATTAATGCCATGGCCAAATGTTACAGCATGTTTCTGCTGTTTCCAACCTTGACTGAAATGGCAGACATTAATGGTGCTGATAGTGTCACATTTGTATAACAGAGTGCTGCAGTCATGAGCACTAAAACTTGGAAGTGAGTTGGCATTTTAGCAGTTCTCTTGTCTCAAAGTCTATGGGATATCTCAATGGGCTTTTCAAATAAATGCCTTACAGAACATCCGAGGCAAACGAAAGCAGAAGAGATTTTGTTGTCTTTTTCTGACAACAAAACAAACTACATTTGATTTTGGCACATTTGTGATTTCAAGCATTATTGCTAAAGATTTTGACCAGGACTACAAACATGGCTGAGGAACTAAAACGTCATCATTCTGATGATCTTAAAAATTATGCTACACAAATAATTTACATGAGCACTAACTTCTTCAGGTCACAGTAACAGAAAGTATTCTTTACTACAGTTAGTGTAGTGGTGCAGTAATATCTCACACTACTACAGAGTGTGAGATATTAGTTGAAGCTTAGTGCTGGTATTATAAATATTACCCTGGAATTTGCTTTTAACTCTCTTTATTGTCAATTTTGCTAATTCTGTCTTTGTTTTTAACTCTGTAAAGCTTCGTTCACACCGCAAGCGACTCTGCAATCAAAAGCGCGTTGCCCACTGAAGTCATATCGCATGTCCATAAAATCTTCATTTTGGTCACCGTCCGCTCGAGTTTCACCGCGATCGTATCATATATCATATAATAGAATGTATAAGTGGACATTTTTCCAACTGTATCCTTTTCATTCTCTAATCAAACACAAAACACTGCAGCTGATGCCCTGCAGCAGCAGTGTTTGTGAGTTTTCTGTGGTCCGTCTAGGCGGACTTAATGTCCTCATTGACTAATGTTTCCTACACGGACATAATTTGTCGCACATGCACACACCGCTGATTGGTTGTTGCCGCACAGCCACACACAACATTGCCTGAAAAGACAAACTTTTATTTTACTTTGACATCGCGCGTCGAGTGAATTGATCATCTTGTACGCAGCAATCGCATCTCAGGAGGGTTAGCCCCGCCCCATTGTGGCTGTGCATTGACTTTGCATGGACGGTGATAGCCGAGGTAGTACAAGTAGCGTCCGATGTGTAGGCACCTTAACTCTGTTTTGAATTGCTATATGTATGAAAAGTTGCCTTGTTGATGAAGTTTACACTTCAAAAAATATTACATTTGCACTTTGAGAGTTTTTTTTGTGACCAAAAAACGTACGATATGCAGTAATATAAAAATATTTAAAAATCTCAAGAGCTGCTTGTTAAGAAAACCTGTGGGGAGCAAACTTTTAGGTTGGCCTAAGAAGGTTCTGCTTTATAAGGCTACAGATTTACCTACTTGTGCCTGCAGTCCGCCTGCTCCACTTGTTAGCTGTTGTGCATGCTGACTGCCTCTCCCAAGACTTTGACATCATTTTTTAAAAGCTATGCAAAGTGAGTGAGAGGACTTGATAACAGAATTGTTAGGTATAAAGGGAAATTATTTTGATACTTAAAATTAATTCCAGGTGGTTCTTAACTGGAACTGGGTTTTGATTCCCATCCCTATATGAGACCCCGGTCATTTGAAGGGAAGAGAGGAGAAAACAGACCTAATAATAATCAACCAACATTTTTTTATTACTATATCAGTCCTTGTTGTAGTTTTTCTGACTCAAACTCTGCTTGTGAAAATAGACTGATACTCATACCAGTGCCATTAATGATGCTCCTTATTGATCCAATCCTCAAACAATTCCTTTTTCAAGTCTTGCTGATTCTGTGTGGACAAAAGTTCTCCTTCATATATTTTCAAGGCAACAATGTCAAACGCATGACACTCCCGACAAGCCCTGTGCTCAAAATATCGATACAGCAAAATATCGTCATGCACTTTTTGGGGATACGTGTATCGATATGGATTCTACAGAATCGATACGGCCTCAATGTTTGAACAGTTGTTGTAAATTCACTTTGGGTAATGTTAAAAATGGCACAGTTCAAAGTAGAAGCCAAGCTACATGATTAAACACATGTTTCAAATTTCAACTTAACTCTACTATCTTTGGGGACCTGAATTAAAATTCTTAAGTTGAAGAATTATTTAAAACTCATGCTTGTTCTTTTTCTTCTTGTGAAAAAAACAAACGTTGCTGGGAATTCTGTTAAAAGCGCAGTCAATGTTCACAATTTATGTGTATCGGGATACGTATTGTATCATGACCTCAGTATCGGGATACGTATGGTATCGTGGGGTTGCTGGAAATACCCAGCCCTACTCCCGACATATAACGCCTTGCTTTATGACAAGTATTCTTCTTTAGGTTGCTGGGGTTTCCACTCACTGCAAGTCGGCAGTGTCATTTTATCAAAAAACACAACACATCAACCCTATTTAACAATGACTTTCTAACTTCTTTGTAATCATCTCTGCTCTCATGAAAGTGTGATATCCTTGATTTGCAAATCATGCAGATAAAAGTAGAAGGAAATGATTAGTAAAAATGACTAATGATATTGATTCACTACTGGAATTAGTTTTTAATTCCCACCCTTGGTCACTACAAGTGACAATGATATTTTCAAAATTTAATAAAACATAAAAAAAATAGTCAAATACCATAACTTATAATAAAATGACAATTAAAAAATAACCAGACAGTTTCTAAGGTATTTTAAATTTTGCCATGGGGTCTTCACGGGGGTCTTTAGAACAGCAGAGTTCTGGAGCCCTCTCCTGCTCTACATTATTCATGGACAGCCCTCTTTTGTCTCTGGTAAACAGTTGAATAAAAGGTGGTCCTGTATATAAAGGAGAGCGAATGACTGAACCGAGGGGCATCTTTCAGGGTTAAAAAAGTCAAACTTCCCACCACTGAGGCAACATTTAATGCACCAGAGGAAACCTTTTTCATGAATGTCATTCCCTGACTGCATGATAAGGTCATGAGCGCAGGAATATGAATTTCTCATCTGAGCTTGAATGAAATATTCAAAAAGTAGTTCGTGAAGCCGCAGTCCTGAGCTCCCCGCAGAGGACACTGTGCTCGAAGCTCTTCTCTGGTCATATATGAGGGACATGTACTGAATAGAAAGTGTCTAACCCCCCCCTCCCCGACTCGTCCCCCTGTATCCCCTGCTGTGGACACCTACCTCTGTGGACAGGACCATGTCCAGCCCGCTATGCTGCAGAGACGTGGAGCGGCAGGACAGCAGCAACAGTGCGGCTCACGGCGTCACTCGTCCCGGGGCTCCGGACGACGATGCGCCGGGACACCTGGCTGCTGCCACCCGAGGGACGGAGCCGAGCCACACCGCGAGACGTGACAGCCGACGAGAGTGCGAGGATGGACGGGTTGTTTGTGAATGAAGAGAGAGCAGAGCAGAGACACAGACGGGATGAGCTGCTCAGCGGCTGACCTCCACATCGCCGGCTGAGTAATGGACCGACTGCTGGTCACCCGCGTGCGTCTGGAGGAGTGGCACGTGTCCCAGGCTGCTCAGGCTGCTGTGCTGGCGCTGGGGCTTCCCCACTGTTCATGTCCAATGATACCTCATTCATAATCATTTAATTCATAAAAACAGAGCAAAGGTGGACCTTCCATTTTCATCTTTAATGTGAAATATCTATTTAATGTGCTCAGGTATGACCAAGTTTATGGATGTACAAATAGGGGAGACTGGGGCTGTTTGTCACACACGCTACCCTGGCTTATTTCACATCGTCACTACATCTGGCAGTGATCATTCTATTGAAACACTTTAGCTGATTGTCTTTTTATGAGTCTGATTTATCATCTAAAATGGTTCTACAAAGTTTTTGTCCAAGGCACACCACAAACCGAGACAAAACTTGAGGCATACCAATTTTATATTAATGCATAAAGTCCATCAATATGATTTACAGTTTACTTTCATACATATGTTTTTTTTAAATACACCAACACATTATCAAACTTGCAAACTGCTACATTACCAAGGAAATAGATTTAACAGGATTTATTTAATATCCACACCTAAATAGTTTTATATCACAATGTTGTATTTATCACATCATAATGAAAATGTTTTTTTTTTCCTGCTGAACTTGTGAAATAACTGTATGTAATGTAACTGTAATTATTTAGGATTAACATAAACTTCAAAATTAGATCAGAATTTTAACTAACAGGACTCACTGAGTTTTTTAGTTTTATTTATCATTTTTTCTCTGTATCAGGACAAACATAGACCAATCGAACATGTTATTTATCATATAGGGGTTTCGCCCACATGTTCGGGGTGTTCAAAGACACATTTTTGAAAACGGGTTGAAGAGTGGATAAATCTGAAAACACTGGTCTTGTGTTTCAGTGTAAAATGCTGTTACACTTGTGCGGCAGAAGCTACTGAGCTTTGCTATGGCTTCAACAGCAAAATCTAGCCTACTGCTTCTCTACTACCATTGTGAGCAACAAGAAGACACGGATGACAGCACATGCCTGTGTTTGTTTACATTTCTTCAGGTGCTTTCACCACAGATGCGACTTCAGAGACCTGAGCAGCCAATCTCCATGTAAATTCAATGTACATCCACAATGGGGCGGGGCCAACCCCTCCCACAATGCAATGGACAATCCTTGGTATGTGTGACCAGGTCCCATTACCCTGTCGCTACAGCCAACCAGCGATGCGTGGGCATGTGCAACACCTGCAGTTTACATTAGACTGACAATCCATGTCCATGTAGGAACATAAGTTAGGGAGAACATTGGTTCCGCTTAGACAGAACTGCACAGAAGCCGAGGTGCAACTGACTGACAGACAATTGGCTGCCATGTTTTATGGTTTGTAGATGACTGAAAGGTTACAGTTGGAATAATGTCAACTAAACCAATACATACAAATATATGATGTATAGCGGTGAAACTCGAGCGGGCGTGGTGTCGCTCAGCAATGTGACAGTGACAAAATGAGCTTTATATGAACATGTGACGTGACTTGGGTGAGCGACGCACTCTTGGTCTCAAAGTCACGTTCTGTGTGAACGCACCTTTATGATATACGTATGTGTGTACTCTATGTCTTCTCTGGTTTTGGTGTCTGCAGCAGCATTACAGCGCCACTTACAGGCCTATATACTCTAGCTTTTTCAGTGTTTTGTGTGGACAGACATTTCTGAAAACAAGGGCATCTTCACAGAGAATGTTTTAATACAAACATGTTTTCATCTCCATGTGTACAGGGCCTAGTACAACCTTTACTAGAACTAATAATTTGCATAAAGTAAAAACTGAAGAAAATGAATAATACTCTGAAATTAAATAATAGACAAAACAAAATGAAATTTGATCCACTTCAGATCTAATGTCAGTTGACCTAAACTCTACTCTATCTTTTTATAATATGTTCATACGCAAAGTTTTGGTAGCAGTAGTAAGAAAATAAAGCTGTTTTAGGCAGAAACCCCAAGCAGATCATGCCATTGATGGGCAGCATTATGCTGGGACTTGCTGGATCCAGGAAGTTAAGATATCTCGTAAATAATGCTAAATTGTAAAATATTTATTCATTGAATTTTACTTTATACCTTTCAAAAAGCTGAAAGAGACAGTAAAGTGAGCATTTCTCTTTCTCTGATCTATTCTGGAAAAACATTTGAAAATGGAAATAGAGGATTATAGTTGTAGCAAATCACTAGTCACAATTCAAAGAAACCTTCTTGGCATGAATGTTGCACATTAGTGCTATAAAACATTTGTTTTAATTTAAAAAAATATGAAAAAAATTGAAATGGAGACACAAAAGGTTCATGATTAAATATGCGTAATCAAAATGATTTCATGAAAAATAAAGAGCTGTGCATGCTGTTTTTTTATATATGTAATAAGGTCCCACTGGATGTCCTCAGGTCCTCACACATTTTGATGTACAGTTTTTGGCCCCAATAATCTCACACTCTTAAGAGTGAATAACTACTTGAATGGTCAGTAAGGCAAGGTTCTCCTACAAAATGTGATTAAAAGAAGTGTCATTTCATGTGTTAGCTCCATGATTAATATGCATTTAAGATGCTGGGCTTCTATGCAGAAAATGTGTCTTCTGGGTAGGTTTCTATAGTCCAATCTCCCATGATACATTAACTCCAGAAGTCATTTAGAGCCTAACTGTAAAACACATTGGACCATTCTAATAACTGTACGGTCACCAGCGCCCCCTGATAACTGAGCCAGCCAAGGTCACAGGAGGACGTCAGAGTGTTGGGACTGTGGGAGCGCAGATATGCTTACAGTGCAGACTGCACACTTTCTCCCTTTTCATGCCCCTCTGTCATGCCAAGGCGCTCTCCGTGTGGGCCATCCATCTTTATATGGCAGGAGGAGACAGACCTCCAGCTCCCTGCACATGCTGAGGAGTGACGAGTATCAGTCCGTCTGTCTGTCTGTCTGCTGGTTGGCATCATCAGGAAGTGTGGCGTTATTGGATAAGATGAGTGATGGCAGTGTCATATCTCAGCCAGACAGAGACCGAGGAAAGATACTTAACCTGCGGGAGGCTTCAGCCGGGGCCAAGGCTGCCCTAGTTTTATTAGAGAGGATATTTCACCCACTTATAAAGAGAGAAATCATGGATGTGTTAAATTCAGAGTCAATTAAAATTATTAAACCTGTGAGCAAAATTCTGCAATTAATTTACTGACAATAACTGTAAAGCATGAAAAAGTGAGTCTAAAGCTTCATAATTAGCTCCATCTAGTGGAAAGAAATGATGCTCAATGATAAGTCCACAACCAGAGTTACTGTGACACAGGAGGTCTGTGGAGCAGAATCATCAATATAAAGTGTACATGGTTGAACCCAAAGTGCTTCAGCAGTTAAAAAAAAAAACTAGTTTAGTTTATCCATCCATCATTAAGGTTCTGTACTGTGGAAGATCTTTGGAAAAAGTTCTTTTAAGAAGGGTCTTATTACGCTGCCTTTCTCACGTACTTTTGGCTTTTAGTTTAGTTTAGTTGTCGTTACTATTGCTATTGCTGTTGTTATTATTATAATTTTATGTAATATATTTTTTTTCTGTGCCCGTTTTTTTCTTCTGTGAAGCACATTGAGCTCACACTTGTATGAAATGTGCAATACGAATAAACTTGGATTGAATCAATCATCTTTACCACTCGTCTTATTCAAGGTCACAGGGAGCTGGAGCCTGTACCAGCTGAGGACAGGAGGTGGGGTACACCTTGAACCTGTTGTTAGATCACAGGGCAACAAGGAGACACAGTCACTCATGTTCATACTCATATCTAAGAGCAAAGTAGAGTCACAAATTAAGGATGTTCTCCTGTCTGTGTGGGGAAACGATAGGACCAGGAGAAACCAATGCAAGCACAAGGAGACCAAAATTCTTACAGTGAAGTATAAAAAGTTGCCTGCTGCACAAGTTACCTGCAACCCAAGTTTAATTTTGTACCTTTTATTTTATTTTAGTTTAATCGTTATTGACCATTATGCAACATTCAAATACACTGACATATTGGAGAAACAAATAACATACAACACAAAACACTAGGCTCATGCTATTTATCAATGACCAAATATTTAACAATGAATTAAAAAGAATACAGGACTGAGAAGGTGTAGCCTGAAGCTTTCCATCTTCTCTACAGACCAGGCATATCCATGACCTTAACCCTTGGACCTACAACATCCAAAAACTACCACTTTCACTCTCATGTTTTGATGGATACGTGTCCAAAGTTTGAAGAAATTGTCATATTGTGTTCTACAGAGCGGGTTCACAGGATAATCTGTTAAATCTTATGGTTTAACGTTTGAGCTCCAGTGGACTTCTGTGATATGTTCATTTGGCTTAATGCTGTGCTTCCTTTGTCTTGAAATATAATGTTTACCTGGACTTGTCATATAAATGTGCCTTAAAGTGGATGTTCTTACATATTTATAAGAAGAAAATCAGGCGTGCACGCTTGCCTGAATTTGGATTTTTGCAGTGGGGATGCTCAGTCAGAGGCTAAAACATATCAAACAGACATATCAGTGGTGAAAGAAGTTAAAACACAAAACTCCTTTGTGTGAAATGGTCTGTGTTTATTAATATGTTTGGCCTCTTCTTCTCCTCACCTCTGAGGAATAAACACAGAAATAGCACACCTAGACAGGTGTGATCAAGTTTCAAATATCCCCCATGGCATCGGAAGGTACAAAGGGCGTCCAGCATTTAATCATCTCATATGTTCCAGCCTCAGGACTGTCTGGGCTGTATGATCCCTGGCATTTTATTTATAAAGAACATTTCTCTTGAGCCACCTCAGTGTGATCCAAACAGAAATGCCTCCAGCAAATAACACAAGAACATAGACAATACAAAACAAAGCTGCTTTGTCTTGTATTTTATGGGAATATTGTGACAGTGGCTTAGTCGTTATGCACCTCTGAGATCAATGTGGATAATGCTCTGAGATGTTGGACAGCATTTATTTGATTCAGAGAGGTGTGGCAACTAGCAGAGAGGAATGAGGTACATTGATATGATAATATTTAAAGCTTCCATGAGCAGTTTTTTGCTGGTTATGGACTAGACTAAAACTTAAACTAATGCCTCTATATGTGCTTCAAGTGCTATCAAGCCCGTAATAGACCAGCATAATTACTTCTGTACTTTTAGTATGATGGTTTTTAGCTCCAGTGCATTCTCATGGGGGCTCTCCACGCTGGGAGCTGCTCCTGGTCCACTTGTGGGGCCGCTGCCGGGGGACGGCTCCGCCTGCATGGCCGGAGGCCCTTGCACTGTGGTGTGGGGCCTCTTGTCTGCGCGGGGCGAGGAAGCCTCCGGCTGCACTCCTCATGGGCCGGGAGCCCCCCTCAGTGTTGATTGCCCCCAAAGGTAGTTTATTCCTTGCCTCAGTCCTCGGTGCCCAGCCATGTGTCTCTCTCTCACTCTTTTACGACAGCTTGTATGAATGTGTGTGGGTGCAAGTGTGTGTATGCAAATGTTAATGTCTGCGAGTGTGTCTGGATATGTCTCTGTCTTTGTGGGAGGGGGATAGCTGTTTTCTGTTTTTATGTTGTTTTTAGCCTCTGTGAGGCACTTTGTGTTGCTTTTAAGCACCAACATTCTTGCAGTTTACTCTTCTTTTGTGTCTGACAGTGAACATAAGACATCTGTGTCTCTGATCTCTGCTGCTCAGGTCAGTCTCACCCTGATAAGATGTGAATCCAGTGATAGGGGTTACAAAGGGCCCCTTAACAGGTAATAACCCACCTCTAAACCCTAAAACTTTTACTTAAATACACTGAAAATGAGGTACGGCACCAGGCTTATTTGTCCATGTAAAGATTTATATGGAACAACATTTATGTAGGGGCTTAGAGACTTACCAAAATCATATTTCTTTGTTGATATTTTTAAAAATGAAACTTAAAAAACATGTTCTTGGGATATCTGAGGTCAATGTAAACTTGTTTAAAGTTAAATATTTGACCTTTATCAATATTCATGCTTTATACTCGTGCTCTGAGGTTAAAAAGTAATTCCTTCATTACAAATTTTATACCATGCATCACACTATCCCCGGTCCTCCTCTAAATCATCCTCAAAGCTGCGCGACGTCCCCTCTTACACAATCCGTGGTCTCCTGTCATTCCTCAGCAGTGTCACTGTCACTCTGCAGTAAACAGGGGGTGTGTTAAAATCTGTCCGCATGCATACGTGGCTGTGAGTGTAATTCTGTCACACAAAAACAATCGGAGGTTTTCTGTCAGAGCTGAAGGTGACAGTGAGTCATGGCGCTCTTTCAACACTTGTTGCTTTTCTCCTGCTTGGTACCGTTGGTTCTAAGCGCACCTTTCATCCCACCAACATGCTACTCCAAGGTGCTGAGCATGGCACTAGAATCAATGCAGTGGGCCGCGCACCTGAAGAGGAGCTATGAGACAGTAAGTCAGCAGCTATAATGCCACTTTTCATATGAATTATTTTGCTTTTACTCTGTTAAGTCTATTTTAAAGACTTATGTGCCACTGACATGAGGGTTGTTTTATTTATTTGGAGTGTATATGGGTTTTAGGTCATTCAGAACATTACATTTAAATATGAGCTCATTTATTCATTGAATTTATCATTTTATTCAAACAATTAAGCAAATATTGTGCCATAGTTTTGTTTCTTAAGTCTCTTACGCCAGTGTTACTGAACAAGTCCAACCTCAGGACTCATTCCTTCCTCACTGGATAACCATGACTGAAATTTTCAAAAATATTTACCTATTTAAACAAATGTAAAATTATGCGTCATGAATGTTAAACAGAGAAAACAGAAACAACTTGGAAGCACCCTTTTTTATTTTATTTTTATTTCCTGCTATAGAATATAAACTTCAGGTATTTTCCAGAAATTCCTAAGAAATAATAAAAAAGTAGAAAATCTAGCTTTGTTATCATTGTATAATGAGATAAGTGACTCAAGTCACAGCATCAAGAAAACAACTAATATACACTATTTTAAAAAAAAATCAGTGTTAAACAAAATGTGACCATCTAAGATCTCATTAAGATCCTTTTCACAAAGGTATGACGGAGGATTTATGTAAAGTTATGAAAATAAAGCTGTAAAGTTACAAGAATAATCTCATAAAGTTACAAGAATAAAGTTCAAAAGTTACGAGAGTAAAAGAATAAATCAATTTAAAGTCACATAGAAATCAAACTTTATCCTGAAAGGTTGTACCAGAAGAGCAGCCATTCGCCTACACAAAGAGGATGCAATGAAAGCATCTTCTGGATTAAGGTATGCTTATTGCTCTTAAGTTTGACAAACAGATTTTATAACGACTTTGTTCTCATAACTTTATGAGATTATTCTCTGAATTTTTTCGACTTTATTCTCATAACTTGATTATTGTTGTAACTTTTCGACTTCATTCTCATATCTTTACTTTTTTAAAATGGCCCTGATCCTCCTTCGCACAAACCCAGCACTGGCATGTCATTGAAAATATCTGAGTAACCAACCAAGAAAATTCTCTGAGTGGCCAAGTGTGGTATTTACCTGAAAATTCCCGTTATGTATGTGTGAATGAGCTCATGTAAGCTTAGGGTTTTGGTACATTATAGTATTTTTTTATTCTAGGCATACAGTTATAACCTGCATTTGGGTCCCAACCGGCTCACCACCAGATGAGAACCATTTTTGGTAAATGGGTATGGCAATTAGTTTCTATGATCTTACAAATGTTGGATTTTTGTTTTCATTTTACATAGGGTTTCTGCATGGCCCACATGCCAAACCTCTACCTCGATGTCCATGTAAGTATGACTTCATCTAACCTACACTAAAGCAACAAGTCCATTTGTGTGAGGTAAAGATTTTTGCATTAATGACTTACAAAATTCTGGCATATCAGCAAAAATCCAATATCATACATACCTCATGTTTTCTCTTACTTTTGAATTGTTGTGTTTATTGATGGTTTTAGATTTCAGTGAGATTGTCTCCAGTCAAATAAAAGGGGAAATTTATTTTACAGTTAACCTTTAGTTTAGGAAACAGCATGGAAATACTCTGGATTATAATAATAATAATAATAATAATTTTATTTATATAGCACTTTTAAAAACATAGTTTACAAAGTGCTTTGACAAGCGTTCAGCGCAAAATAATAAAACACAAACAAAAAATGAGCACAACGAAGTAAAAACAAAAAGCACAGCTTAAATCAAGACTAACAGAAAGACCCAAAGGTAAAAAGACACAAGGTGAAAAGACAGAGGGGCGACGGTTGACACTGTGTTAATACTCCCGATTTCTTACTGAAGGCCCTTTTCATACTTTATTGGATTTTTAGAATGTGGATTTTTAAGGCACTCTTGCAGACGCCATATGCACACCTGCAATGCAGCAGTTACACTTAAGGTCTCAATTTTACTACAATGCAGTAAAAAGACTTGGCCTGGGGGAAAGTTTGGTGTAGCCCAGCAATGGTGGCTATGAAAGGGGACTTTATAAATGGTAGATCAACAGACCAATCATAAAGTTAATAAAGTTTTAACTGGAGCAAACTATTTTTACATCAAAATGGTTAAAATATTTTCTATTGTTACTGGCTCCAGGTAGTGTTTCCACATTACAGGAGACCAAAGTGAAAGAAAAATGTACTAGCTAAGCAATCACATGAAAGGAAGTATATTTTCTGGTCTAAAAGTCTGTTTTGAATTCTCTCTGTGTTTTCAATGCACTCCACAAACGTCTGAGGTGTTTGTCAGAAAACCTCGGCTGTAAATCACACTCATGGACTCTAATTACTGCTCCTGCCCTCAGAACGTGTGTGTGTTGCAAAAGATAAGGACCTACATCTCCATGATAGAGGAGCTGAGACAGAGACGCTGTGCTTACACGCGACAAGTGAGGAAGCTGGGAGGCACTCTGAGACAGCTGCTCATCATCATATCTCAGAAATGTCACGGGGTAAGACACGACTAATGTTCATTTAAGAAACTGAGCTTACAAGACATATATAGCTTACAAGCAAATATCTAAAATACCAAGGCATGTGTGGGAACATAAATGGACTGCAGGCCAACATAATGTGGCATTTATTGTTCAAAATGGGTTTAAGTCAACTTACATCATGACCATATTTATAACTGTGCAACACAAAAAGGTAATATATCAAATAATTATGCTTAAGATTGATCTGAAGTACCACATGAATCCTGCATGACTTCGGCTGTAATGAGCAGTTATTGGAGTTATTGATGTCTTTCTATCATCTTGTACCGTTTTGGCCATTCTCCCAGCCTTTGATATCAATAAGGCCCAGAAAACCACTGCTAACTGGATATTTTGTCTTTACTGGACCATGCTCTAGTTCTGCATATAACTCACAGTGGATCAGAAGTTTTTGAATAAGTCGGACCAACTTATCTGGCACCAAAAACATGTTAATGTTAAATTCACACAGATTCAGACCTTTCAATCTTATTCTGATGCTTGGTCTGAAGTTTTGCATGTGGTCTTGGATTTGGATTTGGATAATCTTTATTTCAAACATAGGCATAATAAAATATCAAATTTAAAAACAAACACACAAAAACAACATAAAATGAAAATATTGTTTACAGAAATTCTTTAAATATTGATGCTATTCGATGTACAAAACAGAGTAGGAAAAACCAATCTTGTTATCTTGTTCTCCTCCATTTTGTTCATCAGACTATTAAAAAAGCACTTATCAATCAGCTACACCAATCAATCAGCCAGCAAAGAGATCAGGAGCAGATTCATCACGATGGCTCAGAGTCACAGTGCAGACACTCAGGTTTACACCTCTGGGATTTCAAAGGAGGGTGTTCCCAAGAAAAACACACAAATGCAGAAGATGTGGTGAGGCTGGAAAAAGAACAGAGGAATTCGGCTTACGCAGCAGCTTTAGTAAAAACAGAAAAAATGTGTAGCACTACGTCTCCCACTGTGCTCTGTAGAGCATAGTGTGGGATTTCTTTTTTTTCCTTTCCTCTTTTTCTGATGTCTCCCTTTTCCTATCTAAGCAAATGGGGCACTGCTCTGCTGGCAACCCACAGTCTTCCCGATTCTGTCTCCCCATGCATGTGACTGTCTTTGTATGCTCTTGGACGGGTTGAACTGTAAAGAAAAATGTTGCTCTGTACTCGTGACAAGTGCAACGACAAGTCAGTTTTTCATTCAAAAAAAGAAATATAAAACAGCAGAGCAGAAGAAGACACAGTTTACAATCAGCCACTCTATACCTTCCTTTTGTTCATTAATATATTTTTGTATATTTTGTATTTTGTAAGCTCAAACAAAGGTTGTATACATCTTTTTGAATTGTTTGATATTTTTACAGTTCATAATCTTCAAAATTATTCCACAAAACCACCCCACAATGCAAAATGCACATACTTTCAAGATTTGTTCGAGCAAAGTGCTTTTTCTTGTTTTGTGTCCCTTTATTTTTAATAACCCTTTCTCTGTCCTGGAATAGTGTCTGCATGTTACTTGGGAGTAAATTATTTATTGCTTTGTATATTATTTGTGCTGTTTTAGATTCCACCAGATCCCTAAACTTAAATATATGAGACTTTATAAATAACCTATTGGTACGTTCCAGATAATCTGGATAATCTAGAACATACTAATATGTCCCTTATAGCTTTTTTGAAGTGTGCATAGTGGTTGTAGGATGGTTTTGTAGTTTTACCTCATACTTCAGTGCAATAATTCAAATATGGAAACAGAAGTGTGTAATAAAACATATGTAATTAGTTTTCATTAAGTCTTGACCACGCCTACATGGTTCACTGATCAGCATCAACATGCAGGGTGGCACAGTGGCGGAGCAGGTAGTGCACGTGCCTCACAGCAAGAAGGTTGCTGATTTGTTGTCAGGGCTTTTCTGTTTGGGGTTTGCATGTTGTCCCTGTGCATGCATGTGATCTCTCCCTGGGTACTACAGCTTCCTTCCACAGACTAAAAACATGCTCATTAGGTTGATTAGGTAGATTCAACAGATAGATAGATAGATAGATAGATGGATAGATAGATAGATAGATAGATAGATAGATAGATAGATAGATAGATAGATAGATGGATGGATGGATGGATATGGATGGGCGGGGCCAGAATGACGGGGCCGGGCCAGGCCAGACGGGCCAGACCAGACCCGGAGCCGGAGCCGGGCGAATATGAGCCAGGCGGAGCCGGAGCCAGACCCAGACGAACGGGCCAGGCGGGGCGGGCCGGACGAGCAGACAGACGAACGAACAGACAGACGAACAGACAGACAGACAGACAGACAGACAGACAGACAGACACACTTTCCAACAAAAACGTAAGAAAAAAATAAATCCTCGCCTGACTATACTGTTATAAAACCTCTCTATATTTGCTCTACATCACTTGATAACAATAGTCCTTTGCGGAGATGATGTAAAGATGTTTTATTGTTCATTTTTAGAGTTTCACAGCCACTCCAGCATCATTTCCAAGAGATATTCACATCTTTTTTTTCTAATGAGAGGATGAAATTTTCAAACTATTCTGACTTTTACCTTCATTTACTCTGTCCCAGTAACACATATTGTGGTAATTACACATCTGGACAAATCTCTCAAGTGTTACTTTTATTATGACACAGAAATAATTCAAATAGACCTTGTGGTTGCAGAGGTACACTCCATTCTTTATGAGTATGTCATTTTTGAGCAGAAGGCTTTAAAAAGGGGCTGGGGCTGTAGGTAAGCAAATGTTTTCCTGCCTCTGTATGTGGCCTTGTGATTGGCTGAAAACCAGTGTAGGTCGTACTCCTGCCCACTGTCAGCTGTGATAGGCTGCAGCCCCCAGAAAAACCTGAAGGAATTAGTGATAAAGATGATGAATGGATGAAGGGTGTACCTAATAAAATGACCAGTGTGTGTAGATTCAACAGATAGATAGATAGATAGATAGATAGATAGATAGATAGATAGATAGATAGATAGATAGATAGATAGATAGACCGACGGACGGACGGACGGACGGACGGACGGACGGACGGACGGACGGACGGACAGACAGACAGACAGACAGACAGACAGACAGACAGACAGACAGACAGACAGACAGACAGACAGACAGACAGACAGACAGACAGACAGACAGACAGACAGAACGAACAAACTTTGTTTTTGTTGTGTTCATTTACTGTTATTCAAAGATCATTTTTAACTAAAGAGTCACTGACTTTCTATCCATTCAGAGCGTGATTCACTGCAGCCAGAAAAATGAAACACTGATGAGATGCATCACGCTGCATGCCGGTTAATGGGTCACTCAGTGGGTCATCTCACAGGATTAAACAGCTTTATGAAGCAGATTATGAAAAACATTTAGCTCACTGTGGAGTTTTGACCCTGTACACCTGAACTGTTACATCAGGCACATCTGCTTCTGTGGTTAGGTTTTTTGGTTGAAAATGGGTGTAGGATGAAGTGCAGAATGTGACTAATTCTTACCCTTATTTCCGAAAATGAGCAAAAAAAATTCAAGCCTGAGGCATTAACACGTCACCAAATATTACACATCGACACAGCTAACAGCAATATTACCCACGGTGCAAATAATCCTAATGTAATGTTCACACAGTTTCAAGTCATACTTTGGTTCTTTTTTTTCAAAATTTTTATTAGGAGGCAAGACAGATCAGAAAAAAAACAGAGACAAATGGTAGAGCACAAGATGGAATGGATAGATTGAGCAAAACGTGATATCCGTAACAAAAATAGGAACAGATACAGATGTAATAATATATAAATATCATACAATATTGTGCAATAACAGATACAGTTTGCCCCCTGGGATGTTTTTTAATTTAGTGCAAATCAAAAATGAATCAAATAAAATAAAGTGGACAAATAATAGAGAGAGAGAGAAAGAAAACAAATACATAAAATAAATAATACTAATAACAATAAAGGTAAAGGAGAGGAAAAAAAGAAAAAAGAGAAGAGGAAAGGAAAAAAAAGAGGTGGAGTGGAGGGGTCCGTTACTCAACTTTTGTTCTTGTATGTCAAACCATTTTAGTCTGTCATTTTTTTATTTATTTTTGAACCTGTCTAGTGTTATTCATATTTTAATCCCTTCATTTCGGTTGGTTTTGTATGATTCTGCGCTGATTAAGACATGTTTAAACACTGGTTAATATGGTACTTTGATGCTACTATTTTTATTTTACTGTATTTTTTTATACAATATTTTATTAACTTTTAAATTTTAACAGACAAACAAGCAAAACATAACACACAAACAAGTCAACTTTGGCCCTGACAAATTCATCCTAACCTAGATCCCTCATACATAACACTCAGAAAATATTTTGTTATCCA
This sequence comes from Scarus forsteni, assembly GCA_036419115.1. Lineage (NCBI taxonomy): Eukaryota > Metazoa > Chordata > Actinopteri > Labriformes > Labridae > Scarus > Scarus forsteni. Next base: position 10,342,410 of record JAZDUH010000130.1, on the reverse strand, counting down.
AAATATAATTTTAGATGTACATAACAAAAATATATGCATGTGCTCACTTCAATACATCAGTAGCTGCGAGCAATAAGATGTTATAATAGGACATCAACTTAGGAGAAAAAAAAATAAGCATACTTAGGTAAGACCAAAAAATAAATTAAAACTACATATGTCACATTAACAACTTTATTTTATTTTGAAAAATCTGGAAATAATTGACTGATTAATTCATGAGCTGCTGATAAAATACTTTTTTCTTCTTGCAGGATTTGGTGTTCACCATCGATGACTGTGCAGCGCTGGAGGGCTGAGATGGTCACAGTGCATTTTGTGAACATCCAGCCTACAATTTGATCGAGAAAAGAACAAACATATATTTTCAACATTTATTTTCATACTAACTTTTCATAGTAACTCTAATAATCTTCAGCAGGGATGGGCAACTGGCAGCCCGGGGGCCACATGAGGACCTCGAGCTCACTCAAGGTGGCCTGACTGTCATTTCCAAAAGTTAGTTGATCGTAAACATAAAGAAAACTGAAAATGTCAAATGTGATTTAACTTCAGCTACCAGTCCAACATCATGCACAAACTTGGATGTGTAATAGAAATGTTTCTATATAATCTTGATTGCTGGTAGATATTTTATTTTTGATAAATAATTCAAGAACTTTTGCACTACTCAATTTTTCTCCTTCTAAATCTGTTTTATGAAGCATTAAAATGTGGTATCAAATATCACTTAGACCACATTAAGGAAATAATAAAGGTAAAATATGTATACGTCAAAAACTGATTAATATGAACTGTGTAGTTCAAGGAAGCTTAAATTGGCTTCATTTCTGTCTTCATGTAAGTTAGGTAATTTGACTTTAATTCTGTATCAAACTCATTTGATTGAGTTCCAATAATTGAATTTTGGTCTAACTTACTTCTAGTACAGCATTAAATTTGGTATTTATGTTTATTTTTTTTCCTTTTGAGAGTTACCAACCATTTGTAACATGGCCCTCAGGCAGGGAACAAAGGTTTTAGGTGGCCCTTCTGGTTATCAAAGTTGTCCATCCCTGATCCTCAGTATTTCCTAATAATGATACTACGCAATGATATATTCCATGTATTTTGATTAAAGGAAATTATATAAAATAAATTTTATTAATATACCCGTTGTTCTTCTCTTTCACTAAGTGTAATCTCCATTCTCTTTTTTTTTTTTTTTTACAATGAACCAGCTGAATAAAAAATAAAAATAATAGAAATAATAATAAAAAAGTAAAATTTCAACTATACAGAATTCTTACCCAAGCTACATGTCCCATCCACTGCACATTTTACCAGATGAACCAAAAGGGAGGCTGTCTGAGATGAACAGAAGAGTGGCAGCACTGAATGAAAGAAGTAAAAGAAATACAAAAGTTGTTATTGGCACATAACTAAAACTTGTAGGATATTGGGAAAGCGGCACTGTTAGGTCGGGGTAATTGGAGAAACTTCTGTAAACATTTGCAGCTTATTCCTGCAGTTTAGAAGCACAGAGTAAAACTCAAAAGCACCTCCTAAGTCTAAATAGTAAATTTGGATGTGTCCATTGGTGCATGAGGCCCCTGGCACGGCCTACTTCTGCCTAGCAGTAAATATAAATATGATAAGATTTCTTCATTATTATAGTCTCTGCTGTCCATCTTCTGCCTTATATGGACTTTGACATTGTCCACCCTTAAATATTGTCTAAAAGTGTGAATAACTGTAATAAGTGAATATATCTGTTCAGTTTTAAGTCAATTTTCAAAGTACAGTAAGGTAAGGTAAGTAAGGTCAAAAATACTTTCACGAAAAAAACTATTTTTACAAGTAACATGTTGTAATTTCAAAGAGGGAACTGAATCAAAGCATGTGCAGCAGTAATAGCACCCCTCTTCAGTATTTTGTTGCACACCCTTTGGCACTGATGACAGCCTCCAAATGTTTCTTGTAGCCATCTATAAGCTTCTTCACTTCTCAGCTGGTATTTTCTTCCACTCTTCCTATGGAAAGTGTTCAAGCTCTTGAGCATTTGCAGGTTTCTTTTCCCCAATGGTAGATTTCAGCCATACCAAAAATTTAAAATCAGATTGAGATCAGGACTCATTGCCGGCCATTTTAAAACAGGCCATTTTTTCCTTTTCAACCATTCCTGCATGCTTTTGGATGAGTGCTTTGGGTCTTTGTCTTGCTGGAGGGCCCACGATCTTCAACTCAAACCAACTGTTCTTACACTGGGTCGGACATTTCGCTCTAAAATTTCTTGATAATTCTCTGATTTCATGATTCCTGTGATACAGTCAAGGCCTCCAGTACCCACTGCAGCAAAGCAGCCCCAAACCATCACTGAACCTCCACCATGTTTATTTGTTGGTAGGGTGTTCTTTTTCTTGTAGGCTTCAAGTGGTTGCAATTAAAACTGCCTATTCTAAATATGACTGCATGATCATAGTAGCTAATGAAGTATAATTTACAAACCTTAATATGTGAACATTACTTCTGCCAAGTTTGATAAAGTGATGCAGAGCAAAGTTAGAGAGGTCTGTATAGAAACTGTACTGTCATATTGTGTGCTTAAACTTCATGGGTGCCAATAATGATGAGTAGGACTGTATAAAGACACATTTCAGGGCAGCAGACATTACATAGTTGTACATCTCTGTGGACGTGTACGGACATGAAGGATCTTGTCTGATTGTTGTTGCTCTCTGGAGTTTTACAGAATTTGTCATCAAGTATTTTCAGTGAATTCAGAATATGAAGATCAAAAAAATTCAACTTAGATTTTCAGGGGATTTTTAACAAGTGGGCCCGGAATGAAAATATTTATCCTAGTAGATATACAGAAATGGAAATGCAGTAAAACAGGCTTTATGTTAGTTTTTTTCTTTTTTCTTTTTACATACCCACACAGCTCAGAGCCAACCTGATGAGCAGGAAAAGTGTATCCTCACCTCACTGGCACCAATCTTTCCCTTCATAACTGGTAATTAAGCAGTTAATTGTTGGGCTGATCCTTCCGCTGAATTAAAAATGAATGTGACTCATGCTAATGAGCTGCATAATTAAGGTCATTGAGTTTCAGGGCTGAAGTGCATTAAGCTAGCTGAGGGGAAATGTTGCTCAGGCTTCACAGAGAGACTTTTAAGAATAATGATACTCTGGAAATGTCAGCACTGTGTCAAGCTATGGATCACCAGTCAAGAGATCTGGGGTTTAATCACACTTTTATTGAAATGAATGAGTTATGGTTTGGCTAAATAACTTCAAACTGGAGCCTGTAGAGGTCACACAAGTATGGCCTTCAAACCTCTTTTATGAATTTTGCCAAGTTTATGAAGGAGTTGGTTTTGAACAAACACACTCAAACAATGTTTCAATCATGTTTATCTGTTTAAGTGTAAGTATTTGTATTTGAAGCTTCCATTGGAAAAGTCATTTGTCTTATCTGCTCTGTGTTGCATGCCACTTACACAGTCTGGTGGTTAACTTACAATATACTGACACATACTTCTTATGTTTCTCCTTAAAGAAATGTAACATCAGTGTAACATCCTTGCTGTCAAAATGTGCTACTACTGTCAAACAACACTCCCCCCCAACAATTATCTTAAGTGGGTTTCAAAATACTTCCAGTGATATACAGAAATAATAGTTCTCCCACACCAAAGGAGACGTCAAGCGCAGACTGATTATTGTCCAGCATTCAAATCGTCCTTACTTACAAATCTGGTATTTAAGAGATGACATAGAGCAGGGGTGGGCAACTTTAATCACCAAGAAGGCCACATAAAACCATTTTTCCCAGATTGAGGCCCACATTATTACAATTTTTCAGAAACTCTCGATGATGAAAAAGAATGTTGGATAAATACCATATAAGAATATAAATTTGTCGTAATATTAGCAACCAATATTCATATATTACAACATAAATACAAGTTATTATGCATAATCAAATGAACTTGACATAGAATTCAAGCAAATTTAGCTCATATACATGGAATTAAAGCCAATGAAGCTTTTTCAAATCAATAAAATGTTGTGTTTTTCAAATTTTTAGAGCTCAAATATTTTGCTGCTGCCATTTTAAATGTAGTATTGATACTACTGATATAATACTTGATATAATGTTAACAGCTTCATGAAAGAGATTTAGAGACACTATAATAGGAAAGTAAGGTTGTAAATAACTTACATAAGATTAAATAGAGTTATTTCTATTGGATACCTGAGTTTTCTTCCTATTTACAACTGCTAGTTTTTGGGATTGAATGGCGGGCCACATTTAGTGATGTTGAGGGCCACACTTGGCCCCCAGGCCCCCACTTGCCTACCCCTGACATTGAGCAACACTCAGGTGAAAGTACAAAGTATATGATCTGACAAAATCAAATAGAGAAAAATAAATAAATAAATATAGAAATAAACAAAGAGCAACAACACCGAGAACAACAAAGGTTTCTCTAGATTATCTACAATAGAGTTAGCCCAAATTTTTCACTATTTTTCGTGGTTCAAAGTTACAAACTTAAATGTAAAATGTACACAGAATAAAGAAATTAAGTTTCAAAATAAAGGACCCTTTTTTCTGAAACTACAGACTGATGACTAGGCCTCGTCCACCTTATTTCCCCACTATACTTAAATACATACCCTCCGTATATTCCATAAAGGATTCAAAATGTTTTTAATAGTTAGAGTGTAAGTAATCTTCACTTTAGGTAAAGTTGTGGACATTTCCTTAAGTTAATGAATTTGTGTTTACTGGCACTCCTCCATGAGAGTGTCATGACTCTTTTTGCAAGCAGTAAACACAAATCTAGGGCAGAGATTATTTTTCTACGCATATGATGTCTGTAAGGGTAGAAACCTAGAATAAACAGTTTAGTATCAAGAACTAATTTTATACCTAGAATAGTGTCTAACGCTTGTTTACTCTGGAGAAATGTCCCTTCTCCTCTCCACACCCGATACACAAGTTTGGCAGTACCATTGTCCCTATTAAACTAAACATCACTTCTTATATTTATGTTCATGTACTGATATATATTGTCTTTTTTTTTTGGTATTTGTTCATATAGTCTCACTTTAACTTATTTAGTAATCTTTATTATTATACTGTATTTTATTTATCTTCAATCTGAAAGAATCCACATGTTTCAATTGTTTATATATTTGCTATTATACACTTATCTTAATGTTTAATGTCTATATCTGATATTTTAACCCTTTAAGGCCCAAGACCGTAGATTATAGCCAGAAAATTCTAATTTTTTGGAGCTGAAATGTTTGTTTCACTTTCTGCTAAAATCCATAAAAATCAAAACGTCCTTAAAATTCAATGTATAGATTTTTCGTATCTCATTTGATACATTAGGTGTTTTTGGCAACTGATAATCCAATTGAAGAGATTTTTTAATCATTTATCTGATTGTATTCAGTTTTTTTTTTCATAATTTGTTGACCATATTTAGTAGATAGAGGTATTATAAAAAGTATTTCTGATTCTGATAATCTTAGGAATTATGAATATGAGAACAGTAAGACATTACAAAGGACTAATTTTGAGCATATAGTATAAGTGTTTAATCTCAGAATGGATAAGCTGAACTTTCTTCACATTAAGCCTTTAACTACCAGCTCACCTTTTTGGCAGAGATCAAAAATAAATTCAGGGATATTTGACGTTTTAGAATAACAACAAATCAAATCATTGTTTAATTCCCTTAACATTATATTTCAATGTTAAAAATACAAACAAACAAACCAAAAAAAAAACAGATATTTCCTGGTGTGGGATTCAAAGGTTTAAAAATTTATAAGTTGATTACCTGATGACTTAAAATGCACAAAGATTTGGGACAAAATCGATTAGAATAGACATAAATGTTTGCAAATTAAATAGCAATAAAAAGAAACTTAAAATAGATGATACTGAGATTGAGAAACAAATCAAATATGTTTTTTGATGAATGACTAAATTGAAGTATTTAAAGTAATTATGATGGTGAGAACAATAAAAGCTTTTTAGCCTTTAAATCCCACACAAAGGTGATATCAGTTCTTTTGGTTTGTTTGCAGTTATTTCTGTATCCTAACACATTGACAAAAAAAAATGTTTTTTTGATACATTAAATATTTCTGAATTAATTGACCTCTGCCAAACAGTTGAGCTGAGAGTTAAAGGGTTAAGCCCTTTAGCACTTAATCATCCAATATGATACTATCCTACCCACCCAAACCTTTGTATGGCATTTTATTTTTTAAATGTATTTAACCTTTATGTAACTAGATAAAACCCCATTGAGATCAAGATCTCTTTCATGGCCAAGAGGTCAGCAGAACACATCATGAAAAAAAAAAAACATATAAAATGGTGACGGTATACAATAAGTTACAAAACACGTTTTTGGCATAAAACATCCCAATACCAATAAATCATAAATACACATTTTTATGTTTTTTTTTTATTCTGTAGGTACCTCTGTAACATTGCCCTGCCCACCTGTGTTATGTCACACACTGACCCTTTATGTGTTTTCATGAGTTTTCCTGCACACTGATAAAGTTTAAGTTCACTGCGTGAGATTTTCCACTGGAGGGCGCCACAGCTCAGCTCTGCAGCTGACTGAGTGGAACAGGTCACTTTCTTATGTAATAGTGGGTCTAGTTGGCTATAAATGTTGACCAAAACAATAATTGCTTTTCAATTTTTGCCAAAGCCTTCAGCCACAGTCTTGTCTGATGTTGTTGCTGGAAAAGAATTAAACATTATGATGACATGAAATGGAAATGGAGCAGAATGAAAAAAGATAACACTCTCAAACTGCTTAAAATAAAGACTTTTTTTCTTTCTTGATTAGCTTATTCAGTTCCCTTTATTTATTTGTTGGCTCTCAGAATATTTATTCTAATTATTTAGATTGATTCGATTTACGCATATGCTAAAATTAAACCATATTTTTATTACAAACTACTGTATTTGCTTTTTTTTCATCCGTATTCAGTTTTTATCCACCTTTTAATTATTATTTATATCTTTATCTCCCACTGAATTGGTCTATCTCCCCTTAAAATTCTTGATATAATGTTGAATTTGTCTTTTAACTATGTTTAGCTTCTCTCCTTTTTAAATATTTGTCTTTACATCTTATTGTCTTTAGATTATTTTGATTTTAGTCCCTCTGATTTCACATTACATTGTTGGGCTCTCTTAATGCCTGGACTCCCTGCTTTTTGTTTGGGTTCTTGTACTTTTACATTATCTTTAGTTTTAATGTGTTTTGAGGCACTTTGTAAACACCTGTTTTTTTTTTTTTTTTTTAAAGATTCTTTATAGGCTAAATAGATAATTAAATTAAGGAAATATTTTCTTTTCTTTTACCTTATTTTTAATTTTAAAGAATTTGTTCTTGAATGGAAAAATTAACTCTGCAGCAAACGATAATGTTTAATGTTCATGATGAGAGTCGTGGATGGGTTGGAAGATCTAGGGGCCCATGGCGGATGGGGGCCCAGGTAAGATACTGTGTATTAGTATTTTTAGATCTAAACTAATTCACTTTTTTGCCATAGGTCTTTGAATGTCTCTTCTATCTTTGTATTTAAAATACTATATATATATTTTTTTGTTTTTAATTGCCAACAAAGTGAAATGCAGATATCTTTTGCATCAGGTAGCTCATGTGAAATAACATTAATATAAAAAGGGGCAATTTTGAACATTATGAGAGGATATTAGTTTAGATAAGGCTCCTGTTGTACAAAATAACATTTTTAAATATCCAAAAGTCATTATAGGCTATGGTATATGCTTTTAAACAAATTATCTTGGCTTTAGTAATCATAAGTGGTTCATTATTATTCATTAAACACTTAACCCAGAGGAGCCTAAACGAACCCTTTAGTCCAGTCCTGCAGGGTCCAGCTGCCCCGGTGTCAGCAGACCCGCCCATCACACCCGGACATGGAGTCCTTGTTCCTCTTCTGCGTCGTGGTGACGACGACTTTCTTCTTGTGAAGAAACTACATTACCATGACGGCAGTGGGCGGGCTGTCGAGTCGCGAGGTGGGGCTTTCTCTCACACTTTGAAGCAACAAGTCGCTGACAGACAGACGGACGCACGGACGCACAGGCGGGCTCACAGGACACCTCTCCATCGTGAGAGCGGCAGGTGGTCAGCGCGGACTGTGATGGGAGTAAAGCCACGGATCCTCCAGGACTGAGTCTGACATGGACGGAGGAGAGTAACTTCTTTGACACAGGGAGGAAAAAGCCAAAAGGAAAAGAGGAAATTTAGTTTTTCTGTTTTGTGAACGAGCCACGCGTCTGTGCGTGCGTAATGCGCTCCCTGTAGAGCCCTTTTTATTTTTTATTTAGAAGTCTGAGCTGGGTTTCGTTGAGAATAATGGCTCTCTCCAGGTTCAGTAAAATATTCCGTCTGCCCACCATCGAAATCAAGAAGAAGGTGAAGCAGTACGAGCACGTTCACCGGGACATCAACCCAAACGACATATGGGAGATAATCGGAGAGCTGGGCGACGGCGCGTTTGGAAAAGTTTACAAGGTGAGCGAGACTTCAGAGACACGAGGCACCTGCAGACAGAGGCGATCGTAAGGGGGGTGGGGGTCTTTGTGGGGCCCATCATCAGGGGGAGCCTTCAAACAACCACAATCAAATTGTTTCAATAATAATGTCCCCACAAACCTTTTAAGTAACAAAAATGCAAATATATTTCTAGCTTTAATAAACTGAAGACTAAAAAATCTTGCAGTGGGACCAGTCTGAGTTGTAGCCTAAAAGTAAAAAACACAAGGTTAAATATGAGAAAACCTACATAAAAATAGAGCTTAATTTACCACTAAAATTAGACAATTATAACCAAGAACCAAGAAAACATTGACATATGAGTAAAAAACACATAACAGAAAAATACTGAACACAGCATTTAGAAAATGGCAGAAAACAGGTTAGCAGGTCAGTAGATCTGTCAAGCAGCATCTACAATTTTCTATAGATCAACAAAAGGAAAAGGCAGATAAATAACACTGCAACAAACAAAATAATCAAACAACAACCATAAAACATGAAAGACAAAGACCCCCACAGCTCTTGTTTGTTTGTATAATTTCTTGTTTTTGCATTTTTTTAGTTTTTGTTGTTTTAATTTGTATTTGCATTTTATTCTAACAAATGTGTTTTTTTTTATAGCTGCTCTGTTTTTTAATAAGTAGGTTGTTATTAATCTAGTTTTGTTATTTGTTTTTTAATAATTTTTTTGTCATTACTGTGTTTTATTGATTTGTTATGTTTTGCATGTTTATGGGTTTGTTTTTCTTCTCACAGTAACCAGGGGCCATTGGAGCCAAGTCAGCTTTATAGCTTGGTTCCTAGTGTTAGACTTTGAACAATTTCTTAAGACCAATAACAACAATACCCTTTTATAAAAGTTTAAAACACAAATTGAAATGTGGCCAAGAGGGTAATAAATGACAAAAGCATGCGTCGGTATTTTGAAATCATATCGAGTGAGGGCCTATATTGGTCTGTCAGGGGGCTCTCATTTCTGTGACCGTGCAACCTGACATACTACTCCATTGAAAATAATTTATAAATTCAAGTTACCTCCTCTGGTACTCGCCCAAGAGTTCTAAGTTTCAGCAGAGCAAGCGAGAAAAGCTTCCTGATTTTTAAAGTATTGCTTTGTCATCTTGTCCAGTGTCACAGTGCACACCCACTTTGTAGAACAACTCCCAAGCTTGACCTCTTTTTTTTGGGTTTGACCAACAACGGATGGCATGAGATCTCTTTTGATCCGCTTTCTTATCCTTAAGGCGACTCGACGTTAGCTCACCTGCTCAATGCTTCACCATTCCTGTTTAGATGAGATTATGACTAATATTCCAACAATGCTGTTTGGTCAGTTTGACATTTCAAACAAAGCCAGGCTGACATCACACTGCGATTGTGGGTTGTGTTCTTCTTGAAGCTGACACACAGTGCTCTTGAACACTGCCTGGCCAAAAAAAAGTTGGCCAGGCCACCAATAAAAACAGGTCACACACTCTAATATTTCGTTGGACTGACTTTAGCTTTGATTACAGCACGCATTCGCTGTGGCATTGTTTCGATGAGCTTCTGCAAAGTCACAAGATTTATTTCCATCCAGCATTTTGGATTAATTTTTCAACAAGATCTTGTATTGATGATGGAGTCTGACCACAAAATGATGTCTCATGACCCATGAACCACTCTTTCACAGTCTGAGGCAGATGAATCCTGCCATTGTCCACTTACAATATGCCGTGCCATGAGGGAAGAACAAATCCATTGATAGAATAACCTGATCATTCAGTATATTCAGGTGGTCAGCTGACCTCATTCTTTGGGCCATAATGTTGCCAAACCTCCACCTGACCACCTGCAGCAGCCCCAGATTACAGCATTGCTCCCACAGGCTTGTACAGTAGGCACTAGACATGATGGGTGCATCACTTCACCTGCATCTCTTCTTACCCTGATGCTCCCATCACTCTGGAACAGAGTCAAACTGGACTCATCAGACCACATGACCTTCTTCCAGTCCTCAAGAGTCCAATCTTTATTCTCCCTAGCAAACTAAAGCCTTGTCTTCAGTTAGCCTTACTGATTAGCGTTTATCTTAAGGCTACACAGCTGTTCAGTCCCAATCCCTTGAGTTCTTTTCACATTGTGCATCTGGAAATGCTCTTACTTTCACTATTAAGCACACCCCTGAGTTCTACTGTTGTTTTTTTAGGTTTGATTTTGCCCAACGTTTAAGTGATCACCCATCATGCTGTTTTTTAAAATGCGTTGGACAGTTCTTAACCCAAGTTTTGTAGTTTCGTCAATCTCCTTAGATGTTTTCTCTGCTTGATGTATGACAATGATTTGACCCTTCTTAAACAGACTAACGTCTTTTCCGGGCCTTTCCACATGGTTGTTTAAGAAATGAGAAGCTACTCATTGCATCAGCTGGGGTTAAATAACTTGCTGCCAGCTGAAAGATTATTGCCCATGCAGTAATTATCCAATAGGAGGCTCATACCTGTTTATTTAGTTAAATCCAAGTGGCGATTTATTTTTTGGCCAGGCAGTGGAGCTTCAAATATGTTGATGGACTTTAGGGTTTATTGTTAAAATGTTTCCAACTTTATCCCATATCTAAATCCCTTTATTTGTCCCTCTGTCTGTCATTAAATGAAAATCTACTGTAAAGCACATTTGGCAACAGAAAAGTCTTTCTTCTCGCTGCCGTGGATCCAGCTTGAAGCATCCACATTGACAGTGAATCTTTCTTCGTCAGTCCTGTCAAACCTCAGCAGCAGCAGCAGCACTTTTGGCTCGGAGGAGTTATTTCATCCGGATGTGTTGGCCACTCTGTGCAGTGAGCTACAGTGACTCTGTGTGTTCACTGCCTGCTGCTGCACAGTGAGAGTCTGTGAAACTTTAAGGGGCCTCAGTGGAAGAAGTGATGCTTTTACCAGTAACAGAAAATATAGTCTTTTAGAGGACTCCACCTTGTTTGGGTATGTTGTTTTTACTGGACTGTATACATGCTGTGTGGAAATTAAAGAGCTGCATCATGGTCACTGCAATGCTTTGCCTTTAGGTTTAAAGTCAGAGAACCTGAGTGAGGACATATTTGTAGATCTGTGCAGAGAGTTGATATACTGTCCCTGGTCATTTTTCTTCAGCAAAATGGAGTTTTGTAACACTTACATAATCGGTTTAATTGCACATTGTATGTTGTACTCAAGGGAGCTATAGTTACACCACTGCTGGCTTAATCGAATTACTGTATTTCTACAGACAGATTTTTTAAAGGTAATTTGACCTTCTTGCCTTCATTGACAAGGTGAGACATTGGTTAGAACTGACTCTTTGTTGGATCTTTGATTGGTTCACTGAGCGATCAATCAAAATCAAAAGACCTCCCTCACAAAGCAGCCATTACCAAGTTACACAGTCAGACAGTTGGCAGTGTATTTTCATGCATTGTGTTAAATTTGTTGTCATAAATTTGGTTCTTCAACATTTTAACCCTATTAGAAAGCTTACATATGGCCCTTTTCCATTAGCCCTACTCTACTCTACTCGACTCTACTCGGCTCTACTCTACTCGCCTTGTGCTGCTTTTCCATTAGCCCCAGTTGCCTGCCCAACGGCTGTGAACAGCTGAGTGGCACTGCAGTGACGCCATTTTGAGCGTGACACAACAATCTGTGGCTTTTTGTCACAAACGGAGTAAAAAAAGAAAGCAGAAGAAGGATGCAGGTGGCAAGAAGAAATACCCCTTGAGAAGCACAGGAGAGTTTTGGAAGCTATACAACAGAATGAAGCCGAGGACGAGAGCAATTGAACCGCAAAGAAAAGACGTATGAGGGTAAGCTAATGGTAGCTACAGCTAGCATGCTAGGTCGTCGTGCTCATGACTTATCGATGACTACATTGTCTGACCAATCAGTAGCCGGCAGTCGGTGACGTCATCTTTTAGTGTCGACTCAGCTCGCTTGGAACCAGAGCGGAGTAGGTACTAAAACTAGCTTGTTTTAGTAGGTAGCAGGCTAGTGGAAACATGCTGCAAATCGAGTAGGGCCGAGTAGAGTAGGGCCAAGGCGTGCTAGTCGAAAAGGGCCAATATATTCAAAGGTAAGAGGTAACATTCTAATACTGTTTAGTGTTGTAGCATTAATTAGCATAATAAAACAGCATTTTGTTGATGTTAACAGCCAATATCTGAAGGCATCATGAGTGTCATTCGCTGTTTACAATTTTTATTTTTTTAACATTTTCATAAATATTTGGAATTTTTCAAACACACAACTTCAGTTTTGTTCTTACTCTGTTGTTCTTTTTTTTGGGAGAACTGAAATAAATTTGACATGAATAAAAGCTAGCAAAATCTTAGTTATTTCAGCTGTTTCAAATGGAAGAGGGGCAAGCAACGACAGTTTTGTCTAACTTAGTAACAGTTATGACGGAGGGTGGGGCTTGATAGATTATCAGGACTTGTATAGGCCAGGGCTTTACAAAAGGAAAATGAGGTGAGTAAGTTGGGGAAACATGCACCTTGACCAAGTCAAGAGCCTCTTTTGCCCTTTTACCATGCAATGTCACATTTCTGTCACACCCCTGGCTGAATGAAAAGGCACCAATAAGTCACCGGTGTGAGGTGACTCTAGAAGGCCTAACAGTCACTGACATCTGTGTTCAGTGTACAAATGTTTAACGTTGATTTTACTTACTGCTGTGGCTCCATTATGCACCTTCAAAATACAGTAGTTATCATCTAAGATGAATCAAAGATGGTTGACAAAAGCTGCATTTTCCCCATACACACAAAGAAAGGTTACATCATCCTGATTACATTTCTGCGAAAGTCCTATTCCACCAGGCTATTGGCATGCCAAAAAATTGGTTTTGATAAACTACAGCTCAGTATGAATCTAACCCTCAGCATGTTTCCCTCTGATGCTCTGGTAACATAGAGCAGCGACACACACACACTTTATGAGTCAACAACACCCTGTCCAACCATGAATCTGAAGGTAAATTACTGCACAGCAATGAGATAGATGTTTTTTTAATTTTCTCTCTAAATTTGATGTCTGCAAACATTAGCAAATGTGCTTGCTTTAATAAACGTTTTCCATGAGGGTCTTCAGCTCAGATCAAGTACTAGAACAAACAGACATGATTTAATTGGTACAGTGTGGCAGCCATTTACATTTCCAGTAAAACAGCCTCAGCAACCACTTAAAGGGGTGTTTAACCCACGAGTCTCTTGTTGAGCTCCAATACTATTGGAATAAGATGGCTAAGGCTCTAATCTTGGTCAAAGAAACAGCTGAAAACACTGTAGCCATGTAGCTTGAGCAATTATAACTTTTTTTGTAAAGCAACTTTTTAAAACCAAGGTGATAAGGTGCCTTACATCTAGACAATTTTAATAAAAAAAGGAACAAACAAGCCAAAATATCAGCATCAAGGATATTAAATAAAACATAACATGAACGCCATACAGATAGAGGGAAAAAAAACAACAACAAAAAAAAAACAAAAGAAAATTAAACTTCCTCAGTGGTTATGAGATGGCCTAAAACAAAGAGTGATTTCAAAATGGACACAAAGTTGTCTTAAACAGGATCCTTATTATTGTTGATTTTATTGTTGTTTTAATCTTGTACATCGTTCTTGAATGTCTTGAAAGGCGCTTTTAAATGAAATTCATTATTATTATTATTATTATCCTTAAAATAGAATATACTGTGTGTCATTCACTAGGGCAGGGTAGCTAATTGAGTTTTAATTTCAGTTACAACTACTGCCTCCCATAAATATAAAAGCAGATCTGTTAGGAAAGGTTACTTATTACATGTTACACTTGTTTACAAAATGATAGATTGAATACATATTAAAGTTTTTGTATTTTTCACTTCTATTTTCATGTATTGCTTGTTTGCTAATGTTCAAAATGGCAGTGTTTAGTGTTGCTGTTCTATGTTGTATGTGGTACGATTAAAAAAACAGTGAGTTATCGTGTTTTCGAGTTGTGATCTCAATACTATCAAAATAATTGTCATTGTCAGTTTTGCCTTAATTAGTAGCCTGAGCGTCCACCTCCATTCAGCCTTAAGTCAGAGGTTCAGGTACAGGAACATATACAGCCACATATGTGCACATAATGTTACATAAGTTTTCCTATGATGTGTCTTTTGAGCAGGTGCAAGCATGTAAACAAAAGCCCTTTGACCTTAAAAGATTACACAAGAACTCAAGTGTGCCATAAAGTCAGACAGTGCTTTCAGTTTATCTCTCTGGGGATGATGACTGAACAACTTTGCTGATTTAACACAGTGCACCTTATGTAAACCTTATGTCCCATTAAAAAATCCCGTTTCACACATTGTGTCCCATAAGTGGATGCACCAGGCAATTTCCTTTAAAAGACATTTTAAACTCAAATAAAAATGATTTCCTTTGGAAAATGTGGAAGGGAAGCCTTTATCAAAAATCACCACAATCTGTGCCAGTGTTTATCAGCATTTGATTGGATTGTAATTGACTGACAGCCAGTCCAGGGTGTGTTCCCCGCCTATATCAGCTGTGACAGGCGTCAAGCCCTGAAATGAAAAAGTGAGGCAGTTAGAGAATAGTAAAAATAGTTTTGCAGACCAACCTGCACAGTAAGGAGATTATGAGATGTATGTGGCCGTATGGTTAAAAATAATTTGTAAGGCATTCAAATAGGCCTGTCGAGATAGTCAATAAATCAATTAACCGAATGATAAATAGAAACGTCCTCAGTAAGTTTGCCGGCCTCCATAAGTTGACACGTGCATGCATGTTTGTTTCACTCCTCTCGTTCTACCAAAGAAGCTGAATGAGAAGATGGCTCACTACGTCCATCTTTCTCAGTGCCTGGGCGCGTTGGTTCCATAACGGAATGAGCGGGTTTAGGGTTAGTAATCCATCTGTCATTCGTTCAATCTTTGAGGGGGAGGCGGGGCCGCTCGCGCGTACATACACAGAGAGCTGAAGTGAGCGGCGTGAGGAGTAACGAGGAAACAAACACTAATATTGATGATGGCACAAAAGCGATGGTTCCTAAGCTGAAAGCCAAAGCCCAAGTGTGGGAATATTTTGGTTTTAAACAGAATGAACAAGGTGTGAACCCATGAACACCGACGAACTGATATGTCGTATTTGTTTGAAAGTAGTGGTGACAAAGGAGGCGAATTGCAACGGAGTCTTTGTCCCGACATTTCAGCACTTACTGAGGCGTTTGGTCGGCAGAGGAAATATAAATAAAACAGCGCAAAATGGTGCGCTCACAGACAGTGTTGTTCACTGCATTGCAAAAGAAATGCTGCCGATACGGTTGAACAATCAGCAGTTCAGGAAATGTTACAAATGTTTGACAGACAGTACGAACTGACTGGGAGAAAGTACATGTCACAAACAATTCCTGAACTGTATGAACTCCATTTTATTTATTGTTTTTATTGTTATGTGTGTATTTATTGGACTTCTGTTTTTTTCTTTACAGAGACAGGGTCTATTTTTTTGTTGTTTTTGATTATTGTAATGATTTTTTTTACATACAGTTTTCCCAAAAGAGTGTCCATTTCAATTTTATTGGGATTTTTTGTCCCTCTTTTTTATTGTATTGTTTATTTTTTTGTTTTAAAGCTCTTGACCTTCCAATTACAGTTAAATACTCTTAAGAAATGAAAGTGCATTGCTTTTGATATGGTGTACTCAATTTAATACTACATATAATTACATTAATGAAAAAAATATATATTTTAAAATAACATTGACAATAATATAGTTTATCGGCAATATTTTTTGGGACAATTATCGTCCAACAAAATTTGTGATCGTGACAGGCCTACATTCAAATGTAACTTTCTCTGGCTTTAATGGGATAGGTGTGATTATTTTGTTGATCCAAGGCAATGCAGACCTTTTTAAACATGGAGATTGAGCTTTAAAAATTCTAAAGAAAGTGCAAATCTCTGCCAAATAGATGAAACAATAACCTGAAGGGATCAATAAAACCAGCCGCTGAACTGCGTCTTCTTTTTCTGTTGGACGTCATTCCACTTGGCAGACGCTCTAAACTGCTTTTTATCCTCCTGGTGTTTGCACTTTCTTATACAAATATTGAGCCTCTGCCTTGGCTCCTGTTTCTGCTCCTCGAGAGGCTTGGAGGAGGACAGATCCACACCTGCTTGTGTCAGATGGAGCAGTGGGGAGGCCGAGTGGGAGCAGATGACAGCCAAGAGAGGAAGTGGTGGAACTTCTTCAGGGGGACAGCTTCCTCTCACAGCTCCTGAACTTTCAAATAATCAGCTCATCTAAGGGAGGGGGGAGAGGCCTGGAGTGGTGAATTGCACATGTTTTCCCATTGTTAGAGTGTTTGACGGAGCAGGCGTGAGGGAAGGAGAGTGAGAGACGAGTGAAATCAGCTGCTTATCACATTAGAGTGGGTGGGAGACAAATAAAGGAAGGGAAGGTAACAGATATTGTCCTCATAAATAAGGGAAATCTTATCAGTTTGTACGTGGATGGCAGAGGCCACCTGCTCTGGAGACTTATATAGATTCATCAACCAAATGCTCACAAATGATTCTCTGTCAAATGAAACTCTGAAGGCCTTGTTTTGTTGCTCTAGGGAAGTGCTGTGGACATATCAAGGTGTGTGCTTACATCACATTCACAATATGAAGGATTGAACTCATAAAATGCTAGATAATGCCTCAATTATGAAACCCATCCTGCTGTTCTTGCCCTGTAGGTGCAACCACAACTTTATCTTCTGGATAGTCCACTGCAGATTAGAGATCAAGACCATTCTTCCTTTAACAACCATTTGCTCACATTTGGTGTGTTCATATCATCTTAAATGTCTTGTAATTGTGAGTAGATCTATGGTTAAGGCTTAAATAGCCCATAATCTTCCTAAAGTGAGTCTGTGATGCTGTGTTGTGACAGCAGGCTCCTATGTACAGGCAGCTGGGTTGAGTTTGCAGTGCAGCCCACACTTTGAATCCCATATTGTCCACTGCCTTTTTTTTCTTTCTCATGTACTCAGCAGCTCCATGATAGGCCTGTGCTCAAAATATCGTCAAGCACACCTTGGGGTACGTGTATCGGCTTCTACAGAACCGATACGGCTTCTATGTTTGTACAGTTGTTGCAAATACTCTTTGGGTACTGTTTAAAACTCATCCTTGTTATTTTTCTTCTTGCAATAAAAAACAAAAGTTGCTGGTAATTCTGTTAAAAGCACAGTCAATGTTCACAATTTATGTGTAACGGGATACGTATCGTATCGTATCGTGACCTCTGTATCGCGATACGACCTATTTCACGTGCTCTGTAGAGGGGCTGTGTAATTAATGAATCTTAAATCACAATTACAGTTATGACCTCCCACAATTATCTTAATAATTAACCAAGAGATCACTGAAAAAACAGGTAACATATTTTTCTCTTCTCATCAGTTTTCATTCAAATCAAATTATCATCCACGGTGATGGGCTGGTTGTTCAAAGCTTTGAATAAAACCATCTTCTCTGTAAAGTTTTTGGCCTTAACACTGTTCATAGTATATTTCTCCTTTCCTTCTTCCAAAGTTTATTTCTGCATAGCAGTCTTTTCCATATCCTAGCTGCCTTAAGTAAATTCTCTGTAGTCTATTGCATGTTTCGTCTATTAAATGTCGTATCTGAGTGGTTGAATTAAAGCAGCCCTAAGTACAAAAGTCGTTTTGTGGACACAGGAAGTGGCTCCTGGACTGTTTACTGTCTGAATTAAAGTATTACCATACCGCTGTTATGTTAGCCACAGGGCTGCTACTGCTGCTCACATCACTTGTGCATTTATATACATCCTGCAGTAAAGTGCGTCTAAGTTAGAAACTCACTTAAACAATTGGGTTGAGATGAACAGTATGCATTCCATTCCCTGATCAATAAAAATGCTGATATCAGGCTCAATCCAATACTTTTGATCAGTATTTGTACATCCCTGTTTGCATCACATTAGCCCTGGTACATTACAAGCATTTTGTCTCAGAAAAAAAAAAAAAAGACTCATGTGTGTAATATAGATGGGCACATCAACACACATGTGGACAGTATAGGTTTGTTGACATAGCTGCTCTCTGTTAGAGTCGCACAGGAGGCCAACATGTGCACAAACAGGCTGTTGTTGACATTCTCATGTTTTCTGTGTCACAGGGTTACAGTATCACCGCTCAGCCTCCGTGTCACTCTGATGGACAGTGGTTAAACTCAGTGAGACCTTTAAGGCAGTGGTTTGAATAATGTACCGTTCACAGTCTAGTGCAGACATGTGTCCGCCTTTATGAAGATAAGAATATACAGTCGACATCACTCTTACCACAATCCAAACAAGTTAAACTCAATCTGATTTTAATTTTTCTTGCTGCAAATGATCTTCAGTTAAACATTTTCATACTGGTTTGAACCTTTTTGCTTTTTGCATTGTAGCTTTATTTCATATAGGCCCTTCTTGCATATTTAAGGCCAATAGCACTGTTTTACCACGCAGACTAAACTTCCGTTAAACACCAGTGGCTGCAATAGTAGTAATAACATGCACTTTTTTGCTTTAAATAAGCTCAAAATTTTTGGGTGCATATTAAACACGAGTACAAATAAAGTGCTTAACATAGTTTGTCTTGCGAATATCGTGATTGCAACATATCAAGGACAGGGCACTGCCACCTTGTGAGCAAGGAGATGCAAAATAGGTGTGCTGTGATTGGTAGAAGACATTGGCATTTTGATAGTTACTCTCTGATTGGTCACTGCGACTGAGCATAGTCGGGCAGAAATTAGCAAAATTTGGGTGCATGTTGTATTCGAGTAGTGGGTTTGTCAGGCAAAAATTATGAAAATATGGGGTTCATGCTATAATTGAGTGGGTTATAATTGAGAAAATTATCAAATATTGTCAACCATTTTTATATATTTGTTAAAAATAATTTAGTAGGTGATGCAGTCCGGCTTGTTCTCTTTTTTTCTGATCACTTGCAGGATGTGAACACTACTCACCACTCAGTCTTCTGAGAGATTGCATTAGTTACTTACCTTTATTTCAGTTCACAAACTAATTGAATCTCACCTTGCCTGCTCCTCATGTGACTCTGAATCATGAGTAATGTCCAGTATTTATTGTTTACGTGCAAATTTGACCACCAAACTCTATGACCATCACTTTGGACCTCCAAAACCTTATCACCTAACCCTTGAATCCAAGTGGAGATACGTATGTGCATAGTTTAAAAGTCTCTTCAGAAGTTTCTCAGATCTACGATTTTCAAGATTAGATCATTTGGAGGGATGTAATGGATGGACAGCCAGAAAGCATAATGCCTCCTGTTTCGACTGATGTCAGGTTAAAAGCATAAAGACTGTGAATTGAACTACTGCTGTTTTGCTAAGGTGAAGTACAGTGATCCCACCCCTGTTGCCCCCACACCATCGAAGTATATCATGATTCTGTTGGAAACACTGCTCAGTAAACTCATCAAACTGTAGCAGCATGTTGCTCACAGCCCCATCAAACAGAACATAAAGGCAGCTTTGTCTTAACTTTTTCACCCTTTAACCTCCACACCCCCACTCATTCGTCTTTCTCACCATGACAGCCGAGTGTGTCACTTCCTGTCGTCTCCGTGTCACAGGGTGTTGTCACTGTTTTGATCACATCTACCTATGCATGCATGCACTTGTTGGAAAGCAGTGTGTGCATGCAGCATGTCTGTGTGCAGCTGATGTATGAAGCAGAAGAGTTGCATGGTTCCCCCTCTCTAATTAATGGGTCACGTGCTGCTGAACACATTGTCCTGCTGCTGTGTCTGACTGTTTCCATCGACACATGCACACATGCAGGCTGTGAGGCCATGCACCGGCAAAGTCCCATTGTGGAATATAAACAGAAGTGCAGCTGGAGGTGTGGATTATGAAGACAGTGGGCTCACCTGGACTTATGCTGTGGACAACTGTTGATGTGATGACTATGTAGAAATACATCAGCACTGGTTAGCATCAGTTTATGTTTACAGTTGAATCACACACTTCAAGAACAACATCCTGGCTTTTGTGCAAAGGTTCTTAACAGGAAGTTAGACTTATGCTGCATTCACACCGCAAGCGACCCAGCTACCAAAATAGCATCGTCCACTGACATATCGTCATGCGTCCATAAATACCTTTTTTTTGGTCACCGTTGCCGTCAGCCGTCTCTTGGTGATGTCACGTCTGCTTGAGTTTCACCGCGATCATAACATATATCATGGTAGGATGTATAAGCGGACATTATTACCTCTGCCAAGGATGTTATGTTTTCGGGAGAGTTTGTCCATCCGTCCGTGAACAAAATAACTCAAAAAGTTATGGATGGATTTGGATGAAATTTTTAGGAAATGTTCAGCATGGGAAAAGGAAGAACTGATTCGATTTTGGTGTTGATCGGGATCAGCTTCTGGCCGCCATGGCGATAAATGTGATTTCTGTGAATAACTACTGAACTAAAATAGATATCATTAAGAATCCAGTTGCTAATGGTATGTTTTCATGGTCAAGAAATCTAAATATTTAGATGGAATAAAGGTAGGAGTAATATTTGTGGTCAAAATGACAATATGGCTGAGGACTGTGGCGCTGGTGGAGGTCTGCGCTCTCCGAGTGCTTTCTAGTTCCAACTGTATCCTTTTCATTCACTTATCAACCACAAAACACTGCAGCTGATGCCCTGCAGCAGCATTATCTGTGAGTTTCCCGCGGTACGTCAAGGTGGAACTAATGTCCTCACTGACTAATGTTTCCCACACGGACATGGATTGTTCCTCTGTAGTCCGGATGAATAACTGTCTGGGAGGGTTAGCCCCGCCGCATCGCGGCTGTACATTGACTTTGCATGGAGAGTGATCGCCGAGGTAGTACAAGTAGCGTCCATTGTGTAAGCACCTTTAAAGGTTTGACAAAAGAAAAAACAGTTTTTCAAACATTTTACGTGTCATTTAAAGTCACATGATATAATTTTGTGTCTTCAGCTGCTGCCCAAAGTAGTGCTGTTTTAAGTCCTCCAGACACACATGGTAGTTTCCTTTTTTTCCCATCCAACACATGGTGAACATGACATTATCCTGATAGGTTAAGGCCTTATAAGGACTTAATTCTGGCTGTCATGGTCTCTCGAGTATTGTGATGTCTGGCTCATCCATTGCCATTGATATTGCCTCTATGGGACTTATGGTTGTTTTTAGTGTCTCATGATGTTAAGATAGGAAGAATAACAGTTAAATGAAAGCCAAAGCATGAACTGACAGACTGAGGAGATGCGTATACTTTCTTTTTTAACAGACAAGAAGGTTTTTAGTTTACACCTCTACATGTTTCGACGGAGCTCTTCCTTCTGTGTCAGGATTCGTCAGAAGTGTCATCTGATAGGGGGAAAATCACATCATGGACTGGAATAATTCCAAAGTCATTTGCAAGGAGAGCAAGAGACACCAACGCTGGATCATGGGAGCAATCGAACTCAGAAAGCGTACCCACAGGATGATGAACCGAGACAAGGGGGCATAAATGTTGTCTCACACCTGGAGCACCATCCTGGGAGAGGGATTGGGCAGCAGGAGGCGTGGTCGACCTGTCAAATCTGATAGGATGATCACGCCTCCGTAAAATCAGCTGAAAAGGAAACGTCACACTAACATCAGATTACACTTCTGACAAAGACGGAAGAGCTCTGTTGAAACATGTAAAGGTAGGAACCAAAACCTATCTTGTCTGTTAAAGGAAAGTATAAGCATTTTATCTACATAGACATAATGAACTTCCTCGGACTAGACTGAGGAGATAATGGGTAGGAATGTCTGAGGAGATAATAGACAAAAGCCTGCTGCATTAGGACCCCTCCCTCCCCCCCAATGACAGACCTACTAGTCTGATGTCATACCCATTGTTTTGTCATCCCTTTAAGCCCATTTGCTCATGAAGCAAGCCCTTGCAAAGCCTAGATGTTATAAGGAATGTACTTTCATTACCAATATGGCGCAGAGCTGGTCTGAAATGATCAATTACCACAGAGTAACCCTGAAAAACAATCAGAGCAGACTGGAGCCATGTGGGAAAGGGGGACTTATAGTGTCAGGAGCTCTAACAGAGCGTCTTAGACAGAGAGAGAATACAGCTCTATCAGATGTAGTCTATATTTACCTTCGCCAAGGAGGTTATGTTATTGCTGGCCTCTGTTTGTTTGTTTACCTGCTAGCAACATAACTCAAAGGGTTATGGACGAATTTTGGTGGAATTTTAAGGAAATGTCCGGATTGGTACAAGGAACAAATGATTCGATTTTGGGAGTGATCCGGATCAGCGTAAAACCGCCATGATGAAAAATGCAGTTTTTGTAAATAACTACTGAACTAAAAAACATACCATTATGAATCCAGTTGCTGGTCAAGGAATCTAAATATTTAGATGAAATAAAGGTAGGACTAATATTTATGGTAAAAATCGCAATATGGGTGAGGACTGTGGCGCTAGCGGAGGTCTGCGCTCTTCGAGTGTTTTTCTAGTTGAAAACTAGCGAGCTTTGAAAACTTTTTTAAACATTTGTGACTCCGAACATACCTTCCAAGTCAACAAAAAAGAATATATGAACCTGATTTGATGCAAAGTTTGACCCCAGTAAAATCTAGTTAAATATTGTCCCATGTTTTTTATTTATTAATTATATTTTTTGAAAGGTGCTGAGCTGTAAGATAGAGGTGCCTTATTGCTTCTTCAAATGAGTCTCAATTAGCCTACTATATGACTCTTTTGGAGTACATATTGTTTTGCTGAATAGCTTTTATAGGTATTTACCATTCATGTGCCATTTAGGATTAAGTATATAATATATATAATTTCCTGTTTAAACTTTTGCTTTCTCTGCTTTCTTTCTGCTTGCCTTCATGGGCCAGTACAGGCCTATATTTGCTGTAGTGACAGTGACTGACAGCTCACCACTACTGAAGAGAAATTACAGATGATTGCATTGTATGGCAGAATGTCGTGATCTGTTTAATAAACTAAATGTACGTTCTGCTCTTGCTTGATTCGAATTGTAAAGGGGAATAGAAAGTTCTGTTTTATTTGTTATGCATCTATCTAGTGTCTAAACAATGACTGAACTGATAAGTGTGTAAAAAAGAGCATTAATAATGTCTAAAAAAAAAATGGTATCCACTTTTAAGGTTTAATCCAAAGTCAGACGCTGTGATAAAAACTTGATTGCATTATAGTAGAACTTTGAAAGGAGCGTTCTCGTCCATTTTAATGACAGATGGTGGACAGAGTGAAAGGCTTATGGAAAAATCACTCAGAGCTTGATTATCCTCCTTCAGTACAGTGAAAAATAAAACACTCTGGGTGTCAGCAGTGAGGAGGAGGAGGAGGAGGAGGAGGGTTAAAGGTCGCAACATCCTCTTTGCAACGGAAAACCACAAGGTTTATGTGAAAGGCTAACGTCTTAATTTAGAACATGGAAGAGCCACAAAGATGCTAGCTTACTGAGACAAACCTTGGAGCTGCTGAAACTCTCAGGGTCTAATCTCAGGAGCCAGCTGTGCTGACAGCCACAGATAGGAGCTGTGACACAGTGGGTGTGGCCTCAGCGTGCTGACAGTCCTCTTGTTTGTTAAAATGACAGCTTGACAGGCAACTTTCTGTGTATTACTTCAGCTATTTACCTCTGCCAAGATGGAGGTCATAGATTTGGTGTTTACAGTCCTGACTTCACTATTAAGTTCTCAGAGAACCTTAGAGCCATCAGACAGGCCTAAAGCTAAACTTATTTGATTACTTACACTCATGCATGTCACAGAGGACTGCTTTGAATATATGAATACCTATATTATTGATGTAATTAATATGATAAAATCATACAGTGTTGATACTGTCATACCAATTTACAATGAATGAATACATTAATCCTGCACATAGCTTTCAGGCAAATTAAAAATCCTTTGGTTATAATTGCATGACGCTCTTGTTATTTATCAAGGACCGCTCGCCCTTGGTATTGTGATACCAATGCTATTCTGGGCTTGTATCATAATGTTGCACTGAAATCACAACCAGTTTGTGTCGTATTCAAAACAACACTTGGTTTGGATCGGTGCTACAATCTTACTTTTCTCTCTTTCTTTGCTCCTTCTGTTCTTCACTCGCACATGTTTCAGATTTTACAGAAATATCAAGGTATTATTTAGGAAATCTGCTTTTTATCCCATTTCAAGCTTTTTGAAATACCCGTTGCACAGACATATTAGGTGCATTATATGAAATGAAACAGCTGATGAAGCCAAAAACTTTCAACTTAACCCTGACAGCTAACAGCTTTTATTTCTGTGTATAATCGTGGAAAAATATCAAAATTCACCTCAGAATAGCTGTAATCATTTGAGTTTTTGTAGGCAAAAACAAAATCTACTTGTTTAAAATAATTACAGCAGAAAATATTACATTATTTTGAACATCCTTAGCAGACTTGAATGTAGCAGTGTGCTACCTTGTTCTAACTTCTGAATTTAATGGATTAGTGTTCAAGCCAAGCTCAGGGCGGATTTCAACATGGATTAATATTCTGAACCAACTGAGATTCTAACAATAGTTTGGATGTTCAAATCATGGCAATTTGAACAGATGTAGAAGGATTTTCATTTCACAGAAATAAATGTCATAAGTCAGTTTTTGCATAATTGGAGTGTTTTTTTCCTGATGGTTAAAAGGAACAATATTTTGGTTCAATATGATGCAAACTTTTTAGGTAACTAGAGCTCACATTCTCCAACAAAACCTAATTGTATAAGCACAAGTGGTACAGAGTCACAAGACTCATGAGACTTGACAGCAATGTCTGTAAACTGAAATATATGTATGTGTTAAGCGTGACATCCTGCCTCAACTTTAGCTCAGTGTCGTGGATCAGGCTACTTGTGGTTAGAAGTTTCTAGAGATAGATATAGAGCAAACAGACATACAACAGTTTACAAGTACATACTGGACCATGGATTCAGTAACAAGTGGTTCAATTTTTCATTGAGAATTGTTGCATTTAAGGGTGGTATTGGGAGGACTGTAAATTGTAATATTGTTTTTTAATGGTAGTTTTCCTCCAATCCTGATCCGTTTTTTTATTTTCTTTAAACACCTGAAGTCATTTAGCTCTGGATAAGGGACTTCAGTGAAATGAAATGTTTTCACCTCTGCCAGTAGTTTTTCTTTACTGTCAGCCTCATACAAGAGAAGTACCTCCTCTTGTGAGTCAATTTGAAATACTTCTCTTGTCCTTGTTGAAGTATTGTTGGTTAAAGAAACACAGTAAGCGTGCTTTGCTTTTGCATTCGCCGCTCTCTGTGGCGTGTCATGATTTCCTGCCTCACTGACCAGCTTTTGTGCATCTGATTTTGTTCTCTTCAAAGTTTTGATTGTGGGATCTTTTGCGATGTTGATGAAACGTTTCACATCCTGAGCTGGCTCATTGCTCAGTCTGAGGGTTTGAAACTACATGCTTGGATGTCCTCCACACCCAGTTGAATTCTATGTGTGCTTTTGGATTCTGTCAGTCAGGAAATGTCTCACTGAAAATAGATTTTTATCAGTATTAGGGCTGTCATTTTCCTCAAAAACCAAATTCAGATGATTTTCTAACACACATGCCCTTACCAGCCCACAGGCACCAGGCACCTCCATAACATAATCATTACCTCTTTGACTTGTGGGACACACCTTGCATAAGAATTTGACCATCGTATTTGTGATAGCCCTTCTGCACTGGCTTGGGAGGAAGCGGTTGCATGAGGCAGAGCCCTCCTTAGCTGCTGGAGTTGGTTGGAAGGCAGAATAAGGGACCCGCTGATTTGTTGTGGATAAGGAATGGGCCAGCTGCTTTGCAGGCATACACTCAGCCTGGTCTTTGTTTTTTGTTTTACCATCAGCAAAATAAAATTATAATCCAAAGAGCTTTGATGCAGTGTTCTCCAGAAGTTTTGGTGTCATTATTGTCTGCTTGGAGTGGTCTGGTCTAGTTCATATTTCCTCGGGGTGCTCTTCCTCACCATTGAGATCAAGAAAGCAATGGATGGTTGAGCAGTTCACTGCTCAAGGTGTGTTAATGTACTGCTGCACTGCATATTATCAGTTTGAATGTATACACAAAGTTCAAATACATGTTTACAAAGTTCAAATGGATATTTGAATATTGAAGTTTTGAAATCAGTTTTGAAAAGAACCTCAGAACTGGTACAACAAGGTCTTCTTTTGCTGTAGTAGTTTTATGTTCTTTTACTGCAAAAGCTATGGAAAGATAAAAGTTAGAAGTTAGAAGGCTGTGCTAAAGCCTCAGTTTTAGGTGTGAATTCTAAAATAATTCCCAATATAGTAGTCTGTAAGCAAAAAAAGAGTTTTTCCAAATTCGTTTTCATGCAAGTAGTTTTTCTCTTTTTTATTATTTTAAACTAAGAGCCTCTGTAGGTTGTAAAAAGCCAACTTCCTTAAATTGCTTTAAGATTTGCCCTGTGCATGATGGTATTAATAGTAACATGCTGCCCTGTCAAGTTAAGTAAGTCTTCTTAAAACCCTGCTCACATGCATATAATCCTTTCCTGGCAGCCCAAATATGGATACTTTCTTTTTTCCTTTCTCATCCATGAAGAACCTCGTGCTGCCATAACAGCATCATCCCAATGCTTAACCTCAGTCTACAAACCTGAATACATGTGTACCTGGAGATTGGTATTCCTTTTTTTATTTTTCTCAGTAATGTTTGCCTCACAGAAACTCAATTCATTATTTTATTTTATTTGGGAATCCTGTTTAAAGTTCAAACCCGTTTTTTTCTTTTCTTGTAATTAAACTTTTTTATTTATAACATAATAATGACAAATGCTTGACAAAGTGTTTACTTTAATTTCTCATGAAAAAAAGGGTGAAAAGATAATTCACTCAAAAGACATTTCCTGACATTTATGAACAAAAAGGACAAAAAATTTATCTTATAATTATAATATTAAAGGGCCACATATGGCCCATCCCTGCTGTAAACCATCCTTCTGTTTACCTGATGACACTGTGATTATGTTATTGATAAGGAGTATCGAATATTTACTGTTTTCTATTTTTTTTAAATTGTCCTTTTCACTGATTTTGCACAGTTTTAATTCACCTTGGAAAATCCCTATCCCTAGCCAACATCCTCCTTACCATCTACAGCTGTTTCCAAAACATGCAGCTAATAAGCATGATTTACTCGCGCACCTTGTTCTTCTGAATGAGAGATCATCACCTCCACGGGCGCCTGCTGTCAGAGCAGAGCTTTTATTAGCTGCCGTCATTACGCCTGAGCTGAGAACCACATTCCTGCTCACAGACACACGAGGGAGAGCCGACAGAGGAAGGGGGGTTTAAAGGTTTACGATGGGGCAAAGGTCCTACACATACACATTCCCTCCTCAAAGGACCTGTGGGTGTGTGTGTGTTTGTTGGGACTTTAACAAAGCATACAAGAAGAAAACACACGTCAGCATGTGGTATGCTCGCTCAACCTGAAGGTGACTGACCCCAGGGAAAGTTCTCTGTGTTTCCAGTTACAGCAGGTCATCTGGATCACCGGGATCAGGATTAATTAGTCTTAGTCACACATAAAATCACATGTGCATATCTGTCAAGGCTCAACGTCTCGCTAATCCGGTAGCTTTTTCCCTTTTATGGTGCCTCACCCACAGTGCTAATGAAGCCAACACAGACAGGGAATCAAACATCATAATTATCAGCCTGATTGATTTTTTTAAAGGCTGTTTTGTTTGAATAATAAATGACAAACATGCACATACTGTACACACGCAGGGCTGGGAGGTCTGTCAGCACATGCAGTGTGTTTGTGTGCCGACACATGGCTCGCTAACATCTGCTTTTTCTAAGCAACCTGGCACTGTGCTTGTCAGTCGTAGATTATGTCCTGCAGACGGACGGTTACTAAAAGCAGATGGGTAAACAAACATGACATATGGGGAGCATTGTACAGCAGAGCAGGGATGAAAGACAAATTTGGTGCTGGAGAAAAGAGATGATCAGTTTGACGGATTATTAAAGGGGGGTAAGGAATGCAAAGGTGCTATAAGTCTGCTTTAGAGGATGTTTCACAGCATGTGCCATAGAGCAGTATGGCTCCATGTGAGATGAGGCTTCAATGGTGGCTTTAAAAGTGTGCAAGTTACCAATGCCATGTCATGAACCTCGTCACAGATTCTGGCTTTTGAACTGTGTGCTGAAACAATCTGGAAGGTCCTTTTCCTCTTTAGCCTGAAGGACATGACATCCATGTTTTGTAAAAAATAAAAAAAGATTGAGATGTGGACTCCTCGTAAGCACACTTTTCCATTTTGAATCAGTCCATCTTAGATTAACTGATGATACTGTGGACTAGATGATGAGTGAAGGACTGTCTGGGTGCAATTGTGTGTTCAGAAACTTTCTTCTGGACTATTTCCTCACACAATTCCCTCCCATCATTGCTTGTAAAGGACTGTGTCTTTCCGGGATGTTCCTCCTACTCCCAATCATGAAACTCGTTTTTTTCAATTAACCTGTTCAGGTGTGGTGTTCCAAACAGGTTTTTGTATGCTTTCCTCAACTTTCCCGGTCTTTTGTTGTCTTTGCAGTAAATTCAGCTGAATACAGTGCTGTGAAGGATTTACAAATCGTTTTTTGTTTTTTACACAATGTCCCAGCTTCATTGGAACTGGGTTTTGTAGATGGCTGAATAGATTTTCTATCTTTTCTCTAAAAAAAGAGACAACCAGTTTACCATGTGTCCACTTGTCTGCAATGTCAATCAGAAGGATGTCAATTTGAAAGGGTCCGGTTATTAGGTTTCTTGTTTGTTTGTTTCTTTCTTTCTTTCTTTCTTTCTTTCTTTCTTTCTTTTTTTCCATATTTTTTTCTTTTTTTTTCTTTCTTTCTTTGCTTCTTTCTTTACATATTTTTTTTCTTTTTTTCTTTCTTTTTCTTTCTTTCTTTCTTTCTTACTGTATTTTTTTTCTTTCTGTGTATCTTTATTTCTTTTTATCTGTCTATTTCTTTCTGTAATTTTTTCTTTCTGTATTTCTTACTTTATTTCTTTTTGTCTGTATTTCTTTCTTTCTTTCTGTACTTTTTTCTTTCTTTCTTTCTGCACGTTTTTCTTTCTTTTCTTTTTCTTTCTTTCTTTCTGTAATTTTTTCTTTCTTTCTGTAAGGATTTTTTTCTTTCTTTCTTTCTTTTTGTCTGTATTTCTTTCTTTCGTTCTGTAATTTTTTCTTTCTGTATTGCTTACTTTATTTCTTTTTGTCTGTCTGTATTTCTTTCTTTCTGTAATTTTTTCTTTCGTTATTGTTTGTGCATTTCCTTTTTTCTGTAATTTTCTTTCTTTCTTTCTTTCTTTCTTTCTTTCTTCCTTTCTTTTTGTATTTTTGTATTTCTTTCTGTATTTCATTCTGTCTTCTGTCTTCCTTTCTTTTTTCTTTTTTCTTTCTGTATTTCTTTTGTATTTCTGTATTTCATTCTGTCTTTCTTCCATCCATCTCAAACTTCAAGAACAAACAACAAAAAAACAACCAAGTTAATTCAAAGTTATATATATGAACACCAAAAACTATACATGTCCATTAAACAAATTCAGTATGTGAGAACATACACATGTATGTCCTTATTCATGGAAACAGTTTAAATTCATGGGTTATAACTCCCTCATTCTTCGTGTTAACCACATAGTGTATTCATCGTTCCTTAATATGCACTATGCTTTAGTCTCTTGTACTTTAGTCAGTAAAGTGATTCTCTCTTTGGGATTTTACTGGGAGAACAGTCGCCAAATTCAACTCCTTAATCACACCATATTCAAACCTAACTGAGCTGTGCAAACGTCAAAGCAAGCTGCCAAGTCTTGACTTTGAACACCAACAAACTGGAGAAAATGTTTCCTCCTAAATGAATCCCCTTAAAATATTGCTAATCTGCCACTGCTTGTACTCAAATCCATTAAGTCTAGGCTGCTTGTAAGTTTAAAAGAACCTTGTGCCTCCTCCTCGAATCATTTCCTCATTTCCGTGTGCACACGAGACAAACATCTACAAACATCCCCAAACACTTCTGCCTCGATGTCACGCTAGCTTGTAGGTTGAGCTCCCATGTGAGACCCAATGAGGTGTAATTTCCTCTCTGCAGTGTGTACAGTTAAGGTGCACACATAAACGAAGACGCATGTTTGCAGACTACATTACAGGACTCTCGTTGACGTAACGCGTTCCCTGCTCCACACAAAAATGCACCACATATAAATGCAAGAGTCCTCTCAGTCTGCCCTCTTTGTCCACTCCCTAAACCATCTGAGAGCCAGGGGCACATTCCTCAGATGTGTTCCCACTGAGACGTAAAGGATGTGTGTGTTTTCAACGTCCTTGCTAAACACCATGAAGAAGCCAGTCTTTTTAAAAGTTAAGAAAATATACAGAATGTCAGATAAATGTTTACATAAGGCTGTGAGTCAGGCATCAGTCCTTTGGCTTGAAAATACAAAAGTTTTGAAGGGTATTTATATGAAGGGTTAACAAAGAGGATCTGTGGCACATTTGAGAAACTAAGTGCTTTTTTTCTGTTGTCACTGCCTTTGGAATATTAGCTCTCTGTTTTCTTAATTTTTTTGATGAGCGATGAATGTTTTGTCATGCTAAAAAAATAGCATCCAGACTTTTACATTGAAATATCTACATAGCTGTGATAGTACAGTATAATCAATAATCTTTTTTTTCAACTCAAATACTACCTGCTGTTTCAAATCCAATAAATTCGTAGTTATAATAAGATGAGGACAGGCTATATGTTGCTTTGGAAACACTTGGAGTGATTTTTTTTTGTCCAAATGCATCCTTCACTTGTGATATTTCATCCCATCCTAGCTCTTCTTGGCAAGAAATGTAAAGACAGATGCAAAGAAAGAAACATGAGGACATAGGAAACATAAAATATTGATAAAAATCCTTGACTTCATCAGTCTCAGTTAAGTCTGATGTTGATGAGCTGCTCTGATGTCTGGCCTTCAAACTCCCAAACCCACAAAAACCTTCAGCTAGAATGATTTTTAACCAGTTTACATGGCTCACATTTAAAGAAAATGTTTTTTATTTCCACAAATTTAACAATGCAGATTTAAATGCTCCTAGATTTGAGTGATGAATTTAATGATTTATTCATGTTTTTTAACAGATACACAAAAATGATCAAACATTATGCCACAATAACGGGGCATCACATAAAACAGTGGTTTGTTCAGAGGTAATTATTCTGTGTCAAGTTTAAGTAATAGATTAGTACTGTCAGAAAAACTTGTCAGAATCGTAATTATCAGCGTAAAGGTGTGACATTTTGTCCAACGCCACATGTCCGTCCCGTTGCACCTAAAGTTGAAATGCCTCCACAGAGAATTCAGTGATGTATCCTCATTTTTTTAAATGTATTTTTTGGGCATTTTGTGCCTTTAGTGATAGAAGAGAGACGGTGGATAGGCTTGTGAAAGGGGGCGGAACAGTAGGGGAAGATACTCTGCAAACTGGTCACAGGCGGGATTCGAACCCAGGCCAGCAGAAGTATGTACACAGAACATACCTGGTTGCTAACCACTCCACCAAACCATCGTCTTGAGCTCCTCCAGAAGCCCCCTCTGTCCTCCATCCTTGCCTCCTCCAGGTGCATTTAGGAAATTGGAAGATGCTTCATCATGGTGGAGGGAGAATGACCTGTAGGTCAGTAAAGGACAGAGGGGGCTAGGGTGGACAGAGTTGTATAATGAGAAGCACTTGTGATGGTCAGTTACTATAGAATATTTCATTTGGCTGTCTCTCTCATGCTGTGTTGGCAAACATATGGCCCTTTTCCACTAGCACACCTTGGCCCTACTCTACTCCGCCCTACTCGATTTGCAGCGTGTTTCCTCTGGCCTGGTACCACCTAAAACAAGCTAGTTTTAGTACCTACTCCGCTCTGGTTCGAAGCGAGCTGAGTCGATACTGAAAGATGATGTCACCAACTGCCGGCTACTGATTGGTCAGACAATGTCGTCATCGATGAGTCATGAGCACGACAACCTAGCATGCTAGTGGTAGCTTCCATTAGCTTACCCTCATACGTCTTTTCTTTGCTTTGCTCTCGTCCTCGGCTTCATTCTGTTGTATAGCTTCCAAAACTCTCCTGTGCTTCTCAAGGGGTATTTCTTCTTGCCACCTGCAGCCTTCTTCTGCTTTCCTTTTGTACTTGGTTTGTGACAAAAAGCGACAGCGACACTGCACCCCGTTGGGCAGGCAACTAGGGCTAATGGAAAAGCAGCACATGGCGAGTAGAGTATGGCCGGGTAGAGTCGAGTAGAGTAGGGCTAATGGAAAAGGTCCAATAGTTACCTTTGCCAAGGAGGTTGTGTTTTCACCAGGGTCTGTCTGTCTATTCGCAAGATAATGCAAAAATTACTGGATGGATTAACATGAAAATTTTACCAGAGGTTTACCAGAGGAACCCCCTAAGTTAACATTGGGCCTTTTTTAAAAACAATCATATCTCTTACATCACTTGATGGATTCATTTAAAATTTACATATTAATATATATATAATATCACTCCATCACCATGGTCAACTTCATGTGGATCTGAGCCACATGTTTTTTGTGATTGACGTCATAAAAAAGATACAATTTTATACTGGCAAATCCCATTAACCCATTAACTGCCAGCTCAACTGTTTGGTACAGGTCATCAATAAATTCAGGGGTATTCAATGTTTTAAAAAACTGAATAAATCAAATCCTTGTTTGATTCTGTTAACTCAACGATGAACAAAGAAAACTACAAACAAGCCTAAAAACAGACATTTTCTCAGTGTGGGAGCTGGCAGTTAAAGGGTTTATTTCTCCTCAGCTGCTGTGAGGGTTCTGCACCCTCTATGTCATTATGAGAATTATAGTTTATTTGCGAGCTCATGTTAATGTTTTTCAAGCCAATGTCACTACATTACCCAGTCTCCCTTGCAATGCTGGCAGAGACTTTTCCACATGGACAGACTCATGGAGGCTTGGCTATTATATCAGAGTGTGTGTCATCCAGAATTGTATTGTGCCTTTTTAGTTATTTCTTTATTATTTCTTTATATGTGTACAGACAGGATCCAGTCACATGACTTCAGTTGTCTTCACATATGTTTTAGGTTTGGGGTTGAATTGCCTCCTTTTAAACTCATATAGCCTCATTAATATAAAATTTAGTGTCTTTTGATATAGATAACATTTAGCTTCCTCAGTTTTCTTATGTAATAAATTATACCAGTGGGCAAAAGTGCTCAAACAACAGCATTTTTTACTGAGCAGATGAAAAGCAAGTGCTCTATTCTAGCCTGTAAGCATAGAGTATACTCCCGATGTCTATTGCCACAGCTCTCAGGAATCATCCCCCCACACTGTGAGCATGTGGGGACTGACAGTATTAGAACAGGCGGGGGGGCAACTAGCAGAAAGCTGAGATGTTCGCAGGGAAGTGAAAGTGTCTGTTGTGTCTGTGTTTACAGTCGAGGCTTGTTAACTGACTGACTGATGGTTTGATGGCAGGAGGGGACGTCCTGTTGACTCACTGTGGGTTACTCTGTTGTGTGTGTGTGTGTGTCACTGTTTGACAAAGTCACGCACGCATAGTTTTAGCCGGCTGACATGAGTTAGAGACCGTGCCTTACTTTAAGTCCATTCTGTTTGTTCAGATGTTTCCCCACAGCTTCTGTAATGCGTGGAGGCCTGGACCTCATCACTGTTTCGTCTATGGTGTAGAAGCGCTTTAGTGGATGGACATGTCTACACATTCACACATTTTGGAATCATCTCCATTCCATTTCACCGTACAATATCACTGTCCAGACAAACTTCCTCATTGTTGTATCAACTTTCACATTGAGTCAGTGAGTAAAATGAGTATTTTGATGCAGTAGGAACATGATGTGTTTAAATGTTAAAGATGCTATGAGGAGTGTTTGAGTAATTACATAAAAATCTCACTTTTAGATATATGCCTGATCGAAATGCACACTTTAAGATGAGTTTTATAGCATCAGAATAGGTTATCTATAAATGCTATTCCTTAGCTTCGCGGTCAAGTCGGACAGGGCTGGACTGGCCTGGATACTCAACTTCGAGAACAAGACAATTAAAACTAGAGCAAATTTATATTATTCGGACACGTCTTAGAGCAACGGGCTGTAAGTAGTGATATATAGCGGGCTACAAAACTACAAAACTACAAAACTAAGTTTTCCAAAAATTGCTTGTTGTCACACATCAAAAACTACCGCTACATAACTAGAAAGAGATACATTACCTCATCGCTACCTCTTGTAAGTTGTTTAAAAAGAAGTTGTAAAGCAATGCAGAGTTCTGAGGAAGGTCCCAGCTGCATTCATTAGCATCACAACAAACGCACGCTTTGGCTTGGGTTACGTCTTTACGACAGTCGCCGGGCGTGAGCAGAGTCTTTATGTCGCCGTAAATAGATTCTCCTCAAAGCATCTTTTAAGAAGCAGGGTTGGAGATTCAGATTTTTGCTGAAACATGAAGGAATAAAGTTGTGTGGGAGTGAAATTTAATTTATTTTCAATATGAACTAA
The DNA here is from genome assembly GCA_036419115.1 of Scarus forsteni. Taxonomy (NCBI): domain Eukaryota; kingdom Metazoa; phylum Chordata; class Actinopteri; order Labriformes; family Labridae; genus Scarus; species Scarus forsteni. Next base: position 10,307,119 of record JAZDUH010000130.1, on the reverse strand, counting down.
TTCATCAGTTACATTATGCAACTGAAGTCAACTTTGTAAATGTATATCCTTTTATTATTTTTATCTATTTGTACTATTTGAATCTTGAAGTAATAGCTCTAGTCGGTCAATCAACAAAAAAATTGAAAAAATGAGTCATTCCACAGTAGGATTTAGATGTCCTTACTGTCAGATACTTTATTGCATTTCTCTATGAAAACTTTTCTTTCTGCTTTGTTGTGCAAACACTTCACTAGTTGTTAAAACACAAAGCATGATCAGTTTCAGGATCATCCAGTCTCACTAACAGGGAATCACTGGTCAGTATCAGCCATGAAAACCCTGATTGGGACATCCTTACTTTTAACAATGATAGTTTAATGCTCACAGATTTAAAAATGATAGCCAGTTATCACTGCCAGAGACCCTATTTTATCTTCCACAGATGGCTTTCAGCCTTCTGCAAAGACAAACATTATTGCCACACTGCCGACTCCTTCAACACCAACGATCTTGGAGACTGGTCAAATAAGTCATCACTAATATTACTGCTTTATTGTGTAGCTATAACTTGTCCCCGCAGTGCTTGGTGGCTCAGATGATGTGCTTTAGAAACATTTAGAGCAATAGTCAAAACTGCTGTCCTTCAGTTTCATAAATGTGGGCTTGTGGCCTCTATCAACAAGCTGTATCGCAAGTGCAGACTGGACTTGGTTCTTCACATTCAACAACACTTTACCGCTGTGTCCTTTAGCTGTGGTGAAGCTAACGTAGGGTGACCTGAGTGCAGCTAAAGAAGACAGAAGAGCTGAGGGACCTGCTTTCAATCTGCTCATAGACCATGCAGGTTGGGCGGCACAGAGTTTCCTTATTTTGTTACACTGCGATGAATCGTGAGGACCATATAACTGTCCCATCCCTTCTTATGGCCTCAGAAACACAATCTAAATTAAATTGCAAGAAATAAAACATGTTTCATAGACTTATCTTTAAACAGCTTGTTCAAGCCATAGAGCTTCGTCATCCTAAGTGTGAAACCTATCATCGTCATGCCAAATTCACAGCACTAATTTCCTCTTGACTTTCCTGTCTATCAGATTTTTGACATTGTAATAGCATAGATAACATGAACTCTGTGTCTGACTATGTTTATAGTCCTGGTGTATCTGGGGCCAGTCTAACTCTTGCAGTTAAAACTTAACTGTGGTGTTTTGCCTCCAGGCGAACACTCATGTCACATAGGCACAGATAATCCCATCAGTCAGCAGCACAACAATCTGTCTCTTAAACAAAGAAAAAACATCTTGTGTTTTTTCTTCCCTGTCCTTCACTCTGCTTGTTCTGTGAAGCATCAGAACACCCAGAGCGACTAAAAGGGCGATCTCTTGTTTACCTCCAGTTCCCTTTATTACTCAGGATTTCTAGGAATTCTGTGTCTCCGTATGTGTCCTTGTGCAGCCACATTGAAACTTTAGGTTTCTGTGGTTCTCTCTTCTCCCCAGCCGCCTAGAGAGGGTGTGGAGTTTCCTGTTTTGTCTCTAAATGTTAGTTAGTCAACATTTTAATTGCTGTGCAGTGATTCTTTACGTTTTGGAATTCTTTTGGTTGCAGAAGTGGGTGAAGAAGAGCACGCAAGAAACACATTAACATGTCTGAAAGGGCCACTGCTGGGAAGTTTTGTATTAGATATTAGCATGTAGACAGTTTGAGGTTTATAATACCCACAGTGTTTTGCCCACATCCTGTTTATATCAAACTGTTACAGCCTTTTTTGCCTTCTGCTGCTTATTTCCTTTAAGTAGAGGTAAAATGTCTTAAATAGAAGTTAATGTTTTTGGCTTGTAGCTTGTCTTTGAACATAAAAAAAACTTGATGTTATTTACTGTATTAGTGTTAAGACTTGATGTTGGAATCACTTGTTTTGCATACTAAATTTGATCTTTTATTTCTCTATCTCTCAGGCCAGGAATAAGGAGACAGGAGTTTTAGCCGCAGCCAAGCAGATTGAAACAAAAAGCGAGGAGGAGTTGGAGGACTACATGGTTGAGATCGACATCCTGGCTAAATGTGACCACCGCTACATTGTGAAGCTGCTTGATGCATTTTATCATGACAACAAACTATGGGTAAGTACCACAAGAGTCTGGCTACAGCAAGTTTTAGCCTGAGGCTCAATAGGTTGCTTCCTCATCTGTTTCTGAACAGTAGTAAATGATCCCACTCTGTTCAAAAGAGAGAAATAACCCCATTGAATTGTTTGTGTATTTTAAACTTATTAAAACAAAGCAATAAAATGACATGGAGAGAGTGAGATAAGACTGGTCAGAGGATTGGTTGACCTGCTCCCTGTTTCCTTTGTTACTAGTTGATCTTTTACTTTTGAGTGGTGGAAGGTTGCATGGGGGTGGTGGGCCAATGTCCAAACCTAAATACCTGAAGGCTGAAAGCAGAGCAACAACTTCACCTTTGTTCTTGATAAATGAAGTGTTGAACAGCAGTTGTGGTCTCTTTTGCTCACAAGATTAAAACTTTGAGTCTGTTTAAAGCAATAGTATATATTTTTTCATTTTGGAATAGTATTTTCACATTTGACATAATGACTTGCCCACCTCTTTGATTGATCACTCTCTCCCTTTCACAATCCTCTACCATCTCTTTCACCACATTCACACTTGCAAAACCCACCCTGAAATTATCCAGACTTTATGAGAGTATGTGTGAACACAAACAGCTAAGTTTTTCGCCCTTTTCCCAGGTAATTTTCTAGCACCCCTTAGTGTTTTTTCAATCTAAAGTCCACGTGAGAGTGATGACGTCCAGCCTGTGCGACTTACTAGGAAAAGGAAGACTTGACAGGATGGATAAAAACAGCTGCCATTAAGGGAGAAGTTCACTCCTCTGAACTCTTTTATCAGTGCCATTAATACACTTTTTAACATACCAAGGAAGTTAAGACATGACTTGTTCTTCCACTATCATATTAAATACTGACTTCTATGTGTATGTTTGTGTATGTGTGCTGCCTATCTGCTTACTTGGTGGGCTGCCTGGGTATTATGCTGATCATATCAGGGTTGCATGTGTGAAAAGAGCTTCAGTATTATTGTATCAGATTTTTTAGCCGTGCCAAGTAAACTAGGGCCATCAAGCCACCACACTTTTCATGCGACAACCACAATCTTGCTGCCACAATAGCATGGCACAGACAGCTAGCAACCAAAGCTGTTGAAAGTTATGTAATCCTCAATTTTGCAGTAACTGTTTGAAGCGGAAAAGTGACATGCTGCTTCAACAAAATATAAGATTAAGAAAAAGTAGAAGCAGTGACTTAATTCTGTCTGAAAATTTCAAGTATTTTTGTTTTTATTATTATTGTTGTTTTTATAAATAGTAGTTTTCTGTCATTTCTATCCATTTTACTATGTGACTGGTCATGGAGTGGATCATCACTTTCATTTTTTGAGGTTTTTGCCTCCCAAAATAACCTGCTAAATGGGAACTCAGTTTAACATGCTGTATGTTTAAAACCATTCACCAAACTTCTTTTTGCTTGTTCTGTTTGAGGAACTTTGAGAATAGATTTTCCGTAAGGGTAAATGCACTTCTACTTTATTTCTCTTAAGTAGTTAGCTGTTTTTGTTAAATGCTTGTACTAAAACAAAATAAATGAAGTGGTTAATGTTTCGTTGAAGGGATAGTTTCACCTACCAACTTGCTTACCCCTAGCTCGGTAGAAGTAAAGACTGGAAGACATTTATCTTTTCTTAAGTCATGTTTTCGAAGCCTGTTGTTGTCTGTGCATTCTTCTGTTTTCCTGCCAGAGGCAACATCCAGAACTCATAGTTCATGTTGTCACTGTGCTTCTCTTCTTCAAATAAGTACAAAGTGACTCATCTTCCTTCTCTTTTTTACAGACAAACAAACTTGCCGTCAGTGCATTATGTACCAAAAGGACTTGATCCTCTGCCCACATTATTGCCCACTTTACATAACGCTTTGTGCAGAGTTTCTGGAGATGTATGCAGTTTGTTTTTGTTGCATCCTTTTCAGCCAAAAACCCAGCACACAAACCTGCATGATCTTCAAGGAAAAGTTAAAACTCTTAGCTGAGTATTACTGCAGACTGTTGAGCTGTTTTATTTCACTTTGCTGCAGCACATCTTATCATTTATTGCAACAAAGCTTCATAATTTTGATATAAAGGGTCAATTGTACAACAAAGATAAGATAAGAAAAGAGGGATTGCTTCAATGGATCAGACACAAACCACCTCAGAAATGACATAATGCACCAGATATGAGCCAATCCGCACCCTGAACTTACTGCAAGGCTGAGGATCCGTTTCAGCTCAGTGTTTTCTCCTCTCCATGCTTCTCACTGGGTCAAGTGTAAACTCTTCAACTCCCTCTGTAATTTTGTCCAGCCAAGTAAAATAATAGTGACCTCATGCTGGGGCTCGACCTTAAATTTCTTTGGTATTACAGCAGGGATTAGACTAAAGATAGATGTGCCAGTGTTTTTGTTACCCCTCTGTCTGTCATGTTATTACAAATATAAGATCTAGAGCCAGTGGTGTCCTTCTAAATACAGGGTTATCTCCAGGAATGAGATGTATCAAATGCTTTCCCTCGCTGCTCTCCTAATTTATTCTACTTCCATTATTTTGTTATGAAAGTAGCAAGACCATACACTAGTATATTTCCATTTTTTTTTAAAAATACTAGCATATTTAAATATTTGCTGCAAGAGCAGTTCATTCAACAAATACTGTAAGAATAAAGGGATGCTTCAATCAGGTTTATGCCACTAGTACCAGCCAGAGATCTTCTGTAAGTAGTTATTTTGTAGTAGACTTGGACCCTCAACAATTTTGTAGTAGACTTGGACCCTCAACAATGGCAGCATAACCTGCCGAAATGACTACCAAACATGCTTTCTCTGTACAGCAAACATCCAAAGAAGAATTGCTGCAAGTAAGGACTGGTACCAGAACCTGTTACTGATGTGATACCAGCACCAAAGTTTCTAATACTTAAAGGGCAGAATCTTAACATAGATGGTGGTATTTTATTCCAGGTCTTTTCACAAAATATTCAAACCATTTAGCTCAAACCTTCTGCCGTGATTGACAAGAAAAAGACTTGGACCGTTAAGTGAAGCATTATCACATGGGCCATGCAAGAGAAAACATTATTGAACTCTTTTATTCTCTTAAAGCTATTAGTTCAGGGACATTATAAGCACTTGCAAAATTTTTTTGGGGCATTTTGTGCCTTTATTGATAGGAGAGAGACAGCGGATAGGCCGGTGAAAGGGGGCAAGAGAGTAGGGGAGGACACCCTGCAAACTGGCCACAGGCGGGACCTGAACCCGGACCGGCAGAAACAAGTATATGGGGTGCCTGATTGCTGACCACTCCGCCAAACCAGCACCCCTCACTTGCAACATTTTTAAGGATATACAGCATATGTATATTTTTGTATGTTTATTGATAGTAGAGAAACTCAAAAAAAGGGGGAACAACATGACATAAATTGGGCTCAGGTTAAATTCTAACCTGGGCTGCCCACATGAGACGAGAGCCTCAATGTATGCCTATTGTGCACTTGTAACCCTCTCTAACAAATGTTCTACAGTAAGATCCAGGGATGAGAATTTATAAGAGCTTCTTGACCATTATTGATTCTGCTTGTCAAGCCAAAACTTTAAAGTTTACCTTGTAGAAGTAAGCTCCTTTTTGACAAGACTTCAAACATAATTTTGAGTATTTCCACCCCCTGTATGCCTTGTGCACATTTTTTACCTCTTTGTTGTCATTCATGCTGACTGCCTCTGATAAGAGCCTGGTGTCCTTGATTTGCAGGGCAGGCAAAACATAGCTGAAGGACTTGATTCTTAAAGATGCTGTGAGGAGTTTCTAAGTAATTACAAAAAAGTCTCTCTTTTAGATATATGCCTGATTGAAATACACACACACAGATGAGTTTTATAGCATCAAAATAGGTTATCTATAAATGCTAATCCTTAGCTTCGCAGTTGGGACGGACAGGGCTGGACTGGCCTGGATACTCAACTTCGAGAACAAGACAATTAAATCTAGAGCAAATTTATATTATTCGGACACGTCTTAGAGCACCGGGCTGTAAGTAGTGATATATAGCCAGCTACAACTACGATAATAAGTTTTCCAAAAATTGCTTGTTGTCACACATCAAAAACTACCGCTACGTAACTAGAAAGAGATACATTACCTCGGCACTTTGCATCCTGTAAGTTGTTGAAAAAAGAAGTTGTAAAGCAATGCAGAGTTCTGAGGAAGGTCTGAGCTGCATTTATTAGCGTCACAACAAATGCACGCTTTGGCTTGGTTCACGTCTTTACAACAGTTGCCGCACATGCTCATAGGTAGCAGAGTCTTTATGTAGCCGGAAACAGATTCTCCTCATAGCACCTTTAAGCAGCTTGATTAATGATAGTAATTGTTTCGAACCTGGAATTGGTTTTAATTCCCTGCCCTTACTCCTGTCTGCCATGATCACATTTTTGACTTATTATTATTTCTGCTGACTGCCTCGAAAGAGAGTGTGACATCCCTAAATTAGTAGAAGGAATTGATCATGGGATTTTTAAGCATAAGCTCTAATAATAAAGCTTAGTGTTTGTGTCACTGTCAGACTTTATGGTGTGTATGGTGAGTCTCCCTCTTCTTGTTCTTATCCCATCTCTCAAATTAAATCTTAAGTGACAGTTGTCTTAGTTTAGTAGATTTGAGGAACTACCATGTTTAGATTCCTTGTGACGACTTAATAAAAACATTTCCTTGTTTTGCTCATTGAGTGACTTTAATGTGAAGTAGCTGTGGTACAGTTTTCAGCCTGTGATAGTAACACAGCACAGTCCTACACGATGTTAAGATAAACTGTAAACATTCAGGCTGTTATCAGTAAGATTAAATTACACTGCACTGCATGCACACATGATTGTCCTGTTAGGACAGATAGCTCCAGAGTGTTTAATACACTTGTAGACAAAATATGTCCATAAATGGTAAGAAGACTACTTTGATTTAGTGAAATGAACATTATACATTTTAGTTTAGCAACACTTCACAAACACTAATAAACAGCTGACATCTCAATATGTTCTCAGGTCTCTATCTCTGCAGATACAGAAAAACACACACACATATTTAGGCACAGTTGTTGCCTTTTGATCATAGCTGGAATTCTTTGGTGGAGAAGGAAAACTTTTCCCATTAGTCAAACCCAGAGACCGTGAACCTGTTAAATTATGCATAGAAAATGCAAACTTTCTGCATTATATTAAACACATGTTGCCTGTGTGGACTTGGCTTTAAGAGTTTTAGTTTTTACCTTTATTGCTTCATACACTCTCTGTTTCGGCTGATAGTTTATCCTTTTATTTTGAACATCAATCCTTTGTGAAACTGCATAAAAGGTTTTCAGGTTTTCTCTTTCCAATAACAGCTTGCTACAATCATTGTCTCGCTATAGTTTTATATTCCAACCAAGAGCCTGTTAGAATAATAGGATAAACACACTCAAAATGATTGAGTAATTGCATATTGGACTATTGACCGGTTTATGTATTAATGAGTCTTTGTTATTTGATGTTTCTGATCACCTTTAACCATGTAGAGATGAAGATCCTCTTGAAAACAAAATTACTCATCTCAAGGAGCAGACCTTGTATAAATTTATATTCAACAGAGAAGTATGACAAAGACAAGTATATGGTCTGTGCATCTGTAAATGAGCAACATACATATATATTATAGATATAGATGTGTATATACTGTATACCATGTGTATATACTGTATATAGTGTGTATGTATGTTGTTTTGCGTCTTGCATCTTTCTTGAGAAAGATTTGACAAAAGGCGACCTAGTTGGCCCCCTTCACCTTAATACTAAAGGGGGGCAACAGCTCTATTGCCTCTGTCTTATCCTTTATTGCTTTGTGGATGTCTCTGTGTTTTGTGCAGCTACGGTGTGATGATTCCACTCACCTTAGTCAGATGCATTGTGTATAATGGAACTCAGAATAGGTAGAATTCATACAATATAGAGCCAGTACTTATTGATTAGATAACACACAAAAAAAACTTTAACACTGCCCTGAGTTGAGATGACCAAGTCTGTTCAAAAGTTGCATGTAGCAGCAACCCTACACTAGTTGAGGTTGTAGCTGCAATCAGCTACAGTGCAGATTTAGTATGGCTATAAAAAAGATGAAACTGGCACATCATCCTGGGACTTGTTGTTAAACCTGCAAGGACCAAAGGCTGCTATGCTAACTATGCTAGTGTTAGCCACACTCTCATCAAGGCTTAAAATGGTTAGTTTGCTTACTGTTTTTAAAGGATCCATAATATTAAAAAAGTTAACTAGCTGAGCACACCATTTGTATTAGCACTGTTAATCGGAACTCATACCTTGAACTTTCACCCATAACCCCTTGAATCGAGGTCAAACCCTCATAGGCTTAAACTGGTTGGGCTGTGCAGGGTCACAATGATACATTCCTGTAGTGACCCACCCGTTCTGCTTTCTGCAAAATAAGACAGAAAAAGAGGAAGAGGGAGAGGGGAAAGAGAGAGAGGGAAGGCAGGAGAAGGGCTGTTTGTTCCCTTCCAGAAACAATCTGCTCTTTAGGCTGGAATGGGCAGCCAGGCCTGCAGCGTGAGAAAAAGGGGGCCTTTAACATTGTGACAGGACTGCTGACATCAGCACACTAAAAAGAAGTAACAGAGAGAATGAGAGAGCAGGGCACTTAAAGCAGATAAGAAAGAGATATACACAAATGAGAATGAGTGTGCATCATTTTAGCTGGTTCAACCTGTTTGTTAATGGGTCAACAAAACATCCCAAAATTCACTGAATTTCTTACCGGTAGATAAAACAATGTAGTTTCACTTTGAGCTCCACCTTCCTCATGTTTCTGCTGTCACTTCAGATAATGCAGTCAGAGATGTACAAATGAATGCCTCTGTTTTTCATGGAGTAAAACAGATGATAACACTTTTGTGACATTTCTTTTGCTCTCAGCTTAAATCTAGTTCCCATCTGTTTATTTCCCTAAAAACATGTTTCAGGACAACTCACTATAGAATTCAAAATGAGCCAGTGCACATTACTGGCTTAAATCACAAAGAAAAGTGAGCCAAATTGACCAGAAAATCTATGAGAAACAATTTTGAATGTATTTTTCACTTTTGATACCTGGCATCATCCATTTGATAATACTATCACTGAAATCAGGACAACAACAAACAGCCCCAAATAAAATTCTGTATTTTCTCTACTACCTAAACCATGTCTATCTTTCAAGAAGTGACCATAGTGGTAAAAAAAAATGAAACCTTCTGTTTGTAACGGCACTAGAGGTCTCTTACACGCTGGTTCTTAGCTGGTTCTGGGGTACCAGAGATCTTGGGGATGGGGTGGATCTCGTCGACTTTGAGTAAGTTTCATTGGGTTTGTATGTTAACCATAACAACAACTAAAAACTCTTATTCCATACTTACCTCAAAAGTCTTTTGAATGAAAAATGGGTGTGTAGGCTTTTTGGCTGTTGAAAGTACTAACATTTAAGATCATTTGGACAGCCACATATTTTGTAATGTTTTATGTTGGTCCATAGTGGGGATGAGGTGAGTCTTAACCCTTACGTGGGACCACAAGAAGACAGGCCCCAAGGAAAATAATGTAGAGGACCACTGCTCTAGCATATCTGACAAACTCAAAGTCTAGTTTTCATCAGGGAATAAAAGGTAGTTGATGAAAACTATGACAAAAATAATTAGTCGACAAAATTAACACTGGTATGAACTTGTCATGGATAAGGAGTGGGCCAGCTGCTCTGTAATTAACACACAGCCCCGTCTTTGTTTTTTATTTATTTATTTATTTTTTGCCATTGGCAGTGTGGAGCCCAAAGTGCTTCCATTGATTGGCTTTGTCCTTTTTCTCAGAATGTACTTCCTGTTTTTGAGGTAAAGCGCAATGACGATCGGGTTGTGCTGTGAGAGTTTTGTGACATTTTCTTTTTTTTTTAAACATCTTTTTATTGTTTTAACAAAGAATACAAAACATTATCGTGCAATTATAACAATTACATTCATTTTGATGAAATGAGACATAAATAGTCCTATTCCGCCCTCCCCTTTGGTACCTTTCCCCTGCACAAAACAAACCAAAACGTGGGACAGGCAAAGCATACATAGACCAAGTGTACATGAAAAGTTAAACAGAATAATTAACAATATTAAATCAAGTACGTTATAAAGTACTTTGTAGTGTGACTTTAGTATATCATGTTATATAAATCAATTCAACACTCAGCTCAGTCTGGTATAAATGTAAATTGTGTGCTGTTAATCAAGACAAAAAATGGGTTCCAGATCTTAATGAACTTTCCTGATTGTCCATGAATCGACAACCTAATTTTTTCAAGTTTTACGTGTGGACATTTTGTGTTTGAATGTATATTTTCATAGTTCCAGTATGAGCTTTTACTCCAATGCTTGAACAGATATTTTAATATTGAGTATAAGGTGACAGCCCCACCATGATTAGAATACTGTGATTGATAACCATGATCTGAAAATTGGTCAAAATTAATGTGATCATTTTCTTGCCCAAAATCCCAACATTTAAAAATACCACTCTAGGCTTGATGGAGTACTCCTCTTAACTCAGATTTGTCTTTTGCCTGAACTACATCATAACCGTGGTACTAAAAAGTGAATATTGATGTTCCTACTAAAACTGGATTGCTGACTCCTTCAGAGACAGTAATCTTGAGACCGTCTGGCTCATTTTGATTTTTCCTTTGCGTGTACAGTGTGATCATAAGGCAGATCGACAAAGCCTGTGTGCAGACGTGATCAGCCCAAAGCAGGTATGCTTCCTATGCAGCCTGACCGGTCAGGGCACATTCTTCAGGGTCGCAGCAGCCCAACACGTCATCAGGAATCCTTCAGGCAGGCTGCAGAGACTGATGAAAAACACAAACCAGTTGCTGCAGACACACACACACACACTCTCAGTTTAATGTACAGCTGTTTAGGTTGGGCAGTGCAGTGTGTTTCTGCAGAGGGACAGTTTATTTAAGGCGGACGAGGGGTGACAAAGCGGTGTTTGGATTGTGCTGAGGCTGAGCAGTGAAGGGCTGAGACGTGTGATAAACTGTGTGGTGGTAGAGTTAAAAATGAATCAGCCATTCATAACACCCCTCGTTTTAACATTATACCTGCATTATTTATGACTTATTTATTAAGCTTTCATATGTTTTACAGGTTAATCTATGAATGGTCATAATTTTACAACTCATCAGCTTTTCTGTGTCATTAGTGCTTTAAGGTGATGGAGTTTTCATTATGGCCTACAGGCTTCACATATTCACAATTTAGGATTGTGCTTTGGATGTCTTACAGATAGTCTGTGTATTTAGTTTATTCTTGTGTGCTGTTACTTTTTTTAACCATACTGATGCTGTTACAGTGGAAGTTCTTGAAACATAAAGTTATATGATTGTTGATTAATTGGGCCAAAGGAGATTTTCTTACCAAATCACATTTCACTGGGCAGGGATGCATGATAAATTACTACAAAAATGAAAAATCTATACAAATGTACACAATTTAAACCCTTTTGACAATAACACGTTGTAAAAGGCTTACTTTAGGCTACTGGTGATGTTTTTGTACTATTTTGTGTGCTGTTTTTTTATGATTAAGTAAATTAAATTATATTTCGCCCTCAAAATAATTCTTGGAGCATAACAGCCAAATAATTGCTATAATTCTTTTTGTTAGAAATGTTTCACTCCAGCACCAATAGGTTAAAGGAAGATGTGGCTTTTGACCTAAAATAAAGCATGGTGCCTGTGTTAAATGGGAAATAGTCTGAGGGATTAAAGACTTTTCATTATTGATGCAAATTTAGCTCTTTGGCCAAAAACAGGGAAGTAGCGTATGCAATTTGTTCGTGGTGAAAATGTTCTGTTACATGCAACAGACCAAATTGTTTGCTTCTTCGAAACACTTCCTGTGTGTGGATTCAGAGGAAATGTGTGATTTCGTATAACAAAGGTGAAAAATCAGAAACAGAAACGGTGGAACATAGCCTCTAGGACACACAGTTATTTATGGAAAGTAATGAATATTGCCTTTAGTTATCAAATTAATGATTCAATTTTTTTTCTACTGGATTTGGACTGCAATAAAGCAGTGTAGACCCCCACCACTACTCTGAGCTTTAGCTGCTGTCATTTGCAAATTTCATTTTTTAAATTTATTTGTGTATTTACTTACATATTTATCTCTATATAATTATGCATGCACTTATTAACCTATTTCACCAAGACTACAAATTTGTAGAGACATCAATGAAGCCAGTGTATGTGTAATAAAAGGTTAAAAGAAACATGACAATGATGTATTAAGGACAGTAAAAGTTGCAAACACCAAGGAAAGACCCAGTAATCCTTTAAAACTAGTAGAGGCAGCAAATTAATAATTTTATAAAGTTCTCAAAAATGTAATTACTTTAGATCTGTTGTTAACAGGACAAATAATACAATTAAACAAACAAAAAAATCCTAATAGTTCCTGTACAGCCTCTGAATAATTATCATATTTATAAAGTAAATAGTGAAAGATTGATATTTGTCAAGATTTACATCATACGATAATAAGTTGGAATTTCAAAACAGGCTTCACTCATGTCTTTAAAATATTTAGATATGACATTTCAAAACAGGCTTCACTCATGTCTTTAAAATATTTAGATATGACATTTTGATAAAATGTTACTATGAAACATACAATTTCTGCACAGTGAGTTGAGGATTGCATCCCAGTGGAATGAAATAATTTTGTAAAAACCCTTTCTTTATTCAAATACAGATATCAGATGTAGTGTCCAAAAAGTTTGGAAACAGTATTTTGGTTAAATCATTTCTTTCCTTTAATGATTACAATATATATTTTATTCAGTGTCTCTGGGAAGTCTCCGTAGACCATTAAGGGGGTGTCCCAGGAAGACCACATCCAAACAAGACCGATTCCCCTGTATAAAGATGACTAATCAGGCTTTTCAGCAATGTAAAAGACCAAAAATGATAAAAATCATGTTTTGAAACTTTTTTGAGGAGTATAATTTTAGATGATGGGGGATGCAGGCTTTTACTGCATGTCTGACTGAATCTGATATGTAGGTCGATTTTTTTAATTGATTGATGTCATAAATGTTTTAACAATAGGGAGAAATTTGCCCAGAGGAGTTTCTATATTTATCACCCTGTCAGTGCTGCTCTTCCTGGTTTGAAGGGGGTGTGGTTAGGTGGTTTCAAAATTCTTGGGCAAAAGCAAACACAAGCTGTTCATTGATTTCTATCTGAACTGAAGGTGTTAATAAAGCAATAAATTATAATGATAGACTAAGCAGGGACCAACTTGCCTTTCCTCTGCCTTTCATTTGAGAAGGCGTGAATCTGTTTTGAAGCCACCATGACAAAGTGAAACATAATCACTAGAATAAAAAGATGTTCGATCAGTGTGTCAATCTAAACATTACACAGGAGCTTTGTTTCACTCTCAGCTGCATGCCAAGGTTGACGTTACTCATCTGCTCATGTTTGTGTTTCTCTGGTGATTGTGTGTGTATGGAGGTATGCATATTTTCTGTCTTACTCTGTGCCTGATGTATGCTTTACCATGGGCCTTTTGTTCTTCATTGTTATCTGTGTCTCTTTTGTCTGGACTGAAACTCCACGCCCTGTCCAGTGCCAGGTTGCTGCTTTTGCTGTGTTGTTGCAGCAATCAGTGATCAAACAAGAGTGACATCACACTTTAGGTATGCATCAGCTGACCTATAACAAACCTTACAGAAAGATGATCAGCAGGTAAACAAACAGGAAACACTGCTTAGAGGTGTCTGAAATCCTCTTTTGTTTATGTAGTAGTTTCACAATATGACGTCCTCTTATTTTTGTGGATGTGTCCATGCATGAGTGTAAGATAGAAACTATAAGAATAGGAAATAAAGTTGAAATGTGGCCAACCAGACGTTAGCATGCTCTCCGCTATTGATCCACCTTTTCTCTTTGTATGCTCATGTGACAGTGAAACCTGTGTAGCTGGATGTTTGTCCTAAGACGTGAGTGTAGTTACATCTTGACACATTAGTCTGAATCCAGCTGTTCTCCTCACATAGTGTGTGGGGGTCACTGTGATCACTGATGTCAGGGAGTGTTTGGCTGATGGAGAGCTGGAGGAGCTCTGCAGGTAGTGACGACAATGACAAAAAAAACCGCTGACAGTACAGAGCTGCATTCATCTCAACAAGGAAATTATTTGTTTTCTTTTTACTCGAAGTGATGCAAAAGTGAAACCTAACTGGATTAGCTCATTTGCATTTAGAGACAAACACAAGGTGCTTCAGAGCCGGTATTTGCAGAGTCAGGGAACTGTTAGTGGGGGCTGATACTGATGATGCTGCACTGGATAGAAATGATTAGAATAAGTCCAAAAACACAGAGGTGAGTTAGCATTTACCACTTCCTGGTTCCCAAGGCCAAAAGAACATGGGACTCATTATACACATTTCAGATAAATGCCTAAAATAAGGTTTGTGAGAACACACACTTAAGTCTCTTAGTTGAAAAAAATAACACTTAAATTTTAGTTTTTTGGAGATCTCAGATGTAATTTAAGATTTGAAATGAGGGCTTTATCATCTGATCTTACCTCCAAAACCTGAACTCTTTGTTTCTTTTTAAATCCAGACTCAAACCCACCCGTTCAGGACTGCATTCTCCACTGAACGATAACAATCCTCTTCCCCATACCTGTCATTATCTGCTGTTTTGCTGTTGTTGATTTTATGATTATTTTTGATTTTATTGTTGTTTTTTTATCTTGTACAATGTTCTTGAGTGTCGTGAAAGGTGTTTTTTTAATAATGTTTTATTATTATTATTATTATTGTTATTATTATTATTGTTATTTTATTTTATTTATTTTTTTACTTGGCTTCTTCTGCCAGCTTTTGAACTGCACTGTGGGTGGTATTACCCTAGATTAGTTTGCAACTGCTGTCACAGTATTTGGGGCCTTTTATCTCCAGAAGTATTTTTCAATAAACAATTTAGAAAAGAGTTTGAGCCATTTGAGACAGGATTATCAGACATTATGTGGTGGTTTAAGAACAGTCTCCTTTTTTTGGACAAATGTAACCATTCTTAAACCTTCCTCTGCCTGATAAGGTAATGACACAAAATGTTTTGGACTCCTTTCCTTCTTATGAGGTGTTGTTTAGTCAAATATGATGAAGACTGGTCTATGATTGACCCATGTATCTGTTACTAGCTCTAGTTTTTTTAGTCCACTATCACACACCCAATAAATTGAAGAGTGTGTCTCCAGCCCGCTCTGATGTAAAGTGTCTTAAAATAACACTTGTTTTGAGTTGGCGCCATACAAATAAAGATTGCTTGATTGTTTTGTGCATTATTTCTGTGCCAAACACTCCTGTCTTTAATTTAGTAACACAACTGCCTTTAGGTGTGACTGAAAGTTTTTATGGTCCACATGTGTGTCCCAATAATCTAGGAAACAGGCAAAGCTGTTTAGCAGCAGTTCATAAACCATAAAACTAATGGCAGAAACAGTGGAAAGCTGATTTTTATCAGTACTTTGCAGGAGAATATTTCAGTATTTCATGAAAAAATGAGCGTGATTCTCTAAGATTGACAGCTCACAGTTGTGTGTTTGTACTGTATGATCACAAAGCTGGGTTAAGCTGAAGCTCTCCCCCTTTTCTTTCCTCAGATCATGATCGAGTTCTGCCCTGGAGGTGCTGTGGATGCCACTATGCTTGGTAAGCCTCTCTCTCTTTCTCTTCCTCTCTCTATCTTTCTCTCGACTCGGCATATTTCGTATGAGCGCTCCACCTTCTCACAGGTCACAAGAGTCAAGTTTTACTTCTGTGCGGAGCGAGGACTAAACCTGTCTCTTAACTTCGACTGTGAGAATGTTAGAAACACATTTATTGATATGAATGTTTGGATTGATACCAATATGTACATTATTATTTTCAACAGTGATTTCTCTATTACTGTTCAAAGACCTCTTTGAAGAAATGCAAAACAGATTTTTTTATTGCATATACTGTAAACTATGTGCAAACATTAACTCAAGCAGCCATAGTGAAACCTGCCTTCTTCTGGCCTTTAAAGAGCTACAAACAACACTGTAACAACCTACAGACTGACTGCAGGCTCTGCAGATTAATGAATACAAATATGCACCTTTTTATGAAAAATGAATCTCTGCATAGAGGGTTTACCTGAAAAAATCATAAAGTTTTTGAAATAATAAAAACACAACTTTCTTTTGTGCACAACATTAATGAATTGTTGTTCATACACAAAAAGTGAATCATTTGAGCCCAAGGAAACTGAGTAAGTAAAATATATTACGAATAAAGAGTGAACAAATACAGATTGTAAATGAAAAAACAAACTTTGGGGGGTTTGTTTGTTCTGCATGGTGTCCCTGAATGGAAAATATAATAACAAATAATAAAGCACTATAAAATATAAGAAAAAATACAACCAAGAAATATATACAAATAAAATAATGCAGTAGAAAATCAAACAAGTATCAGCATATACATACACAAGGTCAGGGTCAACTACAAAGCAACAATTAAAAAACAAACAGACAATGAAACTTTTTCTGCATCAGTGGGAGATATTTTAATATTCCCATAGAGAGGGATTAGAAAGGGCAGAACTGCTCTAACAAATCAGAAAGGTGTTAATACAGAATATTTGTTGTCATGTTTGTGAGGGGCCAAAGGCTTTCAGTCTTAATTACAGCAAACTGACCCACTTTCTTTTCATTTCGTAATTTTCAGGTGTTTTGTCATTTGTTGTTGCGTTTTTGTTTTTGTTTACTTATTTGATAAAGCATTTATTGTTGTGCTTTCTCATTTATTGCTGTGTTTATTTATTTTTCCTGTGTATGCAGTTGCAATTTTTTTTATTTGTCGTGGTTCCATTACTTGTTGTATTGTTTTCTTTTGCATTTTTTAGTGTGTTTTTTCATAGTTGCACTTTATAGATTAATGTTCTTTGTTGTTTATTAGTAGTTGTTAGTTTTCTTTGTGGTTGCATTCATCATCTGCAAGTAATTCATTTCATTATATTTTTGTGCTTGGTTGTTTGCTGTTGTTTTTTTCCTTAAATTTCTCGCTGTGTTTTCATTCCATGCTAGTGATTTATTTTATTTTATTTGAGCTTTAAATCCAGAAACTCAGTCAACGCTACTGATACACCAGCTGCAACTGTTTGTAGTAACTGTCTAATCAGCTGTAAATGCTCAATTTAATATACTAAAATCTGTCGATGTAGGACTATTCAATTATGGCAATAATCATAATCAGTATTATTAAAACGGATATTAATGGGGTGCTGGTTGGCGTAGTGGTTAGCACCCCATGTACATGCTTCTGCCGGTCCAGGTTCGGATCCCGCCTGTGACCAGTTTGCAGAGTGTCTTCCCCTACTCTCTCACCCCCTTTCACAAGCCTATCCACTGTCTCTCTCCTATCAATAAAGGCACAAAATGCCCAAAAATATACATTTAAAAAAAAAATGGATATTAAGATTATGATTATAGGACACAATTACTCACTGTTTTTTTAAAACACACAGCACTTTTCACACTATTATTTTTTTAACATGAAGAGTGGGAAATAGATAGACATATACTTGTAGCAAAAAGAATATCTAAAAAATGTTAACTATAGGAATAATGGGAATAGAAAAAGTTCAACATGTCAGATGGCACTGTAATCTTTTAAACTGGATTATTCAGTTTTCATCATAATGAAAGGTAGTGACTGTCATCTCCATTAAATATTGACAAATTGCCCAGCTCTATGTCAATTTGTAAATCTTTTTGTATTTCTGTGCAAATGTGCTCAGAACATGATCATGCATTAAGATATCATTACCTGGCATTAAATGTCTTAGATTACAGTCAGAGAGAGTGGAGTGCTCCAGTGTGGGAAACCCCCCTGGTCTGTTTTCTCTGGGTAATCCACATGCTCATAACTGTCTGAAGCCCCTCTGCAGCTAACCAAACACAGACACAGCAGAAAAAAAGTCTGCAGGGCAGGACTGACTCTCATGTGTGAAATCTTCTCTGATCGGGGTTTACTTATCTTGAAACATAATCTGAAAGACTTCATTTCATCCTCACAGGTTCACCATTTTGTGTTTTTCCTTGTGGGGTTCCCACAGCAGATCAGTCCTGGAGATGTTGTCTTGTAGTCAATGCAAGATAAAAATGAAATGTGCTAAATATGCTTATGTGTGTATTATTATCCCCTCCTCCTCTCAACAATTCCATGTCCTCATCACTGTTCTCCTGTTTCTACCTCTCCTCACTGACCAGAGCTGGATCGTGGGCTGACGGAGCCGCAGATTAAGGTGGTGTGTCGCCAGATGCTGGAAGCTCTGGACTACCTGCACAGTATGAAGATTATCCACAGAGACCTGAAGGCTGGAAACATCCTCCTCATGCTGGATGGGGACATCAAACTTGGTGAGGCAATGTGTAATAGAAGTCATATGTGCTTTTTGCGCTGTGACCAGTTAATGTTCGGCATTTAAAGCATTCTTCCTTAAATGGACACTTTTCATAGTGTTTGCATCTTATTGTCACCTGACACAAAGTCTGAAAAATGCAGTTTAACACTTCCCAAAACTACATTTCTGTCATCCTTTTCAGTAATAGACATTTTGTTGGTTTTTTGATTGGCCTGCTGACCCAACAAACGGAAAGGCAAACAACAGGGATGCACCACATTCCATTGTCTTATATCCACTGGTCTGATATTTCCAAAATTGCAACAGATACTGATAATGCATAATATCATATAAAAAATGTAAAATTTGAGACTTATCAGCCTTTTAAAGAGCTACAAACAACACCCTATACCCTTAACGGGATAGTATGGGATTTTGAAGTGGAGTTGTGTGATGTACATAACATGGGACTGAACATGTGCCAATGTGTCGTAACTCAGTTCTGTCTCTGTTCAGATATCTCTCACATAAATGCAATACGCTGCTGTACATGGTGCCAACCTCTCCATGTAATTTATAGAATTATGGGAGAAAATAAGTCACAACAACAGTGTGGAGTTAGTTTACATCCACTTACTTTTCCATTACTGAGCCACTTTGATGAGGTATTGTGCCTTTCTCTGGTCCTTCAGTTCCCATGGCAGATTCTGCTATTTTAAATTCAGATGTAAATATAGCACTTTTCTAGTCTTTGACTACTCAAAGCTGCTTTACACCGCAGGTCACACTTACCCATTCACACCCACTCACTCTGACTTCACTCACTGATGGTTCAGAGTTTCTATGTTAGTTATCCATTAGTATTTCTAACACATTCACGCCCTTTCATGCCCAATTACACTCCACTGACACAACAGTGGGAGCAACTTGGGTACACATCGCCATTTGTTGCCCGGGGCTGGGCTCGAACCTGCAACCTCACAATCACTGACCAAGCGCACTATCCAACTGCGCCACCAACTCGCCATCTACAGAATTTTTTCATGTGTGTAGCCTAGTATTCCAAGGTATCCAAAGCAATCTGCGGTCATATTTGCTGCAAAATTTGTCAGATTAACCCGTTTGGCTGTGTTCTTCTCCTCTTGTTAAGCAAACTAGTCAATGCTGCGAGCAGAAGGACACAAGAGCTGTGCAGCGTCTAAAAATCGTGCCAATACAAAGCTACTTGGTAGTGGATCAGTAAGTGAATGGAAACAAAGTGTTTGTAATGTTTCCAAACTGTTTTTGTGTCTTGTTTTTCCAACAAATCTTTACTTATGCTGAGAGTTTGGCACCATGTACAGCAATGAATAGCATTAGCATCTGTTAGATTTCTAACAGAGAGAGAGAGCTGTGACAATATGGCATATGTTCAGGCTAATGCCATTTACCTTACACAACCCAACTTCAAAAATCCCAAACTATACCTTTAAAGATCTGTTGAACCAAAAGTAAAGTAATGTTTTTTTGTCCAACAGAGCTTATAATTTGAATATACTTTGAAATTAAAATCAATTAACTTAGCTAAACAAAGTGTTAGCATTTTGATTCCTTAAGTTAAGACTTTAAACTTAAGTTCTTACAATTCACATTAAAGTTCAGAAAATTAAAAAAGAAATTTTCTGAAGTTGAAGCAGGTCTGTTGATTCTATTGAGGTTTGTTTTTTAAATATCGACAGAAAATTCCATGTGCCAATACAGTCACATCACTTCTTAAGCTATTATCTTCTGATACCAATATCATGTTGATGGTATTTTACATTCTTAAAGCATAATGCAAATTGATTATTTTTTAGTTAAACTACAATTTCCACATGTTTACAGGTTATGCCCAGTGTGCTCTGCTGGTTGAGTTTTCCTTTGGCTTACGCCTCTGTCACTCATACACACTAATACACACTCGAGAGTCAGAGGCCCAGTTCCCTCCTGTTGGAGATCATAAGTGACTGTTGCGTGGGAAAAACTGCATGCTCCAAATTTTTGCATATTTTCACTTTATTGGATATTTGAGAGTTCCTCACATTCCTCACATCGCACAGCTGGTTTATGAACCCAACCCAGCGACCCAATGTGTTTTAGATTAGAGTGCCATTTCCAGAAAAGGGAAATTGAATCATAAATGTATTGAATATGAATTGTTTACTTTTCTTCATGTTTGCGTCATTTAAGGAAACGCTGATGCTTTTTTTTTTTTATCTCTCTAAACATCTGACTGAAATTTTTGATGCTTCAGTATGAAACAAAATATGTGCCTCTGTTATGCTTGTGTGTTGTTTTGCTTTCGTTACTAACTGGATCTCTGTCATTTTGCGCTCAGTCATGACTGCCAAACCAAAAAACACAGAACACTCAGGAAGTCTTGCACAATCATTTTCCTTACCTGAGCTGCATTATGTGTGTGCTGTGATTATCCATATTTCCCTACAAATCAGCCTGTATATAAATTCATAAACAGCCAGTGTGTTCCTTAAGTTTGCCCTCTTGGTTAAGTCTTATTTGCTTCACGTTATTCCCTGACACACGCAAGTTGGATATAATTACTGGGAGTTGCCTCTTTAAACAGATTAGGTTATGACTCTGACTATCAACAGCCTCCATACTTTTCTAACAAAAAGAAACCAACAGTTAACCCTTCCTTAGGTCAGTCAAATGCAAGGATTCTACCCATGATAGGTTAAACTGTATGTTCCTTAATACAGCACATCACAAAAGTATGTTTAGAAATGTAAAAGTTTTGGATAAAATGGGGGAAAAAGTTCTAAAAAGCCAAAAGAAAGATTGAGTTCCTCAATAACAGGGATGGAATTGATAACTGGTTCTAATGGCGGCATGGTTCCAGATACTTTTTGGTACCAGTATAAATTTTTGAGTGCTAAGGGATTGCAATTCACAGTTTAACTGGCTTTATTGGCATTAATGCAATGCGGTATTGCTAAAGCATAAAACAAAATTAGACCTATATATTTCAGATATAAGAAAGAAATGGTTAATTGACCCTTTGTCGGCTCTGCCTTCTTCAAGGCCCTGTTTACACGGAAAAACGAAAACGGTTGAAAACGAGGACTTTTCATTGAGTTTTTGCCTCCTGTTTATATGAGAATGGTGCTCGGAGTGCCTGAATCTGCAAACTTTTGAAATCCAGATCCAGAGTAGAAAGCTTTGAAAACGGATTTGTGTCCAACTCTGTGTAGACAAGATTTGTCATTCCATGTGCAGTACTCTTTCACATGAAGTTTGACAACAATAACCAGGCCCATTTGATGAAAAACTCCTGCATCTTCGTGCGTCCACTTGCCGTTATTGTCGGTGAAAAGCTTTTCTTCCTGAAAGCATATGCGTGTTGTAACAGCGCTGTTTCACTACAATCCGACATCTCCATCTACTGTCCTGGCATGCACGCTACGGCGTTTTCAGTCATTTTTGCGGATCTGTGGGAACGCAGATTGCTTTGAAAACGCAAAAAAAAAAACTAACTGTTTTTGGTGACAGTGTTGTTGTGTTGACGGGTCCTAAGTAGCAATCCTCTGTTAAGCTCCGCCCTCCTTTATATCTGTTAGTAGGTTGGACAAAATATGTTTGTAACCGGACTCTCTCCATCTGAAATAATTAAAAATGACTATTTTATTTGCCAGCTTTTATCCATATCTTAAGTTGTTTTTTTTTTAAATGTGGTCTCAGTGAAAGAATAAAAACAAAACAAAAGTAGGGTTAATGGAGAAAAATATATATTTTTTGAATTGTTCAAGATAATTGTATGTCATATAATTGTATCAAGTATAACTGAGCCTTTTTCTCAATTAAAGATCTATTGCAGATTCTTTGTTTTGGGCCAAAAACATATACTTTTGTAGTTCAAATTTAATCAGGTCAAATTTAGTCAGGTCTGCCTTGGAAAAGAGATCTGCTGACCTCAATGGGACTAACCTGGTTAAATAAAGGTTAAATAAAATCTGATTTCGTTATCAGTGCCCTCCACAAACACACTAATTAATGGTGTCACACTCTTCCTGAAGACAATGACACAACAGTAGCTGAAGAAGTAAACATTGTTGAGACAGAGAAGGTCTTAAGTTTGGCTTATATCACACAGCATGACAGCAGCAGCACAATGTTGTCTGTTTCTGTGTGATTTTAAGTGGAAACATGGTGGAAAAATTAAACTCTTCCGTTATGCAAGAATCTAATGCACAAATTTTTTCTGGTCAAAATGAGGTTTCTTCCTGCTAAAGTTTAGAATGCAGCTGCTAAATGACATGTTTAACAAGGAAGTCACGAACATTTGAATTGCAGCCTTTTAAAGCAAGACTGTCACTTATGTTCCTGTAATAGAAGGTACCAGTTTGTAATTGGAGCAGTCAGCCTGCTGTCTGGTGAGTAAAACACTTAGATCTCTGCCAAAAACTCCTCAGCCATGAAAGTGCAGCACGTAATATTCCAACTTCTAGAGAAAAATGTGAAAACAACAGCCCTGTAATCTGAGGGCCACGCTGGGGAATAAGGGCAGCATGTTTGGTGAAACATGGCAGCTATAAATTCTGTCTTTGTGTCTTTGTTCATCACTAAGTCATGGCAGTTTCACAGTCGACAAACTACTCGTCTGAATGATGTTTTTGAACCAGCCTCACTTCAGATGGGGAATGCCTTTAGGGAGCTTCCTCCACCTAAAGTATCTCACCTTTTTCTGTTTTACTTTGCAGCTGACTTTGGAGTATCAGCAAAAAACACCAAAACCCTACAAAGAAGAGATTCCTTTATTGGAACACCATACTGGTGAGTATGAAATCACACCTCATGTCGAAAAAATATTCCTGCAGCATTTCTTCTTGAATGATGCTTGAGTCATGCTCAGGGCAAGAAACGCAAACATTGTTATCATGATAGGCTGTTATAGTCTCATTATTCATTAATTAAACCTGAAAAATCTGACAGCATTTTATTGTTTGAAACAGGTAGGCTCTCCTCAAATACATTTATGTGTTTTTCTCTGATTCTGTTCTGCGATACAGACATTTAAATGTGATTATTGGTAGGACAGTGGGCCTCCAGACTGATTTTAAATGCAAAGTTTAATAACCTTGAATGTTCTTAAATCATTGTGAAAAAGTCTTGAATCCAGGCTTTCAGTTTGTAATGTTTTACATGAAGACATATTCTCGTTCTTGGTATTCTATGAGGAGTTTCTAAGTAATTACAAAAAAGTCACACTTTTAGATATATGCCTGATCTAAACACACACTTTAAGATGAGTTTTATAGCATCAAAATAGGTTATCTATAAATGCTATTCCTTAGCTTAGCGGTCGGGTCGGACAGGGCTGGACTGGCCTGGATACTCAACTTTAAGAACAAGACAATTAAAACTAGAGCAAATTTATATTATTCGGACACGTTTTAGAGCACCGGGCTGTAAGTTGCGATATATAGCCAGCTACAAAACTTCAATACTAAGTTTTCCAGAAATTGCTTGTTGTCACACATCAAAAACTACCGCTATGTAACTAGAAAGAGATACATTACCTCGTCGCTTTGCATCCTGTAAGTTGTTGAAAAAAGAAGTTGTAAAGCAATGCAAAGTTCTGAGGAAGGTCCAAGCTGCATTCATTAGCATCACAACAAACACAGGCTGAGAAGAAGAAGTAGGAAGAAGTAGGAATTTCCGAGTTCCAAGTGGGAAACTGCAACTGGAACGCCCCCCGAAGTGGGAATTTCCTACTGGGAACTCGGTGAAACCTCGCCACACCCGAGTTGACAATCGAAGATGGATGCCCCCAGTGTGAACAGTTATTTAGCTCCTGTAATAATCTATTTATTTACACTTCTGACTGGGGTGTGTCGCTCTAGATCAGCTGTATACATAGTATTGTTAGACTTATATTTACAAAAATGCTGCCATAGTGATAATCGCATTCTTCATGTGATATTTGTGAACAACAACGCAGGGCGTGCTAAGAACAGCTAACAATAGCCTGGTAGATCGGCATTTTTTATTTTTTTTTACTTCAACTGGAACGCTGATAAGTTGGAGATGATGTCACTCCCAGTTCCGAGGTTACTGGAAGGCAGCATTACAACAGTCACCGCACATGCTCATGGGTAGCAGAGTCTTCATGTCGCCGGAACTAGATTCTCCTCACAGCACCTTTAACATGCATTGTGTGAGATAATGTGTTTGATGAATCTGTGTGTTGCTGTCATTCTTGGTCCCTTAAAAAAGACATCCCTTGAACCTTTGTATAAACGTGCCTGTTTTTACAAGGGTTCAAGAAGAAAAAAGCCACACAGAGCCCATGTTGTTAGGGTTGCAAAATATTTTCAGCACAATAATTGGTATTGGCAGGTAATAACTTAAAAGTTCAATTATTGTCATATATCAAACTTTCTGCTGATATTTACAGCTAATATATCAACTAGACTCGTTAGAATATACATTCAATATAGCAGCTGAATATTGATAAAATATATATGACTGTAACATCATGCGTCACTTCATCATCCCTCGATGTCTGCATTTGAAAATCTACTGATAGCATGTTTTATATGATTGACACTTGATTCTAGCACAAACAGGCACAATGAGTAGAGCAGGTAAAATCTGGTTAAGAGGAGACTTTGTACCCTTGACAGAAATGTGTTGGCATGGGTATAGCTGATATTGATATTGATTGAAATCATAAATGCTGACATATTGTTAAATCAAAAAGACAATATTGTGCATTCCCAAATAAAATGTTTTGACTATGAGTCTTCTCTCAGGCTCTAAAGTATTATAGTGTAGTATAGTATAGTATAGTATAGTATAGTAGCCTCCTAACTATGCAAAGAAGGGTCTGTGTACATAACAACTGGCTACTCAAAAGATGGAAGAATGAGTTTTACTTCAAATTAGCATGAGTGGTATTCAGATTTCTGTAACATGTCTTTATGTATTTTTTGATTGAGGTCATCTTTTCAGATTAATGCAGTTTAATAATAGTATTTCATGTTGATCTGAAGGTTTACTTTAACTCAGATATTTGTGAGAGCTCCATTTACCTGCCAAACATATCATGACCCCAATTTTCTTAGTTCAAGCAAATATTTCAGGGGTTTAAAAGGGATAGATTTGAAGCTTGACAGTTAAAAAATTTAGTTTTATTTGTGGATTAAAAGTTGTTTGTCATTGCTTCAGTGTTTTACAAATCCATCATGTTAGTATCCTATTCACTGATTCAAACTAATATCTCTAAAGCTCTACAAAACTTCATCCGGTAAAGGGAAAATTACCTTGTTATTGAAACAAACGGTTAACTTGACCATCACTCTGTGATTTGTGTAAGCCCTCAGTTATTGCTTGCCAAGAGCAGATTTCCTGCAAACCACAGCTCCTCCATTATACATGAAAGAGCATGATGTTGTGTGTATACACAACCACTCGAGTAATAACTACACCCGACGTTTATCAGCCATTGTTGTCACAACAGCACTGCTCCTTCATCCAAACCTGAACAAACTGTAAAGGTATCCTTGAAGTGGGCGTCACTTTGAACCTTGTTCCCCACTGTAATACCCCTCTGTGAGAACAAACCTACAGCCAGTTAATCATTGGCTAGAACAGGTTATCATCCATCAGGTTACTCTCCCTGTTTAGGAAAGAAAAGCTGTGCCCTGTTTTTAACAACACTGATAATCAAGAAAGTAAAACAAGAAATACTTTTCTGGCACTGATTTGTAATAAAAAAAACTTACATTTGTTTTCTTTTTGATAAATCTCTGCTTTAAAGATATGGAGTCATTATTCAGATTGTTAGCAAACACACTGACCAGGTGTAGCATGCTCCATGTTGACACATGCAAAGTGTGAGTAATAGAGAGAAGCTCTTTCTATCACCTGGCTGATTGTTAAGAAATCATTTCCTGCCTCTCCCTACGGGTAATGAGTGAGGCCTATAGTCTGCATTCCACACTTCTGACTCATGATGTTAAAAACTTACAATATTAGTGATGATGGGTTAGCTAAAAAATACAACCATCATGATGTTTGGATAGAGCTCTTACACTCCTGATCGAAATCTGAAGACCAGTCAAAAAAGTTGTAAAAATTCACACAATTCACACAATCACGCTTTGGATCTTACGAAGGTCCTAAATAGAGCTTCAAAATGCAAAAGAAGTAATGGGAATGAGAGACAGAAACATTCAGAGTAAGTTCTTTATTGAAAACATCATTTAAACTGATGAAGGCTGTTTATCAGCTGATGAAAAGTTTTAGATAATAGCTAAAAAAACCCTGAAAAGCCCCTTAAACAGGAATGAAAGTGTCAAAGAAGGACTCTTGGTTCAAGTGTTTCCAGGAATTGAGCGGGAATGATGCTCCAAGTGGTGGAGATGTCCTTATGAAGGGCATCTTCTGTCGACTGTGTGAACTGATGTACATTTTTGTAAACTTTGCCATCGATCCCTAAATGTTCTCAGTTGGACTTAGATCAGGGGAACACACAAGATGGTCCTAAAGAGTGACGTTATTCCTTTGGAAGAAGTCTTTTGTCATGCCGGCATTGTGAACTGCAGCTTTGTACTGTTGGAAAACCGAGTCATAACCACACAGACCATGGCCCCTCATCAGGGAATGAAACTTCCACCTTTCAGTGTCCCAGGCTTGGTGCTCCCTTGCAAACTCCAATTGGGCAGTGAAGTGGTGTTGAAGGAGATGAAGACGTTTTTTGTTTTTGAAGCTCTTCCCTTGCAGATGCTGCCTGATGGCTACTGGGCTGCAGTCAGCCCCCTCTTCAATATGGGTCGAGGATCATCCCATGTCTTCATGGACAACCACCTCTTTAAACAGTGATTTTTTTTAATGGAATCCAAAATTTTGCACAGACTTAAGCTTCTTAAAGCTGTGGTCTTAAACTTTTGATCGGCTGACAAAAGCATGTTTGAGTTTAAAAGCAGCTTTCAATAAATTACCTACTTAAAATATGTTGCCTCTTGCTCCCCTCTACTGAGAACTTTCTAAAGATCCAACAGAGCTAAATGCAAATTCTTGCAATTTTTCAACTGGCTCTAAGATTTTGGCTGGGCGTTCTTGTGCAGCACTGTAAATACAGTTTGTTTGGTAGCTGTTTTCAGTGTTGCCCCTCCTCCAAAAGTCATTGTGTCAGTCATTAGGTGTTGGGAACAGCAATTAAGTGTGTCATGCGTCAAGTCGCAGCCCAATTTTATGACTTTATGATTGCCTAATCTGACTTAGTGACCGTCGTTCCAGGGAAGTCTGGCATAGTCTGGCCTTGACAAAAGTCCGTCTTTGTTTGCTGAGTAATCTTATCCTGCTTTTTAGAAAGAATCAAATATATTACCCACAGTTAGCCAAAGAAAATGTGTTCCACATTTCTACATGCACTTCTGTTTGACGCCTATCATGAAATAATTTCAGGCATTAATGTTCACTTCATGCTTTCCTTCATAGAAAGAACTAATCTTACCATTTTTGGTGTTTTGCCTCTTGTTTATAATGAAGGGTATCGGTATTATCATTATACTTCATGACAAGCAACATTTACAAACAGGACTTAAACAAATAATTCCAGAACACCTAATAGGACAGTCCCAAGACAACAGACTTAGGAATACGCATAATTAAATGTATAATCTGATTTATTATTTGCTGTGCATGCAAACCCACTAATAAAGGCTATATAATAATAATATAAAAAATAATAATAAACTTTATTTATGTTGCAGTTTTCAAAACAGGGTTCCAAAGTAGTTTACAGACAAAATTAAAAGATAACATGAGAATAAAATAGAAAAGTAAGGAATGCAATGATAGAAAGTGTAAGAGTTAAACAGAACAGTGATCAGCAAGTAAAAGCCAGAAATGACAGAACAGAGAGCAAAATAAATTAAAAAAATTGTATCACCTAAGATAAGAAAGAAGGAGGAAATTAAAATGCTAAAACTACCACAAGATAAAAGGGAATAGGAGATAAAATGAAAGTAAATAAAACAAAAAGAGGATAAAAAGTTAAAATGATGAAAAGGTACAAAATGAAAGAATAAAAGTTGTGCCTGTGAAACTATCTGAAGCTGGAAGTAAAAGCAGCGTTAGAGGAATAAAAGCACACTCAGGTGATATCTTGTAAAAGCACATTGGATAAAAATGTGTTTTTAAAAGAGGACAAAGAGGTCCCTAATCTGATCGACGGGGCACGGACAGAAAAGGCCGGTCACCTTTGGCCCTCATTCTCCACTGTGATAGAATGCAAGATGAGCAGTCCTGAATTGGTGCTCTGGTTTATATCCTGTTATAGTGATTTTACAAGACAAAAGTAGGAGCCTTGAAAGTGTTAATTACTTTCAATATTGCAGTAGTAGTCATGAAGAGGTTTCCTTACCGTAATATTAACTCTCTTCCTGCAAAACAATCTTAGAAGGTTTTAACTTCCTGTATGTTCACATTCCTTACTGTTTACTTTTTGCACAATTAATAACATCCTTACAAGTAGCGATATGGAGACACTGTCCTCCTGAGATCTTAACAATCCCGTATTTTTACTTTAATTAAGGATTAAGATTATTACTGTATTTTGATCAGGAACCGTTTAAGTTTGATTAGATAGCCAACATCCAGTGATGTCTAATTTCCTTAAGATTTAAATGTCATCTCCTTTTCTTTCTATCTCAGGATGGCCCCGGAGGTGGTGATGTGTGAGACCATGAAGGATGCTCCATATGACTACAAGGCAGACATTTGGTCTCTAGGAATCACTCTGATTGAACTGGCCCAGATAGAGCCTCCCCATCATGAACTTAACCCCATGAGGGTGCTGCTGAAGATTGCCAAATCGGAACCACCCAGCCTGGACCATCCAACCAAATGGTGAGCATCCACCATGAATATACATGAATTAAAGCTGTCCAAGCAGTGACCTCCAGGGCAGAAAAGCAGGTTCATGTGGATGTTTAGAAAGCTGAACTCCTCAGGTGTTCACTTGAGGCTGGCTGCAGGAGCCCTGGAGGTGCTATGATTGTGTGCTGGAAGTGGACGGTTAATATCTTCACAGCCTGGTTCAAACAACAGGATTGGTCTAAGTATATAATAAATCCATGAAATTTCTTTATATCTGGCCCATTTTTGTCGAGGATTCCTGATTTTTGAAAAAGGGATATGATTGACATGTCTAAACAACATAGCACTTGTGAATTGGGGCTGATCAAATAAAGATTGATTGACTGATTGATCAAAATAGGAGTGGCATGTCCGTTTGTATTTGACCATTTATATCATTTCTTGGGTGGCTGTTAAGCAAGGATTTAAGTTTAATGAAAGGGGAGGAGGAATTGCTAGTCATGGGGCAGACTGTCAAAACAGTCATGGCATCTGCCTGTGATAAGCAGAAAATACATGTAACACACACTGTAACATAATAATTCCAGAAATTTAAAACTGGCCCTTTTATTTCCTTTAAAAAGTCATTTAAAACTGTTTTTTTTTAAAGTCATAGATTATTATAATACATCCATGATTGGAGCTGATCAAATAAAGATTGATTGACTGATTGATCAAAATAGGAGTGGCATGTCCATTTGTGTTTGACCATTTATATCATTTCTTGGGTGTCTGTTAAGCAAGGATTTAAGTTTAATAAAAGGGGAGGAGGAATTGCTAGTCATGGGGCAGACTGTCAAAACAGTCATGGCATCTGCCTGTGATAAGCAGAAAATACATGTAACACACACTGTAACATAATAATTCCGGAAATTAAAAACTGGCCCTTTTATTTCCTTTAAAAAGTCATAGATGATTTTTATGTGAACTGAGACCTTCCTGATCTCACAGTAATGGAAAACTGAAAGGGTTGTTTTCAGCTCCAGCTGTAAATTCTTGGATTGACTGGTTGAAAAAAAGAATGATGTGTAAGGAATTCATGCAAAAAAAAAAACATGCCAGCTTTGAAATGGCCTTCTTTCAAAGTAGTGAACAATTTTAAAAAATGTTGAGTACATGTCTTTCTTTCTAGTTTAATTTCCTCATTTGATTTCTTTGTCAAAACACTGGTAAGATTAGATTACCTATGTACAATCTATGTAATTAAATCCATTGCAATTTTCCATTTAATTGTCTGACAGCGCTAATCTAAATAGTACGGTAGAGTAAAAGGGCCATGTTAGATAGAGAAAATAATTTTGAGAAAGTCCAGATTAAAGTGGAAATTTTGAGATTAAAGTTTAAATGACAAGAATTAAGTTGAAATGATCAGATTAAATTCAAACTATAATTCTGTGATAAAAGTGGAAATGTTGAGAAAAAAGTCGAAATGTCGAGAAAAATAGCCGAAACTTTGAGAATAGTTGAAATACATTGTACGTCGACTGTTGTTCTTGACTTTCTACTTTTTTTGTCAACATTTTAACTTTAAAGACATTTTGACTTTTATCACAGTATTGTATTTCAACTTTATTGTCGACATTTCATCTTTTATCTTGTCATTTCAACTTTTATCTCAAAGTTTTGACTTAAATTTCAACCTGAAATATATTTTTCCATATAAAATGGCCCTAATATTCTTCTGTAGAATAGATATACTGAAAATTAAATAAAAAATGACAAGAGTGCAAAAAATGCATAGTGGAAAGGGAGGCCAAGCCAATTGGGTTTCTAAAGTCCAGTCATGATTGATAAGTTTTATTCAGGTCTGTGATCACTGTAGTCAACAGTTCATAAGTCATCTGTCTGTCTAGATCTTACTGGTCATATAGTTTCATTCCTCTACTAAAGTCTTGTACATTCAGTGCCTTGTCATCATCTGTAGACCTTCATGCATCACATTGTCCACCCCTCTCCTCCCGCAGTGCTATTTGCCCTTACAAACCTGCAGCAGCAACTCAGCACAGAGGCAAAGTGCCAGACCATAACCTCCCTCTATCACTTTTACAGGTCTGAATGTTCCAAAACGGCAAATGTTAGCACAGCAGAAGTGAAGTTTATCAGGTGCTGAAAGCAGAGGTGTGGATGGAGCTGACTCATCATCTCTTTTAAGAGCTCTGCTTCACAAACCTCAGCTGTGCACAGAGCTTATCTTGTCATTTCTACAAGTGTTCTTTAATCTTGCAATTCTCCCCTCAACCCATCATGTTTCTGAGGTTTTTTTTCTTGTTTTACCCAAGGTCGCCAGAGTTTAAAGATTTTCTGAAGAAGTCTTTGGACAAAAACCCAGAGACCCGTCCCACTGCGGTTCAACTCATGGAGGTAAGTTATGATGCAATGTTCAGCTACAGCCGAGCAAAAGTTATACAATGCTGCTCTTTGGTACATGATAGTACATTGTCCTTGCTCTGCCCTTATCTTGCACAAACACACATAATCTGCTATTTAAAGACCTCAATGGAGTGATCTATGTCGGGGAAGTCAGTGGCGCCCTGTGGAGGGCATTTCCATGTGAGAGGGAGAGGGACAGAACTTTGGTGAGGTCAGAAAAGTGGGTGAGAAATGGAGCCATTTAGGGGCTCTTTACACGAGGCCTAAAACGGTCAAATCTGATAAGTTTTCATTGCGTATTGGCCTTGCGTTTACATGGGAACTCTATGTGGAGTGCCTGAATCCGGAAACTTTTGAAACCAGTGCACAGAGTAGAGAGTTTTCAATACGCTCCTCCATGCAGCTCTGTGTAAACCAAAATCAGAGCATTTCAGGGTGAAACACTGACGTCACTGCATGTGCAGTACTCTTTCACATAAAGGCTGCATGCGCATACCAAGAACAACAACCGTCTGCCGAGTAACGTGTGTGCCGCCTACCATTCTCGGTTTGTTATTCAGACAAAACTATCCAATCAAATCTCATTCGTCTTTGTGTGTCCACTCGCCATTGTTATTTGTGAAAAGATTTTTTCCTCTTAAGTGTATTGTAGCAGTGCTGCCTCTCTGCAAACCTACATCTCCGTCTGAACGCAGATCGACTTTGACTACCCAAAGGAAAAATCTTTGCGTTTTAAGTCACAGAGTCTCTGTGTAAACATAGCCTTTTAAGATTGCTCAACCCCTTTGAAGTGGTTGAATTAATGTTGATAACACATATTCAAAAAGAACTAGGATTCGGAAATTGTATTACAAACCCCAATTCCAATGCATTTGGGACACTACCTAAAACATAAATAAAACAGAAAACATCTTTTATCAGTGGTTTTTGACCTATATTCAATTAAATACACTATAAAAACAAGATACTTCGGAATACTTTGCAAAAGATTATATTCTATTTTTATTTATGTTTTACACGATATTCCAATTTAATTGGAATTGGGGTTTGTATTTTAAAATATTTTAGAATGGATGCAGTCTAAGAGAAACATTTTGTATTTTGTCCTCTTTTTTTAGTGTGCTATTAAAAACAGATTTTGTTGTTTATAGCATTTTTTCTAACCTTAACTAGCAGATGGATCAGCCTGATTCAGTATCTGTTGTCAGCCAGATCCATCTCACCATGTTCCTATGATTGTGAGCATTTCAAAGCGGCACGGCCCAATCAGAGTCCATTAAATCAGGAAGGGGTGGGAGCTACGAGCGAGATGACAGCAGTAAGTGACTGCTTGAACAGAGATTAGCAGAGATGCTCACAGCTTCTGTAGCAGTTTCATCAGATTTGGACCACATTCTTTATTAATCATAAAACAAAAATAGCACTACAAACAAACTTATCAAAGAGAGGATATTTTCCCTCCACGTCTGACATGTTTTGCAGAGAGTTTGCATTATTGAAATATGTTCTGTGCTTTACACCACTACTGTAGCTCATGCCTCATCCCATAGCTCTTAATGAATATTAATGAAATGGTTGTCCAATCAACTGCCGAATTTCTTTTTCAAAGGTTCTGCCCATTCCCAAACCCCCCTTACGGACGTTTTCCCAGATGAACTAGTGAAACATATTGACTGGTCCATCTGGCATGTCAGGTTGAATAGTATCTATTTTCATTCAGAAGGAATCATATTAGTCATTTTGAGTAAAGCAGTATTTGTATAAATTCATTAATTTATAAGTTTTTTGTTAACTGTAACAGCTTAAAAATACTAGCCAAAAGTAGTGAAGCAACAGTTCTCAATATCGTATAAGTGTGTTTGGCAACTTTCTACATTTAGTGCGTTCACACCGACTTGGGCCAAAGTTAAAAAAAATTGAACTCCTCAGGTGATATTGTGTATGGCTGTGCCCCAACAGCTGATCAGCTTTGTGTGGCAGTGTGACGAATCCTGTGACAGACTGTTTTTATTCAGGATTACATAGTGACAATGCATGTCCATGTGGGAACATGAGTCAGTGAGAGCATTAGTTCCGCCTAGGTGGGACTGAAGACGAGGCTGCTGCAGGGCAATCAGCTGCGGTGTTTTGTGATTGTTTAGTCAGAGAACAGAATAAAGTTGGAATAATGTCAGCTTATACATCCTATTAAATGATATGATATGATTGCAGTGAAAATCAAGCCAGGGTGTGATGTCACTGAGCGACGATGACCAAAATGAGGTGTTTATGGACAGGCGATGTGATCTCTCAAGTCATGTTGATGTGAATGCACCTTGAGTTAGCTTCTTAAACAAGATTCTCCTTCCACTGAAAAGTAAAATAACTATTGTATATGCCTGTATATTTAAGATTACAGTTTAAGTTGTATGAAAACTTGTTGTCAGCTTCATATGTAAACGTACATGCACAGACTCTGCCCTGTATTCGACAAATAAGAGCATTCAAATTTGTCATTTCAGGAAGTGTCTCTGAACGGTGTTGCATTTTTCTGTTGTGTTGTTTAATGTGTGCAATGAGAATTTGTTTATAGAAAGAGAGCAGGGCTACATCACCATTACTTGCACCTTTGAATTATGCTACAAATCACCATCCTTGGCAAGTGGCATCTAGTGATACAATGAGCTGAAGTTGAAGCAAGATATAACTCATAACTTTACCATAATCTTTATATGAAAGGAGAATGTAAGATTTAAGAACATCTACTTTCTGCATCACATGAGCTTTCTTTTAACTAAATTTGGGATTAAAGAAACTATCAGCTTGCTTGAGGTAACATGCAGATCAAAGCACTGACTTCTACTCCAGGAAAAAAAACTTCCCTTTCCCATTTCACATTGAAGTGCTTCCAAACTTTGCTGTTGGACACTTTGTTGATCCAGTTCCTCTTGTGTGTTGAAATCAGCAGGATACAAGTTAATCAACTGACCTAACAATGTTTGGAGGTGAAATATGTTCATCCTGTAACATCTGAGAGATGAAACAGCTGTGACCCAGCAGGGTCAAAGCGTCTTTGTCTTTTGTTATGTATTTAATGTTTTTCCATTTTATTATTTTAAATCACTAAGATGTTTGTGGAGAGGGTTTTGTTAACCTGACACGCCAATAGACCCTTTAAAATATACTATACTGACTATATTTCACTTTTCCATCTGGACAACAGGTTATTGTAAGTGTTTGGGGAGGGTAGATCCTTTTAAAAGCACATCCAACAGGTGATTGGATGATCATGAGCCACATTGTGAAATAAACTCTCAGCATAACATGGCAAAAGTGGAGCAGAAATATCAATTCTATAGGGAGGCGTTTCCAGTGTTCTTATTTAATTTTCATTTGATAAATAAATGCAGCCCAGATCTGAAGAACATCTTCTTGGGCTGTTGCATTTGTTCTAATCTCTGGCTGTGGTCGAATAGTCCTTTTTTGCTTAGGAAGGTTCCTAACAGAGTGAAATGAACCGAAAGTAGTTTGTGATTGGAGCCATTTGAATAGTTTAAATGCATAGGCGGCTCAATGCTTCCTTTATAATCTCCTTCAGCATAGGATACACCGGACCATCCATTCCAAAACGAGAGGAGATTATTCTGTCCCATAATTCTCTGCGGCAACAGCTTTTATAAACAGTGTGTCATCCGACAGCTTCCAAATCAACCGAATAATAACGAGCAAATCCCACAGACCATTTGATTTACTGCTGCTGTTCAATCCTTTCTAAAGTTTACCAAAACATGCCTTAACTTTCCAGTAGTCTGATTCTCTGAAAAGAGCAGGATATGATACATTTGGTGTTGATTATGTTTTAAACTTGGTTCAATATTAATAATTTGTACACTATTAGATTGTGGTCTTAACAATTTATGCCTGTCTTTCATTCAGTTACCATTTTTTCATGCACTGACTGGTGTTCATGTTTATAATGAGAGGACAGATTTATTTAAATCCTCACTTCCAACATCGGTTATGCAGATGTAATTTTTACCAGGTACAACATTGTCATGATACATGTGCACTTCTGTGATGCATGTTTTGTAGTCCACCTTCAGAAAATTGTAGTTTACCGCAGCAGTAACATCCGCCGTCACATGATGACAGAGCGTAGTGAAGGTGTTGTTGGATTCTCTCTGCACGGCAGTTTTCCTTTCCTGAGTCCTTCTGAATTCTCCTTTATCCTTTCCTTAACCTCATGGCGTTTTCCATCAGAGTTTAGGAAAAGTAGATAGGAAAGGGCTTAGGAGGTGACTATTCGACCGCAGCCTCTGCATGACCAGTCACTTCCTGTTGTCATCTCACTCATAGCTACCACCTCTTCCTGTTTTAAAGGAATCTGATTGGGCCATGCCACTACAGGCCGAGAACAGTCATTGCAGATTGTAGCTTGGCAGGATGGTTCTACCTGATGACAGCTATTGAATCAGGCAGATCAAGCTGCTGTGGGAGGTTAGGATTTTGTAACTTTTAAAGTAAATAAAAATGGCTCAGAAAGTAAATGGCACCATTGATTGCCTTTTAACCCTTCTGGTGGCTGTTAAATTTGCCAAATATGTATCAAAAATAATGGCAGCACATACCTTGATGTTAGAACCAAAACCTGTTAACAAAAAGCATGAATTGAAAATAGAAATTTGTTTGTTGCATCACTACTCCGTTGTGCTGGAAAAGTTCTTTATTTGACTTCAGAAAAGAGCTAAAAAAAACCCACCTTATACATATAATATCTAGGGCTGGGCGATATTACCTAATCTCAATATCACGATTAATTGAAGGTCTAACCTCGATTAGGATTAAGGAACGATTACTTTATGCTACGCTGGAACAAAATAATGGTCTTCCTGCAGTTTTTACACTTAACTTCTTTCTACGTGGTGTCCTCTGCACAGAATCCAAAATGTGCCCAAACAATGGAGACAGTATTTTTCTTGGCTACTAGGTCCTCTGATAAATTGGCACTTGTCCTCCATTTTGGTGGCACGTCTTTAGCTCTTGACGAGAGTAAATCTAGACTATATGGAGGGGGCGTGGTCACTTGATTTACCCAGGGAAAATAATCAAAATAATCGTCATGAGTAAAATTACTTCGATTATAGGGTCTAATTGTTGATTTCGGTTATTTTTCATTAATTGCCCAGCCCTATTACTATCTCATTAATTTAAACATTTATCTTTAGAAGATCACACAGAGTTTCTTGTTTCTTGTTTTTGTAATACATATTAAATCAGGTAACTGGTTTTCTTGCTGAAAAACATCTGTGAAAATCTTTCAAAAAATCCAAGGAATGAAAATGAAAGAAAAGTGAACAGGGTGTGGATTAAAACCCAGAGCACAGCGTCTATTAAAATTCAGAGTCGAGGTTTCCTGTCTGTATCCCACAGCTGAGGGGGGAATGCCAACTATTTACATTCCCACCCTCAGCCAATAGCACGTCTGGATAACCCCTGTGCTCGCCACCTCTGGCCAATACAGTGAGGCAGAGATGAAACTCCTCGACCCGGGCCCGCTGGGAATCCTGCATGTGCTCTCTGGTGGGGGGGAGACGGGTGTGGTTCGGTTTTTGGTGCCGTGCTGGAGGTTTCAGATGTTTATCTTGCCTGCTGCTCCTCACGGCTGTCACATAGTACTTAGGGGAGATAGTTTTGCAATGAAGGCATTAAATTCTTATGAAGGGAGTTAACGATCAGAGTATGTGACAAGTTTTTGGTAAGATGTTTGTCGCTGGTATGTATGAAGGAAATGATGGGAATCCTGGAGTGACTGTATTAAAAGGACTGCCTTGTGTCTGTCCCACATGTCGACAAAACAACATGACACGGTATCAGTCATTGTGGTGGCTGAAGACCATCTGGGTGACATGTTCTCATTAAAATTAAGGCAAAATCTCCCCTCATATAGTCTGAATGTTCATAGGGTTTTCTTTTCCCTTCACATTATTTACATACAATTTTTGGTGTTTTTCTCCTTTGCATGATAGCATGCTTTTTAACTTATTGTATCACCATACCAAACAATTGTAGTAGTTTAGCAATATTGTAATGCATAAACACAACCATACACATACATACTCTTTACCATGTGAAATAATTATTTGACACATCCATTCCCATGCATTTGCTTTTGGATGCATTTCACTAACCCATTCCCTGACTTTTAAGGCAGGTGCAGAAGGTTTATGAAAAACACCACTTGAGTTAGAAGGACTGTTGCGTGGGAGTGCTTCAGAAACAACAGGAAGTTTGTTATAGAGTATGAATCTGTTTAAGCCCACACACCCACATGGTCAACAACTGGAGCGGCAGCCTGGGTGTGACAAACAGCTCAGAAATGCAACAAGAAGTCATTTGACGTCTTGTTGTAGATTCACCCAGAATAGCATTGATAAGAGTTATAAAAACCTGACTGTGTGTGAACTTGTGTATTTGGTCACTTAAAACACTGGATGCTTTAATTTCTTAAAGCTCTTCAAGGTGTTTTAGCTTTTTTTGTACATGTCTTATTCGATTTCATGCAGGCAACCTTTTGGTTTTATTGTGATCCAGTTTTCTTTTCCTTTAAGGCACTTTGATAAAGCAATTATACTGCATTACATTTACTTCTGTGGTTTGATGGAGGAATTGGAAATGATCCCTTATCCAGTTT
Organism: Scarus forsteni; assembly: GCA_036419115.1. Lineage (NCBI taxonomy): Eukaryota > Metazoa > Chordata > Actinopteri > Labriformes > Labridae > Scarus > Scarus forsteni. Next base: position 10,268,573 of record JAZDUH010000130.1, on the reverse strand, counting down.
CAGCTAAGGCTGTCACTTTTCCTAAAAATCAAATTCGAACAGTTTCGAACATGCGCCCAAATAATCAAAGATATTCGATTATTCCCTCCTGTAGTAAGGGACAGAGACTCTATTATCCTATTAAAACCACAGTCACACAGGGTTAAACTCTTGACGAAGCGCCACTGCAGCAATTTTGATGTGGAAGACGAGTGACTAAACTGCATTTCACATAACACACAGCTTGGTTTTTGATTTTAAATTTGCCGGTGTAGAACCAAAAATACTTCCACACAGCTCTCCTTAGATGATTCAGTGCTGTTAATGTCCGCTCGGAGAGGAAACTCTTTGTTTACTGAGGTTAAGAGGGCAGCGGATGTGACTGACGGTCAAGCTGCGCTTAGAGTGCCCTCTGTTGGACGGAATGGTCCACTGAACCAGGCGCCCTGATGTGCCACTACACTCAATATTTTACATTCAAATATTTATTTACTATTCGGTTAGGGATAATTATCCCCATATTGAACGGTTATTCAAATATTGAATATAAAGTGACAGCCCTAGTTTCAGCCATGAGCTGAAGTTGAAAAGTACATTATAAAATAACTATTTCTGGGATTTTAGTGCTAAAACTGAATTTACTAAGATCGTTTACGGGTGGAACTTCTATGAAGTTATCACATTTTGTCGCACTTTTAAAAGTTCAACATCAACCCATCGGAGCTTCAGCTGCAGTTCGCATTTAGTATTGTTCGCTTATAACTGATGTAAATGGCAATCTCTACAAGATGATTTTATGCAAAAATCAGCATCCTAATATGGCCATTACAAACGAGGTCATGCCTAAAGTTAGCACGTAGCTTAAATCTTCCATGTAGCCTCTTGGGTAAAGGATGAGATGATCCAAGCTAGGAAGATAACAAATCACCGTTAGCAGAAACAGGAATCATTTAGACTGATTTGTGCAGAAGCAACTATTAGCTGGCTAATCCTTTGGTTCACCATGTCACTGTTTATAATTCATTACAGTTTGCTGACCATTCAAGATAACAAGAGCTGAAGTAAACTGAAAATAAGCTAATATATGAAAAATGTTGGAGGGTGAAGCTGACTTCAAATTGCTGTTAGTACATTTAGGTTAATTCAACACTTTAACGGTTAAAGGTCCTGTAACTTCTGCATCTTAGTGTCATCATGGGAACATGTATCCTATTGTCTTAACTTTTAAAGAACACACTAGAGGTGCTAAAAATGTTCAGCATCAGAGTCAAAATGTAATTCAAGTTGAAGATTTCAAATCAGCTCAAGATCTTCATGAATAGTTTTTAAAAGACCTTTTTTTAAATGTACTTCCTCTCATGTTAAGTACAGTAAACTCTAGCACAACAACCCCACTGTTGTGTAGCCTCTCTCTCCTCTCTCTCTGAATGCTGAATAAGAGCTGTGTTGCTCCTGTTATATTCAGTGATCAATATGTCAGGTTTGCTGCTAAAATTAGTTTGAACATTACAAGCTGTTTATCCTGTTCACAGATACTGTGCCTTTGAATCATCAGATCACATCACTGAGGCTCTTGATTCTAAACAGTAAGAAGTAGATCCTAAAATAAACACCTTTTATAACAAATAGGAATGACTAATGTATTGAGAATCAAACTGAAAATTAATAGTATAATGTCAAATTGAAGACTCCCAGTCATAGAATACACAAAAATCACAGATCTATCGTAGCTGACTCGCATTTGAATACATTTTATAAGCTTTATTATATTAATATAATCATGGTAGATATGAGTGGATATCCAGATCGTATAATAGTTATGTAGACCACTTTTAAGAGGAAGTTGTCTTAGTTATAGCTCAATCGTCTAACACCACTTTCACTATTTACTCCACATGAAATACTGAATTATTTGAGGATAGGTTGCATTGACTGTAAAACCTGAGGTCTGGTAAAAAAAAAAAAAATAGATCCCAATCCATTTAAGAAGGATGGATTTTCCTCAGTAGTGTTTATGATAATGTAGAAATAATACTTTAAAAAGTAAGCCTTTTTCCTGAATAAGCTACTAAAGCACTAATAGCTTTCTTGGGGGTGTAGTTTCTGTGTGGTCTTGAATTTTTTCATGGTCAGGAAAATATTCTTCAAATAGTCTGATTTTTATTTTTGAAAGAGAAGCTATGCTTTATAACAACAATGTGTAGAAGTGTCAGACCGACATGCTTATCTTTGCGAGAATGAAAGTCAAGTCAACTTTATTTATACAGACCAAAATTACCCCCGTCTTCCCTCAACCCTTCCCCTGAACTTAACCTAAACTTAATCACGCCCTTTACCCTAAAAACAAGCCATAACATCTGAACCACCCTTTTAGGAAGTGAGGACCAACCACAACGCCCTCACTCTCCCAAAAATGTCCTCACTCAAGGCCCCAAACTTAAATGTATCCCTTAAAATACACTCCGTTGTCCCTGCTCCACAGGTAACTCTGCACTCGTCAGCTCCCTGCTCCGGTCCTCTTAATGGGCCATATTGTTCACATTTAACCTTTTCCAGCCATGCATGTAAGTCCCAGAATCACCAGCTTCACAGGGTCTAAAAGCAACATGAAACCTGAAGAGAGGACATTTGCTTCACTGATCCACATCTTAATCCATGATGGCAGTGAAAAAGCAGCTAGATTCAAGAGGGAAGCTAGTTGTTTACTGCTTTACCCATTTGATTTCATCCAGGAAAAGGGCGCTTGCAGTAAGGTTTATAATGTAGGAAACATGTATCCTTTACTAAATTTTATGAACAAAGATTAATATTTAGTAAATATTTCAATTTTATCAAAACATACACCATATATTTGTTGTCTTCAGCCAACAAGACATAAATCAAACACTATTTTAAAATTGCATTAACACAAGAGAATCCTAGGGCAGCAGTTTACAAATTAGAAGATAAAATAGACAGAAATACTGCAAATCCACTAATCACCCAGTTAAAGAATTCTTTAAACATAAACACTCCTGTATTTTCTACTTGAGACCAAAAAAAAAAAAAAAACTCCAAAGGGTATAGCTAAAGGGTTGGATTTTTTTTTGTCACTTTTGCCTTTACTGTACTTAAAACCTTAAATGTGAAAATATGTCAGTCAGTTTTTATAAAGATGCCATTTTCCCCTTACTGGAGAAAGAATAATCTGGTCGCCTATGCACAGTAGGTGGTATTTTTAATTTTTCTCCCCTTTAAAGTTTCTCTTTTACCCCTTTCACCCTGTACAGTTTAAACCCAATAACAACTAGCTCCTGTCAGCAGTGGGAAAGGGTTCATGGAGCATTTCCACCTGCGTTGACTGACCCTGCAAGCAACACAGTTTGTTATCGGCTTGCCTCTGATCTGCTTCAGTGGGAACATCTCACTGACTCTTTGTCATATCAGCAACAAATTCCATCGGCCCTTGTATCATCAGCACTTGAATGTCTCTCACTCTGCGCCGAGTTTGTACGTTTTTAAAACAGTTTCTGAAAACAGTTGGACACCGTGTCCACGGCTTCCATGCTCCTTTCCAATGTGTACATGGTTGTGTTTCGTCGTGCTGATGATGCCATCAATGTGATGACATCAACTTGGTGCACCAGAGGAAAAAAAACAGCCATGCAGCTCGTCTACTGCTGATTAGACCCGGGTCTGCTGGCAGTGGGAAAGGAGTCACTTGCCGATTAGTAACAGGTTAACCCAAGTTGAAAAAACTTGCTAATTTTAGTGCTGAAAGCGATATTAGACAATACATTCCCAATCAAAATCTTAAGGCTAGATTCAGCACAACAGAGTGCAATTTCAGGCAATTGTTTGAAATTGTTTTTCAAAGGAGTGGTTGCACCTCGCTCATGTCAGCCTCATAGTGGTGCTCATGCAAAAGCCAGCTTACCTTGCCAATGTACGCCTCTTCCAAATGTGCAAGGACCCCAAGTTTCCCGTCTTTAAAGAGGTCATGTTTGGCCCTGATAATGTTCATATGTTAATTTTTGATGATGGCTATGGTATCATAAATGTTCGATCTTGTAATGTAATGTAATGATGTAATCTTTCATACACTGTGTACCTCTCAAAGTGCTGTACTCTCTATGTATCTAATACGCTCTGTTAGAGCTGCTGCCTCTTCAGACTCCCTTCTCATCATGGGCCTGGTCTAGTCTGGTTGGTTTCAGGGCTAAGCAATATTTAGCTATCGTATCTATATCAAGATATGAGCATTCAAGATATTAATATTGAAAAAGCAACAATATAAATGATATAGATTTTTTATAAATAAAACTACATTTTCCATGTTCTTTTGTATTATGATGTTTTTATTTTTCTTAAAAATGTTTGGTTTTTAACCGCACCCGTAGTCATATCGTATCGTATTGATATCAAGATATCTGGCATGAATATCAAAATATGAAAATTTGTCCATATCGTTCAGCCCTAGTTGGTTTACAGGTCTACTTTGGTCAGTTCGGCTCTGCTTGATGTGTTGACAATGACTCTGCATTCATTCTAACGTCTATGGTATGTGATGGTCTTGCTATTGCCAGCCAAGGGGCTTACACTGGTCTTCTTGAGGTAACTGGGGGAATTTGATGTTTTAAATATAGTGCCAACGTGCTACATAAAGGAGAGGAGGGAGAGGTCTTAATGAAGCAGAGATTTTTCTAGTTACATAGTGCTCTGTCATGTGGAGGAAACTTGTTAGTCACACAAAAGGGCATATAAACCTCTAAAGAGTATAATACAGTGCATAAAGCACTCACATAAGGCAGCCAAACTGAAATTTGGGGATCAAACATGCAAGGATATAGTTCTCATGTCCGATCTGAGTGCACCCCGCAATGCCTTGTGGGTAATGTTGAAGCTTTTCTACATTTTCCTCCATCCACAACTCTGCCTGTAATTATGTGACACACTGAGCGAACTTTGGCAGTATTTTCTTCATAATGTTAACTTGGAGCTCAAATTTCAATATAAAAAAACCCAGAACTTCATTATATGATTATTTATGGGACATATTTTTAAGATCTTGTGTATCTCAGTCTTTCCAAGGTGTTTTTATTTCCACTTCAATGGAACAAATATCTCGCTTGCACTCAGCATTTACACTTCCTGATTAAACAATAGCTGACTGTTGTTTGTCATTGGAGCTGTTAAAAGCCAATGCCTAATGCACCTCTCAGGGACAGGGCCCTGCACACACAAACAACTGCAGTTACACACAAACAACACAAATGTGCACACTTCATGGTCCAGCAGCACTTGTGGTCTTTTCCCCTGTTGTCAGCTGTTCCAATTAAATTACAGTGTGTGCAAAGCATCTGAATAATACATGATCAGTGTTGTATCCTAGGAGCACTTACCGGTAACTCTGAATTTAGCTTTTCATAACTAGAACATTCAGATTATTTCTGACTTGCACTCTCCATAAACATAGCCCGCCTTTGTTTGAGCTGTAATAGAAATGAAGATGTTTGGTGTTACATTAGCATGATGTCACACTGAACGCTAACGCATTAGGGTGCTATTAAGGGGGCTATTGTTGTAGCTGTCAGGGAACAGGCAGGTGGTGGATAGAGTTTCTCCTGCAGTGAAAGTCCACTGTAGCTTGTCCCCAACAGTGCCACGTAATGTAATGACATTACATATTCTACTTTCCCCATCATTCAAGTATTTCTTCCCTTGGCATTTTTTCCTCTTAGATCAGGGTGGGCAACTGGTGCCCAGGGGCCACATGCAGCCCTTCACCTCACTCGATGTGTCCCACCAATCATTACCAAAAAACAAACAAAAAACAGAAAAAAATGGAATTATGAAGAAAACACAACATTAACTGTGGCACATGATTTATCATGAGTAAGCAGTACTGCATTAGGCACAGATTATGTAGGTGATAAAATATTTCTACCAACGATTGCTGGTATATATTTTTTATTTTACAAGTCACTAAAGAATTTTTAAATAATTTTGTCTCTAAATATATTTTACCAGGCCTTAAAATATAATATAAAGCATTAGTAAAAACTATATTTGGAAACAGTGATAAAGGTAATATATTTGTGCTTTAAAATCTGATAAACATTCCTAATTTTATTGCATTAAAAAGAAGTTTACATTGGATTTACGTAGGTGTCAGACTCACTAAATTGTGAATTTTTAATTGTGTTTGAGTTCAGATATATTAATGTTGGTACAATTCTTTTTTGAAGCTTTATACTTGCTATTTTTGGTTATTTTTTTCCAACAATTTGTAACAATGCGGCCCTCATATACTGAAAAAAAATTGATGCGGTCCTTCTAATAGTTAAAGTTGCCCACCCCTGTCTTAGATCGATGACATAACAGTTACAAGGTAAAGGCTTGCATACTTTTACAGCCATTTCCTGAATGTCATCATATTTGGTCATGCACCTCAAGCAATAGTTTTTCAGTCTGATGATACTAAGAACCATGGACAATATCATTTTACTGTTATGCCGGTTTTTATCCTGCAGTAAAGCTTTTTAGTCTCCCCATTGTAGAGACAGTCAGTATCAACAATGGATATAAAGTTTACGAGCTCAGACAGTGGACATAAAAAGAGCAAGAATTAGTGAGAGTTCCTGCTGTTTAAGCACCAGCCACATTATCTGTTGATTAATTAACCATTTCTCTTTTGTCCCTTTGTGTCCACAGCACCCTTTCGTCCGATCAGTAACGTCCAATCGCCCTCTGCGGGAGCTTGTGGCCGAGGCCAAGGCTGAGGTCATGGAGGAAATTGAGGACAATAGAGAGGAAGGCGAGGAGGACGACGGCGTGGAGCTCACCGTGGTACTAAACCTCAGCTTTTTTTTTGTTCCATCCTTTCATTTTTGTCTATATCCTTGTTTGTTCCTAAAAGTGAAACGGTAGTCCCTTTTTTCCAGTAGCTTTATTTTGGAAGGTTATACAGTAAACAGGTCGCTAGGGGTTCGAAACAAAACACTGCAAAATTCTAATCGGCGTTATTGAAAAGTGCCTCTATTTTTAGCATTTTCATAGATCTGGAGCTGTTCTTAGGAAACCCATTGTTTCTTTGTCTTGAGTTTTACATCGATACTAAGTCTATAAAAGGCTTATACACATTTAACATCTTTAAAGTTAGTCAAGTTACGGAGTATTTCAAATTGAAGAAAGTATATAGGAGGTTCTGTCAAACCTTGTTAAATGCATAGATGGTTGCACTTTTTCTGTCTCAAACGTGGCTTTTCTGCTGGAGAAACAATGTGCAGTTCTGTATACGTCATTCATAATCCACAGGAGAGTACAGACCAGAAAGTGACAAAGTATAAAAGTGTCTGCCTTGCGTAAAAACAAAGGAACAGAAACCAGAATGCAGACATTCACACACGCCCACAGAGGGTTAAATATAGGTGCTGCCCTCCGCCCTGGCCCTGCGTAGAAGCTCTGCCCCCTCCTGACCCTTCAAAGAGTGAATTATTTAGAATTAGACATTGTTCTGCTCTTCAACCCTTAACTAAAGACCAACACAGCACAACAGTGACGGAAGAATCTTGAATTGTTCTTACTAACAGGAAGTTATGACCTGCTGAATACACTGTCATGTGTCAAGTAAGGATGTTTTTCTCTCTGTTTGGATGAATATTTGACCTCATATGTCTTCCTCCCCTAACCCCCCATTTCCACGTAATCCGGCCATGCAGTGGTCACTCTGCAACAAAACCCACCGGTCTTTTCAACCAGTCTATTTTCACACCTTGCCCCTTACTCTGCCGGTGGAGTGGGCCAGCAGAGCACTCTAGAATGCTGGAAATATGTAGCGAGCCTATTTCTACCGATACTATTGAGGCTATCAATAAAAAACACAAGTTAATTTTAGTGGTTTACACACTGCTGCATACTTGTGGAGGGTTTTTTGTCCCTAACCCCCCAATCAGTTGCTATTGATCGAAACACAACCTAAAATACAGAAGTTGCCCGTACACTGATTGATTTTTAACGTGGCATTGGTGTAGGAGTCGGGATTCTTAGACAGTGCTGCATGTAAACACAACTGAAGTGACCTTTAGCCAAGACGTGTCTGTCTGGGTATTAAATAAGGGTTCAAAGTGCTTATAACTGGTAATTAAATTGTTTTCGTGTATATGAACATGGGTATTTGGAAACATAAAAATTTAAAATCTAGTGCCACAGTTGGGCTCAGACAGTGGCCAATGCTACCGACTCTGTTTTGCCCTCCAGCTAATTGCACTGGTCATTGGACTGAAAAGTAAAAAACTACATGAAGACATCCCTAATGAAAATTTTACTTTTATCTTAGTTCCCTAATTACGGAAGAGGATTAGGGCCACTGACAAAAAAAATATTTCTCTAAAGAAAAAAAGTCAGAATTCTAAGAAAAAAGTCAGAATTCTGACTTTAAACTCAGAATTCTGAGATTAAAGTCAGAATTCTGAGTTTGAAGTCAGAATTCTGACTTTAAACTCAGAATTCTGAGATTAAAGTCAGAATTCTGACTTTTTTCTCAGAATTCTGAGTTTTTTTCTTCAGATAATTTTTTTTTTTTCTTAGTGGCCCTAATCCTCTTCCGTACCTAATTGCATTAATTGTGTATTTTATTATTTTCGGTTCACCTTAGTTAAGCAGCTTGTGGGGAAACAGAAGGATGTTATGTAGCATAGCATCTCCCTGCTCTCATTGGGGTGGAAAAAGGACACTGCTGCTCCTTTGAGCTTATTGGTCAAGTCAAAAATAAAATATGCTTTGTGATATAAAACATTTCACTTTTTACCATCCTACAAAGTACTATAAAGATCAGATTAAAACCCATGAGTACTAATATCTCTGCATTATTTGAATTACCATATCAAGAAAGTGGTGCAAACTGCCCCATAGTGTCACTCTGAAATTATTTATTTGTAAATATGTATTTAAAACTGTGTTAAACTTTTAATAAAACGCCACAGTTTAGCTGTCAATTGCTTAAAAATATAGTAAATCATTTTATAGCCCTAGTTTTAACACAGAATAGTAACAAATTAGAAGGGATCATCATGTTTTTGCTGTTTAAGGATGAGTTTCTGGCCTTTCCCACCCACACATCTTAGTTAACTATGTTATTGAACAGTTTATTGTCTCTTCACACAAGGGCAGCTCTGTGCTCACACTACATTATTTTGACACAGACAGCTACACGGCCTTGAAAAACCAGCCAAGCTGTTGCCTCACTGTTAAACTCCTCCTCTATCCAACACACAGACAGACAGAGATGTTTGCTGAGACATGAGAAACACCGAGCCCCACCATAAAAATGTCTGATGGTTTTGTTTACCTCTAGTGGAAGACAGCAGAAAGAGATATATCCTGCAGTTCTGGGGGGATAAAGTAGGATACTCTGTTTGACGTATAGCTGTGCGCATAACACTGAGACGATATACTCATGGGATGTTAGCCTTATAATCTCTGATTGTTTTATTCATATTCATGACTCACATATATTCTACACATGAGGGTAATATCTGTGATATATTATATAAATATGCACCACATGCATAAACTCATATTCTCCTAACATAATTATTATGGAAAGGAAAAATGCAAAAAGCTGAAATACATGTGTAAGTAAAAATATAAAAAAGAGGAGGAAGACATGAGAGGTTAGACACACAAAATGTTTAATCTCTTTATTATTTGTCATAAATTTTGGGGACAGTAACTGAAGTGAAAAACCCAAATCTACCATACATTATTATTAATTTATAAATGTTGTATTGATTCAGTAGTAAAGCACTGTGAAACTGTGAAGTGATGCAGAAACTTACATCCAAACGATTAGATGAAGCACTAACACAATCTTAGAAGGTGTTTCTTCAATTGACAGTGAATGTTACATCATTTTATGCTGTTATATTTGTTACATTACTGTGTGAGGCTAATTTTTTTATATAATACACATTTTATGCCAGGGCTCCCTTGAAATCTAACAAATTGGTCCCAGGGCTCACCTTTAAATTTTAAACAAGGATTAGGTATGTATTTTTAGATACACTTTCATCCACCTATTATCTCTACAGCTTTTCCCTTGAGGAGTTCATGGGCCCACACCTATTCCTGATAACACTGGACAAGAGGCAGGGTGTACACTGAATGGCTTCCAGGCAATCACAGGGCCAATGTAGAGAGAAAGATAACATTTATAAACTCACTCTCATCTACAGGTAATTCAAAGTCATCAGTTAGCTTAATGAGCATTAGTGATATGTCATGCTCAAAAGATTCGACTGAGCTGATGCTTTGTAAAGAATCAAAAGAGCTGGCTCCCAGTTCTGACTGCAGTTTAAAGATATTGGTAAGATTAGTTTTGTGAGAGAATCAATCAGTCAATCAAACTTGTAAAAAACATGTAGCACAAAATGCTTTACAAACAGACAGATAATTAAAATTAAATTAAAGGAATTATGAACCAAATCCACCCACTCCACCCAGCCCCAGAACTGACCCACCCTGCTATCCATACACAGTATTGGTAAAAGCGGTCATTAATAAAAGACAATAATAAAGCAGGAACATTGTTGTACCCAGTACGTACCAAAAAAATGCCATCTAAATGGTTTAAAATGAGAAAACACTAGAGGTTAGGTTAAAGTGTAAAATATATCATGAAATAGAATAAAAAATACATTGAAATGAAGTAAAAGATGAGTAAATGAAAATTAAAAAAAATAATAAAGTGAACCTGCAATAAGTTTTAAAGCACTTAATGTGATTCAGGTCTTGAGTTTGTTTTTAAAAACATTAACATTAAATGTACAAAATTAGACAACTAGACAATTAAAACACTCGTAAAAAACTCATAAAAAACACTGCACACAAAAGGGTTTTGTACACACAAACCATTAATTTGATCAAAGTTAAGGTAACATATTGGGCTACAAAAGGTCCTAGATCAAGAGCTGTTCAGGGGTCAGAAGGGCTGGCTCTTCTCTGGGAGTTGAGCCAAAAGAACCAGCTCTCTAAAAAGAGCTCAACTTCCCATCACTAATGGGCATGTACTTGTTCTGTGAGAGGAAAGTTGAGGTAACAAAAAAACCATGCATGCCTGGAGAGAACATACATGCTCAACATGGAAAGGCCCATCAAAACCAAGGAGTTTACTTGGTGCACCACCTTTTCAAAGGAGCTTTGCATCATCGGTCATTAAACAATCTGAGCTGGTAAAACCTTTTTTTACTTTGTCGACAAATAAATAACATTACATTGAAACCAGGATGACTATCAGCTCCTTTACCAAATTCCTAGCTGTCATCACTTTTATCTCTTTAAACTCACGCTATTAAGAAATCTTTGTTCTTGTTGCCAACTATCATTTGCAAAAGTTTCTCAGCTCTGTTGTAAATGGCATGTACTGACAGTAGATTAGATAGTCATGCATGCAACAGTAACAAGTGGTCTGAGCAGGACTGACAGCATTCTTACCAGAGTTAAGGTTTAGGTTACTTCACTCAGGGTTTGAGCTGTAACCATTTTGGCCAATACCAACGGTTAGGCTGATGCAACACTCACAGCAGCTAAAGATTTTCAGCAAATAAGCTTTAATACTCAATTACTCTTTAAAACTGCTACACATGTATTGATCTGATCTGCTTTGCTGGATGAACAAGCTTTCAGTAGGGTGGAACTGTACTGTTTATGCAGCCAGATGCCAAGTTTAACATTCAAGTTTATAAGTGTGATGTAAGAAAGAAATTACTATTTAATTTTAGCAAAGGCAAGGCTATAAAGTCTTAGGCTGCGTTTACATGGAGCCGAAAACGGTTGAATCCGATTAAGTTTTCGTTACGTTTTGGCCTTGCGTTTAGATGAGAACGCATTGCTTTTCCATTTAAAACGGTAACTTTTGAAAACGCGCTCCACTGTGGAAAGATTTGAATCCGCTCTTCATTCAGCTCAGTGTAAACCCGTATCAGAGTGTTTCAGGGTGAAACGCTGACGTCACCGCATGCGCAGTCCTCTTTCACATGAAGGCTGCGCGCGCATACCAGGAACAACAACAGCTTCGGCCATCTGCCGAGTAACGTTGAGCCTCTTACCGTGCTTGGTTTGTTATCCAGACAAAACTATCCAGACTTGTTGTCCAGAAAAGAAACTCCTGCGTCTCTGTGCGTCTATTCGCCTTTTTCATTGGTGAAAAGTTTTTCTTCTTTGTTCGTGTGTTGTAGCAGTGCTGCCTCCCTGCAGACCTACACCGCCATCTACTGAACAGGCATGCACACTACAGCGGATTAACTGGTCTCCGAGCGTCGTCTTTAAGTCAGGAGTGTCCATGTAAATGCAGCCTTAAGAACTGGTCCCTTACATGCATAACAGCACCTCTTCTCTCCCTCATTTGATTCCTCTAGTCCCCGGGTAAGGAGCCGTGCCAGACCAGTCAGACCAGTACGGAAGGAGACCAGTCCCCAGACACCCCCAGCCCCACCACTGCCTCTCCAACACCGATCCCATCTCCCAGGAAAGGTACTGAGCCAGAGTCCCCCACCGAGGAGCAGCCAGGCTCCATAATGGTGATCCCTGTCCCCCTTCCACGACTACACCCCCCACCGAAAGCTCAGGAGGACCCGGATGATAAACTCACAGATGAGGCCACTATTGAGTCAGAGAAATCTGAAAGTGAGGTGTCTACCAAGACTTCCAACTCTGACTCAGGGATTGAGGATGGAAAGACCACCCCTACACCTCCACCGGAGATTGAGAGGGTATTTAGTAGAACATAATATATAGTTATGTTAGTTACCTTGTCTGCCTTTTTTCCCTGAAATTAGTAAAGCTAAATCAGTGGTGGTAATGCTTAATTTTGATTTCCAGGCTGCAGATGAGTTCCCAGAAGCAGAAAAGCCTTCATCTTCCCTTCAGGAAGAAGCATCAGAGGATCAGGTTAATATCATCATAGACTCAACAAACCAGGGAGGACCAAAGACCCAGGTGACAGAAGGCGAGAAGAGTGTCACAGCTAATGGAGTTATACCAGCTTCGACCACTATAATTCCCACACCTGCTACCACAACGACTTCCAACCCTGTGCCTGCACCACGGGCTGCATCTGGGCTGAATGGGAGCCTAAGCAAGGCAACACCAGAGCGGACACCATCAACAGGAGGGAACTCTCAGTCTGCCTCGCCATATATCAATGGAGGGGTTTTCGCCAAACGGACTTCATATTCAGGCAGCATGGCATCAGAGAGCATGGATATGTCCATGAACAAGGATCTCATCATGATGTCTTCAAGGGTGAGTCACAATGAAGTGAAACCATTGAGCTTGGAACACTGTATCTTTATTATGTAACACTTTATCTGTCCTGTTTGTGCAGTTCTCAAAGTTTCTCTTAAAATATGACCAGAGAATAGTGTTAAATTAAACCAAGGATTTAGACATTTCATTCTTAATGAGTAAAAGAAACTTGTCTTTCAAGGGGAACTGGAGGAATACTGAAGCGGAGGGAGGTGCAGAGACAACTCCCTGCCTCTGTAGGAAAACCCCTCCTTGGAAAACTTTTTTTTCGGCACCCACAGAGGAACTGAAAGTGCATTGTGTTGTGTTTTGGGGTGTGGGTGTTAACCATCTGAGACAGAGGAGAGCCTGTCTTCTATTAGGCTTGCTGTGCAGACTGCACCCAGGGAAGATGCAGGGAATGATCAGGATGAAGCTCTCATAAACACAGCAAATATTCTCAATAGGTGATGTGTTATAAATAGGGGTGTAACGAAATGGTCAACTGTTTCAAATACGACACAGGGCTCACGATATGAAAAACTCGCGATACAAAATAAAGATTATAGAAAATCCCCAACAGTAGGAAGTTGTGCAAAAGTCCCATTTCCTTTATTTTCTTCCTAATGCAGACATACTAAAATATTGCTGCATCAGTACAAAATAAATGCTCTTTGAAAAAAAACAAAATTCTAGTTTTTTTCCCCCTTATTTAGACTACAGTGCAAATACAAACATAAAATCTCAATAATATATGCTTTGTTGTTGTAACAATCAGGATAAGTACATTCTTGAATGAAAAGGAAAACAAATAGCAGTCCTCAGAGCTGCAGTTTAGACCTATAAATGTCTTAACTGTGAACTATAATATTTAGCCTATAACAGTGCATATAGATCTGATCTTCAAGTATGATCAAATTCTGTCAACTCAACAGTAGATGAAAAATCAAATATTGTTTTTAATGCAGACTTACACAAACATACAGTAGCTGCCTGTCTCCAGTTCAAAGTAGTTGGTAGTTGGTAGTTGTTCTCGTCGCAGTATACAGCAAACTGTAGCGGCATATTTTGCACACGGTTGTTGTTTTGTCCGCAATCTTACTATTCTCACGTCTTTTACATGGGAAGCCAAAATAGGTCCACACAACCGATTTATTTGACAAAGGAGCGTCAGCTTATCCCTCGACCTCATCTTCCACCATTTTTAAGCGAGTGTTTTGCTACGGCAGGCGAGGAGGGTAAAAAATCACCAGTCTCAGTGGCGCCCCTTCGTGTTTTTTATTTTGTGCGTCTTTGAATTTTATTTCGCCACTTTTTAATTTTGTTACACCCCTAGTTATAAAGTCAAATGATTTATTTCCCACTATATTGATATACTGTTGGGAAAGAAGTTTGGTCTATCACAAGACAGGAATAAGTGAGAACATCACCAACTTGTGTATATAACCTCATCTCAATGCAGGCTGTTTAGCTGTAATCCATTTTTGGAAGTGAATTGGCCTTGTGAATTCATAACCCCTCTAAAATGCCTTATCTCTCTACTTTTACAAAACACATGTTTTGCTTAGATCTAGAGAATTTTAGAGGAATATACGTTGTCTGAATCCCATACTTTACTCTGTCTTTCTCCATTTATGTAAATTAATTTTTATTATAACTCCATTGCTTACATGGATTTTTTAACCCTGATATTTGTTTAAAGGAGAGAGTGGAAAGATCATACATTGTATGCAGATATTTTTTATTTTTTAGCTCAATAGCTATGCATAGGCCTGTAACAAATTTTGCTGGACGATGTTTGTCCCAAAATTTATTACCCATAAACAATATTATGAGAGAAAGATGGACTTAGTGAACCATCTTCTCAACCAGCCTGTTTGGTAAAATGATAGGAGGGAAACAAACACGCATGCACGTCAATTTATCGAGGCCGGCAAACTTACTGAGGACGTTTTTATTTAGCGTTTAGTTAATTGATTTACTGATTATCGCGACAGGCCTAGCTATGCACTACATATATATCATGTTTTTTACATGATGTCATAAGAATGATATAATTTGGGAATGTAACCCCCACTTCAGGCAGTTGCTTGACAAGGGGAAGGTAAGTGTCTGGCATGTTAATGCAACCTAAACATTGGAGCACAATCAGACGCAGCTCATGAATCTACACTGAAACAGCATGTGTTGTGTTGGGCTTATTAAAATGGTGCAGAAACATGTCAAAATCTAATAACTGGGAGTACTTTTAAGCCAGAAATTCTAAATATATGTTCTAGGAGCATCTGAGACTGGTGTAAATTTTTTGAAAAACATTAAGATGTGGCACCTTTAAAGAATATAAGTTCTGCTTTTGGCCACTAGCAAACCCCACTAACAGCCCCTCATTTCCTTTTTACCCGCCAAGACTAACAGTGGCTGATATATTTAAATGTTCAAATTAAGCAAGTGATTTTTAATTATTGTTTTACATGCAAAATCAAATCAAGAAAGAGATTAAAAATAGGTATCACTTTGCACTGCAGGCAAAATTATTGTGACTGCTGGTTAACGACAGGAGCTTTAGTTATCACCATTTTTCCTTAGAGTCCCAGAGAGATATGGACATTAAGAAGCAGTTGGAGGAGAAAAGATGAACCATGTCTTTCTGCTGTAAAATATGGAAAATTTGCAGATCATTGGGACCAACGGGGTCCTTTGTGTGGGTACTGTTTGGTATTCAGCTGCGTGAATGGAAGTTTCTGTGCAGCTCATTGTTGCCCTGCTGCTTCTGGATGCATATGTACTGAGCACAACTGAAATGCTATTGACTGCATGTGGAGGACTGTTTGTGGTGTGTTAACTTCTTCTAGAACAGATTATTCAGCAGCCTGCATTCACAGTGAATGAACCAATCTTTGTTTTTCAGGCAGGAGGATGCTCACTTTCGTCTGTGTGCGTGTTTGTGTGTCTGCAGCAGTTTGTGCATTAGAGCTGTGTTGGTGGGGTTTTTTTATTGTGAATGAAGGGTAATGGAAGGTGCAGTCATGTGGTCAGGATAACTACAGCTGTGCTGCAGAATGACCCACATGTCCTCTGATTATGGTGCCAGCGTGCACTTAATAACACACTCGCATGGATTTAGTGCTATTATAATGTGTCAGCCAGCTAGAGAGGGTATGAGCTGTGCAGAGCAACAAGGAAGCAGGATCTGTTGTGGGCAGCATTTAACTAAGTGTTATCTTTTTGAGTATTAATGATCATAACCAGCCAAAGGTTCCTATGTTGTAGCTCTGGTCCGTCCTTTTCTTCTACATAAACTGTCTCAAACAGGAAATTACGGGCTAACAGTTGTGGCTTGAACTTTGCAGTGTTTGCAGAGTAAACTGTGTCTGATCAGTTTTGTAAATATTGCTGTGGAGGCTGAATTAGATAGAAAATGTGACCAGGCATGAACTTAAGTAACATAACACTTTTGTTTCTTATATTTTAAGGTCAGTTCACCCTGACACTATCAAATCAACAGCAAAACTTTGATTTGTGTTTTTCTTGTACATTCCTGAAATGACTTGTATAGTCTTGCTCTCAGGTCTATTAACTCAGCTCTGCTCACATGGCAAATAGAACAAGGTCATTGGCCTGCTTTAGTTTTTCCGGTGATAAGAACTAAGACAATCAAAGCCTGTTTCAGGTTTATATATTACTCATTTTAAAACTAGGTTTTTATGTTGACCTTTGTGGTACATTCTCACTCTGAAATAGACATACCACGCTTTTCTTGATTAAGAAAAGATAAGTCACGCTTTCTTGATGAGGCTGTGCTGTCAGACAGGACACTTCCTGGATGGCGCTCCCAGCGACAGTGACAGATTGAGCATCTTGATGATTTTTACAGTAGAACCAGACCAACAGGAATTAATTAGCTTTGCCAACAAACATTAACCCATGACTGCCTTTCTAAGCCTGATACAAAGACAAAAACCCTGAGCATTCAAAAGAACTCACTTAATGTATAAAAGATTACAGTACTGTACATAACTTAATCAAAATATGACAACACATTTGAAAATTATTGAGGGCAAGCAGGAGGATATTCGGTGGGGGGATATTTTTTGTGTTTATACTCATTGAGAAATAAAAAAAATGTTGGCAATAATTTGAAAAGTTGGGTATTAAGTCGAAATTCTGCAAATAAAAGTGTAATTTAAAGGTCAGTTTTATTCTTAAAATTTATTTCAACCTTGTCTTCAACATTTTATTCAGATTTTTGATTAGAAATTGTATTTTAAAGCTGGGGTTGACGATTTTGGAAAACTAGCATGAATTTGAAAGTAGCACCTCCTCAGGGCTCCGCCTAACCAGTACTCTCAGTATTCTCCTGTAAATCTCCCGTGTGATGATATAATAATAAAAACATTCCTCTGCCTTTCCAAACTGAACTCTGTCTCTGGCCTGAATGGGGCGGTAATGCTCCAAAATGATGGATGCCAACCGCCGTAAAACCGAAGAAGAAGAAAAAGCCTCGCGAGAACGTCCACCTGCAGTAGCCTGGGTGGCAGCTATCGCAAGATTAGAGCCAACAGCAGAACAAACTTAGAAAAACAAAGAGTTTATTTTAGATTTCTTGTAAATCTGTCTTAAAATGTGAGGGATACTGGAGCTTGGTTTGGGTTGTGGGACGGCTCATGGCGGGCTTCCCTTATTTTCAAAGACAAAACTTGAAGGTAAGCATTCTCTGGCGGACTCTGATACGTATGAGCTCGGCTACGTGCACCGAATCTGTGCACGCCGGGAAAATGCGCGCGCAGTAGGCAGGCAGAATGGCGACAGGATTTGATTGGTTTAAAAACAGGTGTCTGGCATGATTTTTGGTTGGGGTTTTCCCTGTTTTACTCCTGCTGTAGATAGCAGATATTTTTTGCTCTGTTTTAAGAACACATTATGAGTTGATTACCATCGGGTCATAAAGACAATTTTAACCAGTATTACAAAAAGTGTATCTAAATCAAGTCGCCAACCCCAGCTTTAACTGTAATTCCAAACATTTTCACTATATTGCAGAAGCGCATGACAAAAAAAACAAAAAAAAAAACAATTAACCTCTCCCTCAATATTTTTCTCTTGCCTGACCTAACAAGAGTGGTTGAAGAATACAATTAAAAAAAAAAAGAGTTGGTCTTTAGCACTTTTCGGTTTCCAAGCCCAATAGGTCTTTTGGATGTGAAACTAGAAAACACTCGGAGAGCACAAACCTCTACCAAGGTAGCTCACATATAGCTGTTACATCTGTTAGCAATAGTTCCATGATCAAGCTATCATTCGCTGATGCCGGTTATCTGGATCACCACCAAAATCAGATCATTTTAAGTTGAGCCATTACCAATATCCCCTGAAAATTTCAGCAAAATCCAGACCTTGTTTTTGTTTAACTTTTGCTAACAAATAAATTACATCCTTGACAGATGTAATAAGGCTCATGATAAACACATGCATAAGAGATTTTAATGTTTGTATTCAATTGTATGTATTCAAGAAATAAAAGTGTATCTAACATTGTTTCTGAATAATAGAGCATTACTGTGTTTTTAAAGGAAGGTTGCCTAGAACTGCTAACAAGGAATACAAAAATTGCCATGGACCATAATGCAATCATTTCTAATTGTTTTTTAATAAAGTACATCACTGCCACAGGAATGAGGATTTAATCAGGTCATTTGACTGAGGGAAAATGCTCAAAAATGAGGTCCAAGGCATTATACAAGTGGAATTTTTTTTAGCTTCTTGTAAGTTGAACCACCATGTTCCATAGTAGCTTATTATGTCTTACTTGCTAATCATGTTTAGACATCAGTAGCTCTTTTCATGAAAACTGTCACAAAGGACAAAATCTGCAAGTCTCAAAATTCAAATGAGTTAAATAAGATATAAAATAATTAGCTTAAAAAAAAAAGTAGGTAGGCTTTTGTTCCTTGCGCCACTCCAGGCTTGCAGATTGCTAAAGTCAGTTTAACTCTAACATAACACAAAATCAATGATCAGATATATTTGTAGAGCTTATTCAGCATGTCAGGGTGATATATAGCTTAATGAAAGTGTCATGCCATTTGCCATTTATAATTCAATTGGAGACTGAAGAATCTTTAAAAAGGTTAAAAGGAAATTATTTGTTTGCTTTTTTTAAACTAGCTGCTAGCCGGAGGCTTCAGCAGCTGCTAGCATAATCTAAAATCTAAAATAGAGCTACTGACAGTGTTTCATTTTAGCTTAGGAGAAAGAATTCTTTTTAAGTCATATTTTATAAATTATTTAGTGTAAGAAAATAAAATATCCTTTTTTGGAAAGACACAAAAAAGCAAATTAAACAGACATATGTGCTTCTTTGATCTTTGTTGGTAAGGTAGCAGTTGGCCTGTGGTGCCCTTTGTTGTTCTTAGGCCTAATATTAAATCTCTTAACAGAGCACAGTTGGTAAACCAACAATGTAGCTGAACAGGAGGAAGAATTAAGTGCTAGAGACATTACATGAAATTTCTCCATAGAGCTGTAAGTGAAGTCACATTTCAAACTTTTTGTGTCAAAGCCGACTGCTAACTCTTCACAGCCAACATTTCTCTAAACAACAATAAACAGCTAAACACTGTCTGGGCTTCCTGTAACCTCAGAAATGGTGAATCACAAGACAGATTTGACTTGTTCTTCGAGTTTGATTTAATCTCATTCTTTTTGTAAACCTTTGACCCTCTCTTTCCTCTCTCAGGACTTCTCCAGTAAGACTTTGAAGCGAACCAGGAAGTTTGTTATCGATGGAGTGGAAGTGAGTGTGACCACCTCCAAAATCATCAGGGACGATGAGAAGAAAGATGAGGAGATGAGATTTCTAAGGTAAGTGGATGATCTTTTTTATTATGTCTTTCTATTTATGGATGAAGAATTCGTGTTCAGTCATGTGGTACCTTAGGGGTCGGTCTCTGATCTCATAAGAGGCCTGTTTATCTTTGCTTTTTCCCCATGTACTTTTTAAGAAGGTCTTTTCTTGTGCCCTTTGTTCCCCTGTGTTCTAGAGTACTGAAAAAACAAACTGTAATAAAAAAGGCTAATTTAGATAATGGTTCTATTATATTCATTTGCTGGAAAAAGGGGGGCATAAATATATCTGAAGTGTTTTTTTGGACCCACTACAAAAAGCTGTAAAGGTCTACGTTGATTTAGTTGTGGGGCAGGACAGGGTGGGGCACTTTTTGGTTATCTGGAGGGCCACATTTTCCATATTCTCTCTGCCATAATGCCAAACTTTGGCAGACAGTTGTATACCTTTAAATGGACTCATAATAATTACTTAAAATCTAATAAAAAACTAATTTCTAAAATCTTTTTACATTTTAAACAATATTCACATTGTGACATTTACAAGACAATATTGAAAAAAAATAACATGACCTTAAGCTACATTTCTTTTGGGTAAAGATACAGTATTTACCTAATACTGTAGCATTATATGCCATTAAGTAATGCCAATTACATCTGCAGTTTTCTTCTGTAAATAAAAAACATGCCATCGAGTAAACATCATTATCTATTTTTCTTGTTGTAATGTTTTTTTCTGTATGGTTTGTTTTTACAACCAAGGTTGACAACCACCATGACACTGGTCATCATGCTTCTTCATGTTTTAGATCTGTTGGTGTTGTTTTTATTTGCTACCACCTTAAGTTAGAGGCAGGATACCATTTTCCCACCCCTGGTCTGAATTAAGAAGTTCACATCTCAGGACCAAAGTTATTTAATTGAAGACACTCTTTTTTTAAAAAAAGGAAAAGTACTTAATATACAACCCTATGAAAACAAACTTCCTTGGAACCCTCTGCATACATTTGCTGAAATTCACTCCTGCCATCTACTGGCCAAAACATGATATTGCACGTTTCAGCCATGGTTGGGCCATCAATCTTTGGTCACATTTTTTTCAATGATCCTTCATTTTCTATTTTGACTGTCCAGCTAAATTGAGTGGCATTTTTTGTTTGTTTTATACTTCTACAAAGTCAATTTTGACCTCCCTGTTAATTTAAAAACTGCCTTTTAATAAAGATGTACAGCTATTTGCATGTTTTTGCCTTTAGTACAGTAACAATGTCTACATTTCTAGGAGCTAAAGTATTAACAACAGCTTTCCAAAGGAAAAAAACAACACACTTTTCTTACCAACTTAAGGAAACACCAATTTAGAGTCTAAATACACAGAGGAGTCTTGACCTGAAAACAAACACACTCTAGATTTATTGTCATTGTAGGTTGTAAACTACCATTGTGTTTATTGAAAATATTGTTTTGTGTTTTCAGGCGTCAAGAGCTTCGTGAGCTTCGTCTCCTGCAGAAGGAGGAGCATCGGGCTCAGGCTGGTTTGAACGCCAAACTGGAGACACAGAGAGAGCAAATGTTCAGACGCTTCGAACAGGAGATGCATGTGAGTCAGAGCATATCCACATGTTTGATGCTTTACTATACATCTAAATTTGTCACTGAGACATGGGAAACTAGGAGAGTAAGTTACTGCAACGCAATTGGCTTGGGCGTGTTGTCATTCCTAGCTTATACGTCGGAGTATCGAGGGTAAAGGAGACACCATTATTTGAACTGATGCTTGAAGGTTTTTCTTTCCTTGTTCTTCTTGATGTTTCCTAGGCCAAAAAGAAGCACTATGATGTGGAGCTTGAGAACCTGGAGAAACACCAGAAGCAGACAATAGAGAAGATGGAGTCAGACCACAACATCAAACTAAGGGATGAGACGAAACGCATCAAAGCAGAGCAGGAAAGAGACTACCACAAGTTCCAGGATCAAATGAAGCAAAAGAAGAAGGAGGTATGCCGAAAAGTATATACCTACAATATGAAAAACCCACTTACTGGCCAAAGTGTTGTAAATCAGAGCTGGGTTAAGCTTCAGTAAGACTCTTTGTAAAATTAAAATCTAATGTTTAGCTTGGTTAATAAAGCTGACATGTTTCTTCTTTTTGTGTGTGCAGGTAAAACAGGCTATTGACAAGCTGCCCAGGGGTCAGCGTAAAGAAGCATCAAAGAACAGGATGACTACTTTTCAAAACCAGAAGATCAGAGAGGTAAGCTGTCTTTGTGCTACTTTAATTTAAAAAAAACTCCGATGAAGTGTTTAAAGTTATAAATCGGATGTATATCTTTTATATTTTCCCTGCAGATTTGATTTATTTCCCATTTCCATGAACTAGAAATATTCTAACTATAGATATAACTCTTCAAATCGTACTTTGTATTTGTTTCATTAATGCCGTTCCATTTTCTGTCTGAAGGAGAGCAATTTCTTGACTGCTCAGAAGAATTACCTGGACACAACGCTGAAGAAAATCATCTCGAACAACAAGAGAGAAATTGCAGAGATGGAGAGGGATTGCCTTGACAAGAAACACCACCTAATCAGAGGTACAATTTATGTTTGGCATAATTTTTAATCTGTCAGATGTACCACTAGACAGATGCTGTTTCGTTCTGTTTTGTTTCCATTTGTTTAAGGTTCTGTCCTCTGTAATGAAGTTTTGGTTTGCTTGTTTGATTGTACTGTATGTGTTTCAATTTGGTAGCTTTACTCATAATCAGGGTTTTTATTATCTTTCTCTTCTGTCTGTGTAAATGTCTGTGTTGATAGACATAAATATAAAACAAAGTCTGATTGATTATAAGTCATCTTTTTTTTTTCTTATCAGAGCGTGAAGCCACAATATGGGACATGGAGGAGAAGAACCACTATGAGAAACATCAGTTATTAAAGCAGCAGCTGAAAGACCAGTACTTCCTCCAGAGGCATCAACTACTCAAAAAACACGAGAAGGTAACATCAGTGAAGTCTGGAGTCAGGAGAGAAGTTTTCCTTTCTTTTTTTGTTGCTTTAATTTTTATTGAAGTTTTCTGTTGTATCACAATGAGAAAAGTTTACATTTCAGTTAAGCATATAGCAGATGCTGCATGAAACCAAAGACACAAAACGAAATAAAAAGCAAAAGAAGACAGTCACGGTTACCAACATCCTTAGACTAAACCATTTACATATCAGTAATTCCTTAGATATCTTTGATTGTGTCGTAAATTGTCCTTTTTTCCCAATTTTTCAAGAAAACATCCTCCTTCAGTCTAAACTGATAGGTCATTCTTTCCATAATATAAATCTCTCTTATGATTTCAAGCCACTGGTTTACAGTAGGGGGGTCAATCTTGCACCAATATCGTGTTATTGCCTTCTTGCATGTGACCAATAGTATTTTAGTTAACTATCCATCCCTGTCTAGGATACAATTGTTTATGTTTCCCAGGTACATGACTTTATATTCTTTGGGTATCATATATCCCAAAATATTTTTAATCGTTCTATGTACATTCTGACTCTGTTAAGTTTATTACATTCCCAGAAGATGTGTGCATGATGTGCTTCCCTGTCTCCACACAGCCGCCAGCATGATTGTAGGGATCCAGTCTGTTTACTCTTCACTTTAGGTGTGACGAAGTAACAAGTCAAGTTTTTCCATGCAAATTCTCTCCATGTCCTTGAGTTTGTAGACATCTGTTGTGTTTTACACATGTTGTGCCATTCTTCCAGTGTAATGTCGGTAGTTTCTGAGTCTCTTAAGCATCAGTATAAAGCCGAGATTGCCTTGAATTTTGTCCCATTGTATGTCCGGATCATCACATCAAGAACTCCATTCAAGGCGTTCACAGTCTGCATGTCCTTTATTAAGTAATCCCTCAGCTGGAGGTATCTGAACGGATCCTCATTTTCTAGTCCATGTTTTGATTTTAGCTGTTGAAAACTCATTATATTTCCATTTTCAATTAATGTACACATTGAAGTTTTCCTTTCAGTAAATGCCTGTTAAAGTTATCAACATAAGCACAATGCTGAATTTTTGCAGATTTCCGATATGCTCTTTCTTTGAAACTTGTTTTTAGCAAATATCTGTATCAGCAAATATACATATTGTACTTTTGAGGCTTGTGTACTTGGTTTGATCTTCTATGTCTGGCAGGGTGGTTATGTTTGCCAGCATCTGTGTGTGAGTTTGCTTGATTGTTAGTTAGTTTGTCACATTATTGCAAATAATTAGGCAAGTTCTCAACTGATTTTTGGCACACTTTTGGCAAATGTTGGTAATGGCACATAGGTGAACTGATAGATCATGTTAGTAATCTGAATCAGGATTGATCAGGATTGGAATCCAGAAATTATTTCAAGGATCTGTTAACAGTACCAGAAAGGGCAGTTTGTCCCATTTTGTACGTAACTGTCTTGGAAATGTTGGAAATGCCTTGGTGGAAATTTGTGCTCTTAGAGTTTCTAGTTACAGACATACAGTATAATATGACAGAAAGAATGTGATCTTCCACAAAATCAAATGCTTTCTTCTACAAATACAGACGTAAACAAAATAGTTCAACATTGATGAACAAAGAAACTTCCATTGCGTTCAGATGTTTTGTTTTGTTTCCAGTAAAATTAAGTGTCATCTGCTTCTTTTAAGGGGGATGGGCCTACTTTTCAACAAAGAAGAATAATGTGATTTTCAAGGATGACAAGCAGGGCTCCAGAGTGCAACCATTTTGGGCGCACATGCACTCAAAATATGTGAGAGTGTTACTAACATTTTTTCTTGGGCTCACTGGTGCACCAAGAAAAAATGTAAGGCTCATCTTACAAATTTAAGTTGACAAAAGTAACTGCAGTAGTGGAAAAATCCGCAGAAAACGGACAAGGCACAGCACCTACTCCCTCTCTTTTGTCTGTCTCTGCATTGCATCTTCTTAGGCTGTAGGCCCCCCTAAACAAATGCACACACATGCACATCCACAGCCCTCAGTCATCATCCAATCAGCTGTTAGTATGCAAATGAGCCAAGACAGAGCCTAACTGTGGTGTCAGGTTTCATTTTGTTTCATTTTTAATATATAATTTTGCTTCAAATAAAGACAAGTATTTCTTTACATCTTATTCTTGTTTAAAAACCGTTTACATTATATAAAAGTTATGGAGAGTGATGAATTTGGGGACCTTGTGGCGTTAAAGGTGACACTTTGAAAAATTTGGGTAATTTCTGTGCTTAAAAACCTTAAAAAAATTTTAGGTGCACTGTTGCAACCAATGCAAAAAGTTAGTCTGGAGCCCTGACAAGGATGTTCTTATGCTAACAGAGTTCAGTTCAATAAATGTCTGTGCAACTGACCATTTGTTCAGACTCTGGATTTGGCGCTACAGCATTTATAACTGTTAAATGTGTCCTTCTGTCCTCATGCAGGAGCTGGAGCAGCTGCAGTGCTACAACCATCGTATGATTGAAATCCTGAAAGCTCGGCAGCAGCAGGAGAAGAGCCGGCTGCCGAAGATCCAGCGCAGCGAGGCGAAAACACGCATGGCCATGTTCAAAAAGAGCCTCCGCATCAACTCTACGGGCAGCTCCTCGGAGGACAGGGATAGGATCAAACAGGTAGGAGGAAGTCAAGGTTTGCAGGGTTCTCATTAAAACATCAGGGTACAACTTGATTAACTTCTTTTTGTTTGTGTGTTAGTTTTCCCAGCAGGAGGAGAAGCGTCAGAAGGGCGAGCGGCTGCACCAGCAGCAGAAACATGAGAACCAGATGAGAGAGATGGTTGGACAGTGTGAAAGCAACATCAGAGAGCTGCAGCAGCTACAGGTGAGCCTCACTGGAGGACCATTTCTCCTCTTGTACATGTTATTCTTACAGGTCAATGCAGATTTCAAAGCGGGGCAACAAGATGTGTTAAAATGAGCTACTTTTGTGTTTCAGAATGAAAAGTGCCACCTGTTGGTTGAAAATGAAACACAGAGGCTAAAGTTCTTGGATGAACAACACAACCACCAGCTGAAGGAATGGAGGGATCTGCTTAAACCCAGGAAGCAGGTACAAATTTTACTGCTGAAAAAAAAGTTTCTCCTTATTTTTCAACTGTTTCTAGTACTATTGATAAAATGTTAAAAAGGTTGAAATTAATTTAATATAAACCTCTCTCTGGCCCCACAAATCCTGGAAGTATCAAATAGTAAAACAGACAAAAAATATCAAATCAAGTAGAAATAAACACAAATAAGTACCTCTAAATAAAACTTTTTTTGTTTTTTTTTAAACCGAAGTAATTGCAGATGGAGCCACTTAAACTGTCTTCACTTTTCTTGACTGAGCCTTGACTAGACCGTACCAGGTCCATGACAAGCGTCT
This sequence comes from Scarus forsteni, assembly GCA_036419115.1. Taxonomy (NCBI): domain Eukaryota; kingdom Metazoa; phylum Chordata; class Actinopteri; order Labriformes; family Labridae; genus Scarus; species Scarus forsteni. Next base: position 10,242,099 of record JAZDUH010000130.1, on the reverse strand, counting down.
TGTTATGGAGCTAGTTTCAATTTTTATTCTGTCCACCAGGAGGAGCAGTGATCATGGAGGCAGATTTGATGACAGTTAAAAAAAAATGCAGTTCTTTCCACCATGAATTCTTTGCTCTTATCTCTTCTTCTGAAAGAATATGCACAATGAACATCCTCAACTATTTCTTAATATGATACTTCAGTTTACAAACCCTTTTGTAGTCATGAGTTGATTTGTTGTTATTGTTCCGTATTTGTGCGGACAGACTTGCAAGGTGGGACACAGAGACTTTTGTTCCCCAAATTGTAGTTGCCAGGGTAATAAAGTGTTAAACATTTACTCGTTAACAAAAAATGTCCTCTTGTGTTACGGGGCCAAGGAGGTAACAGCGTAGACAGCAGACCAGAGCTGCCTCCACTTATCAATCAATCAGTCAATCTTTATTTGTATAGTATTATCTCAAGACACTTTACAATAGAGCATAAAGCTCTTCATTTTATGGTTACACATATATGCATAGATACATATATACATATATAAGATACACATATACATATATATACAAATATATACATCCAACACCCAACATGAATCCATATAGCCAATCATGAATCTCTGCATCATGGCGGCAAAAAAAAACCTTCTGTTAAGCAGCAGGAAATCTTGAATGTGGATCCCAGTCTCATGTTATAGTGTCCATTATAACCAGCTGGACTGCGCTGACAGAGCACAGTGATCAGACAGTATTAGTGCTGTCAGATGATTAAAAAAATTAATCTAATTAATTACCGGATTTATAATTAATTAATCTAATTAATCGCATTTTAATAAAGAGTTTGAATTCTAGGACATTATAAAATTATAGTGCATGACCAATCAAATTAATACACTAAGAAGTGAAGATTTGTAAATCCACATTTTTATTGGTGACAGAATAAAACCAAAGTCAGGGCAACTTGTCCAGAAAATTCTAAGCTCAATCAGGCAACTCAGATTACACTTTAAGTGTGTTTCATAAATCAAATTCAAAATAAGAAAAAGGTCGAGGACATCCAGCAAAAATAAAATAAGACTGAGTCTTAAATATGCCATTCCTGTTGTCACCTGGGCTTTGTTTGGTTTGACTAGAGACGCATGTGTGAAGTGACGTGCCACTGCCATATGCTGGTCCTCCAGCTGGCCAATATCAAAATGTTTGTGTGCTAAGATTAATTTTGTGATTAATTTTTATAACGCATTAATTTGCGGTGTAATTAATTAATCTAATTAATGCACTAAAGTGACAGCTCTAGACAGTATATGATTTTTTTTTCTCAATGCGACGGTGATTCTGGCTGCTTTTTATTTCTTTTCCTGCCAACTACCCCAAAGGCATTTTAACCCACTTCAAAAATCAAACTACTCCTTCAAATGTTATATATTGTGAAAGATATACTGTGAGATTTCTTTCCTTAATTAAAAAATGTGTTCATAGCCTGACTACCCCCCTTCCTCTCTTACTTGCGAATGTGTTTTCTGTTTGGAAAAATATCCCCTAGTGACATCATTAAGGGAAGTTCTCTCTTCCTACTAGTAAAGATAAACTCTCAAGTCTTTTATGAAGCATGCTGATCTTATCTTTATTAATACTCCTTTTCTCCTCCAATGTTTCCAGGGCCTTGAAGATGAGCTGAGCACGAAGAAAAGAGAGCAGGAGGCCTTCTTCAGGATGAGTGAGAGCTCTGACTGTCCAAACCCGAGTTCACCCAACAAGCTGTCCAAGTTTGTGCCTTACCAGGACACGTTAAATACGTAAAAACAGCCACTGTGACGCTGCACAGTACTGTATGTCCTGTCCACTGTTAGCACCATCGTATGACCATCTAAAAAACACACACCCACATGCTGCTTACTACAGCCTGCCGCCTTAGTTTAAATTAACCTGGCTGGTTATGGCAGCACAACAGTCCCTCCATCAGGTTTCTTTATTATTTTAATGAATATTTATGTTTCAAGTCATGTCGAAAGGGTTTTCTTTGATTAAAAAATAGTATTTGAATATAAAATACTCATTCATTAAAATGAGTCCATATATCCAATTCCTACTGCTAAGTAGCAAAATCTGAGACTACCAAACATTTTATATTGAATTAAAAAAAACAATAAGGGAAAGGGAACTTTATTCTCACAGACAAAGGTTTATCCTAAAGCTGTGGCCGCAGTACCAAAGCACTTTTCATCCATCCAAGTTATCAATGCCGTCTTCCAAACATCACGACCAAAAAAAAATCACATAACAAATCAACATTTTGTCCTATTTGTGTGATATAGCAGCTGAAGTCTGCCTTTATTTATTTTTACTGACAGAAAACAACTTTTCCAGATTCATCACTGTACATGCTAAGTTAATTTTCTTTTTTAACCAATGCCAATGTTATGAAGGATGTGATTTTAGTTTGTATTTGTTTTAACTGGGGAAAGAGATTCAATCCAAGTAAGTTTCTTTTAAATAATTTCTTTGATTTTAACAGACAAGGGAATCTAATTTTATTTACAGCATTGCTTTCGTGTTTTCTGTATTGGTTTACTGTAAAATCAGTCACACTGGATGGGAACTGTCAAAGCCAAAGTGAAATACTGTTATTGTTTGCAGGATGTTAGATAGGAGATTCAAATTTGATTATAAAAAAAAATCTTTTGAGTGTATAAATGTTTTACCGTGTGCAGTAAATGCACCATCTGCTAACCAAAGTGCAATATTACCTGTATGTCTTTGCTAAGCTCTAAGGAGGTTTATTTTTCTTAATCTTTGCCTTCCTTTGCACTGAGAGGGGAATCATGAGAAGAGTTAAAACCCAAAAACAGATAGATGAACCTTTTGAAAGTAAGAGCTTTGCTTAGATCTTCAATCCTATTTTTGTATAACCCTATTTGAACGCAAAGTTTACTTTTAGCTTTCAAATGATCTGTCTTTGGGACTCTACTCAAGGAAGCGCAGCAGTTCAGTTTGCTGTAAAAATGCCTCTAAATGTCTAAACTTCAGTTTGCAGCCAAAGAAGTTGTTGCTTGTTATATGAGAGCTTTTGAAGCAGTTTGACCTGCAGATTAACATCAACAGGATCAAATCAGGTACATGGAAATCTCTCTTTCTGTCCCTCTCTTCAAAGTATTTAAATTTGTTGTAAAAAGTACTCTTTCTGTCTTGTTTCTGACTCAATCTATGCCTTCCTCTCTGTCTCAGTTTACATGACATTATTTGAATGGAGGGATTGTGAGTGTGAATGAAACTGTATCAGAAGGAACCACTGTTGTAAATAAATCTTAATAAAGCAGATTTTCTAATTATTGGATTGTGGAGTTGGTCTTTTTTTTATCTCACAGTGGGTAATAAAAGACATTTTTCAAGACCTAAATTGGGAATCAACCTGGCAGGTGTTTAACCCTCAGGTCAGATCTTGACAAAAACCACATGCTAATGATGACTTTTCTGCCAAAGTGGAGCCCGAAAAAAACTATGTTAAAACTTGACTTTTTGGTACTTTTACAGTCAGAAGAACACTCTGGTGGAGAAGGTTTGGTCATATGTCACCCAAAAAACAAGTTTTCGGCCTTTTTCTCTCATGTAAAATCTTGACAAAAACCACATGCTAACATATGACTTTTTTGCCAAATCGGAGCCCGAAAATAACTATGCTAAAACTAGACTTTTAGGGACTTTTACAGCCAAAGGAACATTCTGGTGAAGAAAGTTTGGTCATTTTTCACCTTGAAAATTATTTAAAAGGTGTTTTCCTCTCAGGTCAGATCTTGAAAATAACCACATGCTAACATGACTTTTTTAACATATCGGGGGCCGGAAAAAATATGCTATAACCTGACTTTATGGGACCTTTGCATGCAGAAGAACAATCTGGTGAAGGAAGTTTGTTCATTTTTCACCTTAAAATTATTTAAAAGGTGTTTTCCTCTCAGGTCAGATCTTGAAAATAACCACATGCTAACATGATTTTTTGCCAAATCAGAGCCCAAAATACCTATGCTAAAACTTTAATTTTTGGATCTTTTTACAAGCAAAAGAACATTCTGGTAAAGAGGGTTTGGTCATGTGTCCAAAAAAACCTGAGCCCGAAAATAACTGTTGAAACTTGATTTTTTGGGACCTTAACATGCAGAAGAAAAGTCTGGTGAAGAAGGTTTGGTCATATGTCACCCCAAAAAATAAGTTTTAGGCATTTTTCTCTCATGTGAAATCCTCACAAAAACCACATGCTAACATATGACTTTTTTGCCAAATTGGAGCCCGAAAATAACTGTTGAAACTTGACTTTTTGGAACTTTTACAAGCAGAAGAACACTCTGGTGAAGAAGGTTTGGTCATTTTCACCCCAAAAAATGTGTTTTAGGCATATTTCATTCATGTGAAATCTTGACAAAAACCACATGCTAATATATGACTTTTTTTACCATATCGGGGGCTGGAAAAAAATATGCTATAACTTGACTTTTTGGGACCTTAACATGCAGAAGAACACTCTGGTGAAGAAGATTTGGTCATATGCCACCTCAAAATATAAGTTTTAGGCATTTTTCTTTCATGTGAAATCTTGACAAAAACCACATGCTAACATATAACTTTTTTTGCCAAATCAGGGGCCCGAAAATAACAGTTTAAAGTTGTCGTTTGAGGACTTTTACAAGCAGAAGAACACTCTGGTGAAGAAAATATGGTCATTTTTCACCTAAAAAAAGGCTTATAGGTATTATTCACTCAGGTCAGATCTTGACAAAACCCACATGCTAACAGATGACCTTTTTTTGCCAAAATGGAGCCCAAAACTAACTATGTTAAAACTTGACAAAAACCACATGCTAACATATGATTTTTTATTCCAAATCTGGGCCCGAAAATAACTATGCCTCAACTTGACTTTTTGGGACCTTAACATGCAGAAGAACACTCTGGTGAAGAAGGTTTGGTCTTATGTCACCCCAGAAAATGAGTTTTGGGCATTTTTCTCTCATGGGAAATCTTGAAAAAAACCACATGCTAATATATGACTTTTTTGCCAAATTGGAGCCCGAAAATAACTATGTTAAAACTTGACTTTTTGGGACTTTAACAAGCAGAAGAACACTCTGACCAAACTGTCTGCACTAGCATGTTTTGGGGCCTGTTTTTCATCTAAAAAGTCGTGTTTGAGCATATTTTTTTTCGTTGTCTAAAATGAAACAAAAGTCATAGGTTAGCCTTAGTGTTTTTTCAAATCCTGAGCAGAGAGAAAAAGGCTTATAAGTTCATTAGTATGTCAAATATGACCAAACCATCTGCACTAGCATGTTTTGGGGCTTGTTTTACATCCAAAGAGTCATGTTTCACCATATTTTTTTACAGGGTCTAAAATGGAAAGAAGTCATACGTTAGCCTTACTGTTTTTTCAAATCCTGAGCCGAGAGAAAAAGGCTTAAAAGTCCTTTTTTATTTCAAATATGACCAAACCATCTGTACTAGCATGTTTTGGGGCCTGTTTTTCATCCAAAGAGTCATGTTTCAGCATATTTTTTTCGTTGTCCAAAATGAAAATAATTAAGGGGTTAGCCTTAGTGTTTTTTCAAATCCTGAGCAGAGAAAAAGGCTTAAAAGTCCTTTTTTATTTCAAATATGACCAAACCATCTGTACTAGCATGTTTTGGGGCCTGTTTTTCATCCAAAGAGTCATGTTTCACCATATTTTTTTCGTTGTCCAAAATGAAAATAATTCAGGGGTTAGCCTTAGTGTTTTTTCAAATCCTGAGCAGAGAAGAAGGCTTATAAGTCCATTAGTATGCCAAATATGACCAAACTGTCTGCACTAGCATGTTTTGGGGCCTGTTTTTCATCTAAAAAGTCGTGTTTGAGCATATTTTTTTTTCGGTGTCCAAAACGAAAAGAAGTCATAGGTTAGCCTTAGTGTTTTTTCAAATCCTGAGCAGAGAAAAAGGCTTTTAAGTCCATTAGTATGTCAAATATGACCAAACTGTCTGCACTAGCATGTTTTGGGGCCTGTTTTTCATCTAAAAAGTCATGTTTCAGCATATTTTTTTTCGGTGTCCAAAATGAAAAAAAAGTCATAGGTTAGCCTTAGTGTTTTTTCAAATCCTGAGCAGAGAAAAAGGCTTTTAAGTCCATTAGTATGTCAAATATGACCAAACCATCTGCACTAGCATGTTTTGGGGCCTGTTTTTCATCTAAAAAGTCGTGTTTCAGCATATTTTTTTTCGGTGTCCAAAATGAAACAAAAGTCATAGGTTAGCCTTAGTGTTTTTTCAAATCCTGAAAAGAGAAAAAGGCTTATAAGTCCATTAGTATGTCAAATGTGACCAAACCATCTGCACTAGCATGTTTTGGGGCTTGTTTTACATCCAAAGAGTCATGTTTCACCATATTTTTTTACAGGGTCTAAAATGGAAAGAAGTCATACGTTAGCCTTACTGTTTTTTCAAATCCTGAGCCGAGAGAAAAAGGCTTAAAAGTCCTTTTTTATTTCAAATATGACCAAACCATCTGTACTAGCATGTTTTGGGGCCTGTTTTTCATCCAAAGAGTCATGTTTCACCATATTTTTTTCGTTGTCCAAAATGAAAATAATTAAGGGGTTAGCCTTAGTGTTTTTTCAAATCCTGAGCAGAGAAAAAGGCTTAAAAGTCCTTTTTTATTTCAAATATGACCAAACCATCTGTACTAGCATGTTTTGGGGCCTGTTTTTCATCCAAAGAGTCATGTTTCACCATATTTTTTTCGTTGTCCAAAATGAAAATAATTCAGGGGTTAGCCTTAGTGTTTTTTCAAATCCTGAGCAGAGAAGAAGGCTTATAAGTCCATTAGTATGCCAAATATGACCAAACTGTCTGCACTAGCATGTTTTGGGGCCTGTTTTTCATCTAAAAAGTCGTGTTTGAGCATATTTTTTTTTCGGTGTCCAAAACGAAAAGAAGTCATAGGTTAGCCTTAGTGTTTTTTCAAATCCTGAGCAGAGAAAAAGGCTTTTAAGTCCATTAGTATGTCAAATATGACCAAACTGTCTGCACTAGCATGTTTTGGGGCCTGTTTTTCATCTAAAAAGTCATGTTTCAGCATATTTTTTTTCGGTGTCCAAAATGAAAAAAAAGTCATAGGTTAGCCTTAGTGTTTTTTCAAATCCTGAGCAGAGAAAAAGGCTTTTAAGTCCATTAGTATGTCAAATATGACCAAACCATCTGCACTAGCATGTTTTGGGGCCTGTTTTTCATCTAAAAAGTCGTGTTTCAGCATATTTTTTTTCGGTGTCCAAAATGAAACAAAAGTCATAGGTTAGCCTTAGTGTTTTTTCAAATCCTGAAAAGAGAAAAAGGCTTATAAGTCCATTAGTATGTCAAATGTGACCAAACCATCTGCACTAGCATGTTTTGGGGCTTGTTTTACATCCAAAGAGTCATGTTTCACCATATTTTTTTACAGGGTCTAAAATGGAAAGAAGTCATACGTTAGCCTTAGTGTTTTTTCAAATCCTGAGCCGAGAGAAAAAGGCTTAAAAGTCCTTTTTTATTTCAAATATGACCAAACCATCTGTACTAGCATGTTTTGGGGCCTGTTTTTCATCCAAAGAGTCATGTTTCACCGTATTTTTTTCGTTGTCCAAAATGAAAATAATTCAGGGGTTAGCCTTAGTGTTTTTTCAAATCCTGAGCAGAGAAAAAGGCTTTTAAGTCCATTAGTATGTCAAATATGACCAAACTGTCTGCACTAGCATGTTTTGGGGCCTGTTTTACATCCAAAAAGTCATATTTCACCATATTTTTTTATGGGTTCTAAAATGGAAAAAAAAGTCATAGGTTAGCCTTAGTGTTTTTTCAAATCCTGAGCAGAGAAGAAGGCTTATAAGTCCATTAGTATGCCAAATATGACCAAACCATCTGCACTAGCATGTTTTGGGGCCTGTTTTTCATCTAAAAAGTCGTGTTTGAGCATATTTTTTTTCGGTGTCCAAAACAAAAAGAAGTCATAGATTAGCCTTAGTGTTTTTTCAAATCCTGAGCAGAGAAAAAGGCTTTTAAGTCCATTAGTATGTCAAATATGACCAAACTGTCTGCACTAGCATGTTTTGGGGCCTGTTTTTCATCTAAAAAGTCATGTTTCACCATATTTTTTTTCGGTGTCCAAAATGAAAAAAAAGTCATAGGTTAGCCTTAGTGTTTTTTCAAATCCTGAGCAGAGAGAAAAAGGCTAATAAGTTCATATGTATGTCAAATATGACCAAACCATCTGCACTAGCATGTTTTGGGGCCTGTTTTTCATCTAAAAAGTCATGTTTCACAATATTTTTTTTCGGTGTCCAAAATGAAACAAAAGTCATAGGTTAGCCTTAGTGTTTTTTCAAATCCTGAGCAGAGAGAAAAAGGCTTATAAGTCCATTAGTATGTCAAATATGACCAAACCATCTGCACTAGCATGTTTTGGGGCTTGTTTTACATCCAAAGAGTCATGTTTCACCATATTTTTTTACAGGGTCTAAAATGGAAAGAAGTCATACGTTAGCCTTACTGTTTTTTCAAATCCTGAGCCGAGAGAAAAAGGCTTAAAAGTCCTTTCTTATTTCAAATATGACCAAACCATCTGTACTAGCATGTTTTGGGGCCTGTTTTTCATCCAAAGAGTCATGTTTCACCATATTTTTTTCGTTGTCCAAAATGAAAATAATTCAGGGGTTAGCCTTAGTGTTTTTTCAAATCCTGAGCAGAGAAAAAGGCTTAAAAGTCCTTTTTTATTTCAAATATGACCAAACCATCTGTACTAGCATGTTTTGGGGCCTGTTTTTCATCCAAAGAGTCATGTTTCACCATATTTTTTTCGTTGTCCAGAATGAAAATAATTCAGGGGTTAGCCTTAGTGTTTTTTCAAATCCTGAGCAGAGAAAAAGGCTTTTAAGTCCATTAGTATGTCAAATATGACCAAACTGTCTGCACTAGCATGTTTTGGGGCCTGTTTTACATCCAAAAAGTCATATTTCACCATATTTTTTTATGGGTTCTAAAATGGAAAAAAAAGTCATAGGTTAGCCTTAGTGTTTTTTCAAATCCTGAGCAGAGAAAAAGGCTTTTAAGTCCACTAGTATGTCATATATTACCAAAATGTCTGCACTAGCATGTTTTGGGGCCTGTTTTTCATCTAAAAACTCATGTTTGATGATGTTTTTTTTCAGTGTCCAAAATGAAAAAAAGTCATAGGTTAGCCTTAGTGTTTTTTCAAATCCTGAGCTGATGGAGAAGGGCTTAAAAGTCCTTTTTTTATTCCAAATATGACCAAACCGTCTGCACTAGCATGTTTTGGGGCCTGTTTTTCATCTAAAAAGTCATGTTTGAGCATATTTTTTTATGGCGCCTAAAATGAAAAAAAAAATCATAGGTTAGCCTTAGTGTTTTTTCAAATCCTGAGCAGAGGGAAAAAGGCTTATAAGTTCATATGTATGTCAAATATGACCAAACCATCTGCAATAGCATGTTTTGGGGCCTGTTTTTCATCTAAAAAGTCGTGTTTGAGCATATTTTTTTTCGGTGTCCAAAACAAAAAGAAGTCATAGATTAGCCTTAGTGTTTTTTCAAATCCTGAGCAGAGAAAAAGGCTTTTAAGTCCATTAGTATGTCAAATATGACCAAACTGTCTGCACTAGCATGTTTTGGGGCCTGTTTTACATCCAAAAAGTCATATTTCACCATATTTTTTTATGGGTTCTAAAATGGAAAAAAAAGTCATAGGTTAGCCTTAGTGTTTTTTCAACTCCTGAGCAGAGAAAAAGGCTTTTAAGTCCATTAGTATGTCAAATATGACCAAACCATCTGCACTAGCATGTTTTGGGGCCTGTTTTTCATCTAAAAAGTCATGTTTGATGATGTTTTTTTTCAGTGTCCAAAATGAAAAAAAGTCATAGGTTAGCCTTAGTGTTTTTTCAAATCCTTAGCTGATGGAGAAGGGCTTAAAAGTCCTTTTTTTATTCCAAATATGACCAAACCGTCTGCACTAGCATGTTTTGGGGCCTGTTTTTCATCTAAAAAGTCATGTTTGAGCATATTTTTTTATGGCGCCTAAAATGAAAAAAAAAAATCATAGGTTAGCCTTAGGGTTTTTTCAAATCCTGAGCAGAGAGAAAAAGGCTTATAAGTTCATATGTATGTCAAATATGACCAAACCATCTGCACTAGCATGTTTTGGGGCCTGTTTTTAATCTAAAAAGTCATGTTTGAGTATATTTTTTTTTCGGTGTCCAAAACGAAAAAGAAGTCATAGATTAGCCTTAGTGTTTTTTCAAATCCTGAGCAGAGAAAAAGGCTTTTAAGTCCATTAGTATGTCAAATATGACCAAACTGTCTGCACTAGCATGTTTTGGGGCCTGTTTTTCATCTAAAAAGTCATGTTTCACCATATTTTTTTTCGGTGTCCAAAATGAAAAAAAAGTCATAGGTTAGCCTTAGTGTTTTTTCAACTCCTGAGCAGAGAAAAAGGCTTTTAAGTCCATTAGTATGTCAAATATGACCAAACCATCTGCACTAGCATGTTTTGGGGCCTGTTTTTCATCTAAAAAGTCGTGTTTGAGCATATTTTTTTTCGGTGTCCAAAATGAAACAAAAGTCATAGGTTAGCCTTACTGTTTTTTCAAATCCTGAGCAGAGAGAAAAAGGCTTATAAGTCCATTAGTATGTCAAATGTGACCAAACCATCTGCACTAGCATGTTTTGGGGCTTGTTTTACATCCAAAGAGTCATGTTTCACCATATTTTTTTACAGGGTCTAAAATGGAAAGAAGTCATACGTTAGCCTTACTGTTTTTTCAAATCCTGAGCCGAGAGAAAAAGGCTTAAAAGTCCTTTTTATTTCAAATATGACCAAACCATCTGTACTAGCATGTTTTGGGGCCTGTTTTTCATCAAGAGTCATGTTTCACCGTATTTTTTTTCGTTGTCCAAAATGAAAAAAATAATTCAGGGTTAGCCTTAGTGTTTTTTCAAATCCTGAGCAGAGAAAAGGCTTTTAAGTCCATTAGTATGTCAAATATGACCAAACTGTCTGCACTAGCATGTTTTGGGGCCTGTTTTACATCTAAAAGTCATATTTCACCATATTTTTTTATGGGTTCTAAAATGGAAAAAAAAGTCATAGGTTAGCCTTAGTGTTTTTTCAAATCCTGAGCAGAGAAGAAGGCTTATAAGTCCATTAGTATGCCAAATATGACCAAACCATCTGCACTAGCATGTTTTGGGGCCTGTTTTTCATCTAAAAAGTCGTGTTTGAGCATATTTTTTTTCGGTGTCCAAAACAAAAAGAAGTCATAGATTAGCCTTAGTGTTTTTTCAAATCCTGAGCAGAGAAAAAGGCTTTTAAGTCCATAAGTATGTCAAATATGACCAAACTGTCTGCACTAGCATGTTTTGGGGCCTGTTTTTCATCTAAAAAGTCGTGTTTCAGCATATTTTTTTTCGGTGTCCAAAATGAAACAAAAGTCATAGGTTAGCCTTAGTGTTTTTTCAAATCCTGAAAAGAGAAAAAGGCTTATAAGTCCATTAGTATGTCAAATGTGACCAAACCATCTGCACTAGCATGTTTTGGGGCTTGTTTTACATCCAAAGAGTCATGTTTCACCATATTTTTTTACAGGGTCTAAAATGGAAAGAAGTCATACGTTAGCCTTACTGTTTTTTCAAATCCTGAGCGAGAGAAAAAGGCTTAAAAGTCCTTTTATTTCAAATATGACCAAACCATCTGTACTAGCATGTTTTGGGGCCTGTTTTTCATCCAAAGAGTCATGTTTCACCGTATTTTTTTCGTTGTCCAAAATGAAAATAATTCAGGGGTTAGCCTTAGTGTTTTTTCAAATCCTGAGCAGAGAAAAAGGCTTTTAAGTCCAATAGAATGTCAAATATGACCAAACCTGTCTGCACTAGCATGTTTTGGGGCCTGTTTTACATCAAAAGTCATATTTCACCATATTTTTTATGGGTTCTAAAATGGAAAAAAAAGTCATAGGTTAGCCTTAGTGTTTTTTCAAATCCTGAGCAGAGAAGAAGGCTTATAAGTCCATTAGTATGTCAAATATGACCAAACCATCTGCACTAGCATGTTTTGGGGCCTGTTTTTCATCTAAAAAGTCGTGTTTGAGCATATTTTTTTTCGGTGTCCAAAACAAAAAGAAGTCATAGATTAGCCTTAGTGTTTTTTCAAATCCTGAGCAGAGAAAAAGGCTTTTAAGTCCATTAGTATGTCAAATATGACCAAACTGTCTGCACTAGCATGTTTTGGGGCCTGTTTTTCATCTAAAAAGTCATGTTTCACCATATTTTTTTTCGGTGTCCAAAATGAAAAAAAAGTCATAGGTTAGCCTTAGTGTTTTTTCAAATCCTGAGCAGAGAAAAAGGCTTTTAAGTCCATTAGTATGTCAAATATGACCAAACCATCTGCACTAGCATGTTTTGGGGCCTGTTTTTCATCTAAAAAGTCGTGTTTGAGCATATTTTTTTTCGGTGTCCAAAATGAAACAAAAGTCATAGGTTAGCCTTAGTGTTTTTTCAAATCCTGAGCAGAGAGAAAAAGGCTTATAAGTTCATATGTATGTCAAATATGACCAAACCATCTGCACTAGCATGTTTTGGGGCCTGTTTTTCATCTAAAAAGTCATGTTTCACCATATTTTTTTTCGGTGTCCAAAATGAAACAAAAGTCATAGGTTAGCCTTAGTGTTTTTTCAAATCCTGAGCAGAGAGAAAAAGGCTTATAAGTCCATTAGTATGTCAAATATGACCAAACCATCTGCACTAGCATGTTTTGGGGCTTGTTTTACATCCAAAGAGTCATGTTTCACCATATTTTTTACAGGGTCTAAAATGGAAAGAAGTCATACGTTAGCCTTACTGTTTTTCAAATCCTGAGCGAGAAAAAAGGCTTAAAAGTCCTTTCTTATTTCAAATATGACCAAACCATCTGTACTAGCATGTTTTGGGGCCTGTTTTTCATCTAAGAGTCATGTTTCACCATATTTTTTTCGTTGTCCAAAATGAAAATAATTCAGGGAGTTAGCCTTAGTGTTTTTTCAAATCCTGAGCAGAGAAAAAGGCTTAAGTCCTTTTTATTTCAAATATGACCAAACCATCTGTACTAGCATGTTTTGGGGCCTGTTTTTCATCAAAAGTCATGTTTCACCATATTTTTTTCGTTGTCCAAAATGAAAATAATTCAGGAGTTAAGCCTTAGTGTTTTTCAAATCCTGAGCAGAGAAAAGGCTTTTAAGTCCATTAGTATGTCAAATATGACCAAACTGTCTGCACTAGCATGTTTTGGGGCCTGTTTTACATCCAAAAAGTCATATTTCACCATATTTTTTTATGGGTTCTAAAATGGAAAAAAAAGTCATAGGTTAGCCTTAGTGTTTTTTCAAATCCTGAGCAGAGAAAAAGGCTTTTAAGTCCACTAGTATGTCAAATATTACCAAAATGTCTGCACTAGCATGTTTTGGGGCCTGTTTTTCATCTAAAAACTCATGTTTGATGATGTTTTTTTTCAGTGTCCAAAATGAAAAAAAGTCATAGGTTAGCCTTGGTGTTTTTTCAAATCCTGAGCTGATGGAGAAGGGCTTAAAAGTCCTTTTTTTATTCCAAATATGACCAAACCGTCTGCACTAGCATGTTTTGGGGCCTGTTTTTCATCTAAAAAGTCATGTTTGAGCATATTTTTTTATGGCGCCTAAAATGAAAAAAAAAATCATAGGTTAGCCTTAGTGTTTTTTCAAATCCTGAGCAGAGGGAAAAAGGCTTATAAGTTCATATGTATGTCAAATATGACCAAACCATCTGCAATAGCATGTTTTGGGGCCTGTTTTTAATCTAAAAAGTCATGTTTGAGTATATTTTTTTTTCGGTGTCCAAAACGAAAAAAAAGTCATAGGTTAGCCTTAGTGTTTTTTCAAATCCTGAGCAGAGAAAAAGGCTTATAAGTTCATATATATGTCAAATTTGACCAAACCATCTGCACTAGCATGTTTTGGGGCCTGTTTTTCATCTAAAAAGTCATGTTTGAGCATATTTTTTTTCGGTGTCCAAAATGAAAAAAAAGTCATAGGTTAGCCTTAGTGTTTTTTCAACTCCTGAGCAGAGAAAAAGGCTTTTAAGTCCATTAGTATGTCAAATATGACCAAACCATCTGCACTAGCATGTTTTGGGGCCTGTTTTTCATCTAAAAAGTCATGTTTGAGCATTTTTTTTTTTTCGGTGTCCAAAACGAAAAGAAGTCATAGGTTAGCCTTAGTGTTTTTTCAAATCCTGAGCAGAGAAAAAGGCTTTTAAGTCCATTAGTATGTCAAATATGACCAAACCATCTGCACTAGCATGTTTTGGGGCCTGTTTTTCATCTAAAAAGTCATGTTTGATGATGTTTTTTTTCGTTGTCCAAAATGAAAAAAAGTCATAGGTTAGCCTTAGTGTTTTTTCAAATCCTGAGCTGATGGAGAAGGGCTTAAAAGTCCTTTTTTTATTCCAAATATGACCAAACCATTTGCACTAGCATGTTTTGGGGCCTGTTTTTCATCTAAAAAGTCATGTTTGAGCACATTTTTTTATGGCGCCTAAAATGAAAAAAAAAAATCATAGGTTAGCCTTAGTGTTTTTTCAAATCCTGAGCAGAGAGAAAAAGGCTTATAAGTTCATTAGTATGTCAAATATGACCAAACCATCTGCACTAGCATGTTTTGGGGCTTGTTTTACATCCAAAGAGTCATGTTTCACCATATTTTTTTACAGGGTCTAAAATGGAAAGAAGTCATACGTTAGCCTTACTGTTTTTTCAAATCCTGAGCCGAGAGAAAAAGGCTTAAAAGTCCTTTCTTATTTCAAATATGACCAAACCATCTGTACTAGCATGTTTTGGGGCCTGTTTTTCATCCAAAGAGTCATGTTTCACCATATTTTTTTCGTTGTCCAAAATGAAAATAATTCAGGGGTTAGCCTTAGTGTTTTTTCAAATCCTGAGCAGAGAAAAAGGCTTATAAGTCCATTAGTATGCCAAATATGACCAAACTGTCTGCACTAGCATGTTTTGGGGCCTGTTTTTCATCTAAAAAGTCGTGTTTGAGCATATATTTTTTTTCGGTGTCCAAAACGAAAAGAAGTCATAGGTTAGCCTTAGTGTTTTTTCAAATCCTGAGCAGAGAGAAAAAGGCTTATAAGTTCATTAGTATGTCAAATATGACCAAACCGTCTGCACTAGCATGTTTTGGGGCCTGTTTTTCATCTAAAAAGTCATGTTTGAGCATATTTTTTTATGGCGCCTAAAATGAAAAAAAAAAATCATAGGTTAGCCTTAGTGTTTTTTCAAATCCTGAGCAGAGAGAAAAAGGCTTATAAGTTCATATGTATGTCAAATATGACCAAACCATCTGCAATAGCATGTTTTGGGGCCTGTTTTTCATCTAAAAAGTCGTGTTTGAGCATATTTTTTTTCAGTGTCCAAAATGAAGAAAAAGTCATAGGTTAGCCTTAGTGTTTTTTCAAATCCTGAGCCCAGAGAAAAAGGCTTATAAGTCCATTAGTATGTCAAATATGACCAAACCATCTGCACTAGCATGTTTTGGGGCCTGTTTTTCATCTAAAAAGTCATGTTTGAGCATATTTTTTTTCGGTGTCCAAAATGAAAAAAAAGTCATAGGTTAGCCTTAGTGTTTTTTCAAATCCTGAGCAGAGAAAAAGGCTTTTAAGTCCACTAGTATGTCAAATATTACCAAAATGTCTGCACTAGCATGTTTTGGGGCCTGTTTTTCATCTAAAAACTCATGTTTGATGATGTTTTTTTTCAGTGTCCAAAATGAAAAAAAGTCATAGGTTAGCCTTGGTGTTTTTTCAAATCCTGAGCTGATGGAGAAGGGCTTAAAAGTCCTTTTTTTATTCCAAATATGACCAAACCGTCTGCACTAGCATGTTTTGGGGCCTGTTTTTCATCTAAAAAGTCATGTTTGAGCATATTTTTTTATGGCGCCTAAAATGAAAAAAAAAATCATAGGTTAGCCTTAGTGTTTTTTCAAATCCTGAGCAGAGGGGAAAAGGTTTATAAGTTCATATGTATGTCAAATATGACCAAACCATCTGCAATAGCATGTTTTGGGGCCTGTTTTTAATCTAAAAGGTCATGTTTGAGTATATTTTTTTTTCGGTGTCCAAAACGAAAAAAAAGTCATAGGTTAGCCTTAGTGTTTTTTCAAATCCTGAGCAGAGAAAAAGGCTTATAAGTTCATATATATGTCAAATTTGACCAAACCATCTGCACTAGCATGTTTTGGGGCCTGTTTTTCATCTAAAAAGTCATGTTTGAGCATATTTTTTTCGTGTCCAAAATGAAAAAAAAAAGTCATAGGTTAGCCTTAGTGTTTTTCAAACTCCTGAGCAGAAAAAAGGCTTTTAAGTCCATTAGTATGTCAAATATGACCAAACCATCTGCACTAGCATGTTTTGGGGCCTGTTTTTCATCTAAAAAGTCATGTTTGAGCATATTTTTTTTCGGTGTCCAAAACGAAAAGAAGTCATAGCCTTAGTGTTTTTTCAAATCCTGAGCAGAGAAAAAAGGCTTTTTAAGTCCATTAGTATGTCAAATATGACCAAACCATCTGCACTAGCATGTTTTGGGGCCTGTTTTTCATCTAAAAGTCATGTTTGATGATGTTTTTTTTTTCGTTGTCCAAAATGAAAAAAAAAGTCATAGGTTAGCCTTAGTGTTTTTTCAAATCCTGAGCTGATGGAGAAGGGCTTAAAAGTCCTTTTTTTATTCCAAATATGACCAAACCATTTGCACTAGCATGTTTTGGGGCCTGTTTTTCATCTAAAAAGTCATGTTTGAGCACATTTTTTTATGGCGCCTAAAATGAAAAAAAAAAATCATAGGTTAGCCTTAGTGTTTTTTCAAATCCTGAGCAGAGAGAAAAAGGCTTATAAGTTCATTAGTATGTCAAATATGACCAAACCATCTGCACTAGCATGTTTTGGGGCTTGTTTTACATCCAAAGAGTCATGTTTCACCATATTTTTTTACAGGGTCTAAAATGGAAAGAAGTCATACGTTAGCCTTACTGTTTTTTCAAATCCTGAGCCGAGAGAAAAAGGCTTAAAAGTCCTTTCTTATTTCAAATATGACCAAACCATCTGTACTAGCATGTTTTGGGGCCTGTTTTTCATCCAAAGAGTCATGTTTCACCATATTTTTTTCGTTGTCCAAAATGAAAATAATTCAGGGGTTAGCCTTAGTGTTTTTTCAAATCCTGAGCAGAGAAAAAGGCTTATAAGTCCATTAGTATGCCAAATATGACCAAACTGTCTGCACTAGCATGTTTTGGGGCCTGTTTTTCATCTAAAAAGTCGTGTTTGAGCATATATTTTTTTTCGGTGTCCAAAACGAAAAGAAGTCATAGGTTAGCCTTAGTGTTTTTTCAAATCCTGAGCAGAGAAAAAGGCTTTTAAGTCCATTAGTATGTCAAATATGACCAAACTGTCTGCACTAGCATGTTTTGGGGCCTGTTTTTCATCTAAAAAGTCATGTTTGAGCATATTTTTTTATGGCGCCTAAAATGAAAAAAAAAAATCATAGGTTAGCCTTAGTGTTTTTTCAAATCCTGAGCAGAGAGAAAAAGGCTTATAAGTTCATATGTATGTCAAATATGACCAAACCATCTGCAATAGCATGTTTTGGGGCCTGTTTTTCATCTAAAAAGTCGTGTTTGAGCATATTTTTTTTCAGTGTCCAAAATGAAGAAAAAGTCATAGGTTAGCCTTAGTGTTTTTTCAAATCCTGAGCCCAGAGAAAAAGGCTTATAAGTCCATTAGTATGTCAAATATGACCAAACCATCTGCACTAGCATGTTTTGGGGCCTGTTTTTAATCTAAAAAGTCATGTTTGAGTATATTTTTTTTTCGGTGTCCAAAACGAAAAAGAAGTCATAGATTAGCCTTAGTGTTTTTTCAAATCCTGAGCAGAGAAAAAGGCTTTTAAGTCCATTAGTATGTCAAATATGACCAAACTGTCTGCACTAGCATGTTTTGGGGCCTGTTTTTCATCTAAAAAGTCATGTTTGAGCATATTTTTTTTCGGTGTCCAAAATGAAAAAAAAGTCATAGGTTAGCCTTAGTGTTTTTTCAACTCCTGAGCAGAGAAAAAGGCTTTTAAGTCCATTAGTATGTCAAATATGACCAAACCATCTGCACTAGCATGTTTTGGGGCCTGTTTTTCATCTAAAAAGTCGTGTTTCAGCATATTTTTTTTCGGTGTCCAAAATGAAATAAAAGTCATAGGTTACCCTTAGTGTTTTTTCAAATCCTGAGCAGAGAGAAAAAGGCTTATAAGTCCATTAGTATGTCAAATGTGACCAAACCATCTGTACTAGCATGTTTTGGGGCTTGTTTTACATCCAAAGAGTCATGTTTCACCATATTTTTTTACAGGGTCTAAAATGGAAAGAAGTCATACGTTAGCCTTACTGTTTTTTCAAATCCTGAGGAGAGAGAAAAAGGCTTAAAAGTCCTTTTTTATTTCAAATATGACCAAACCATCTGTACTAGCATGTTTTGGGGCCTGTTTTTCATCCAAAGAGTCATGTTTCACCATATTTTTTTCGTTGTCCAAAATGAAAATAATTAAGGGGTTAGCCTTAGTGTTTTTTCAAATCCTGAGCAGAGAAAAAGGCTTTTAAGTCCATTAGTATGTCAAATATGACCAAACTGTCTGCACTAGCATGTTTTGGGGCCTGTTTTACATCCAAAAAGTCATATTTCACCATATTTTTTTATGGGTTCTAAAATGGAAAAAAAAGTCATAGGTTAGCCTTAGTGTTTTTTCAAATCCTGAGCAGAGAGAAAAAGGCTTATAAGTTCATATGTATGTCAAATATGACCAAACCATCTGCACTAGCATGTTTTGGGGCCTGTTTTTCATCTAAAAAGTCGTGTTTGAGCATATTTTTTTTCAGTGTCCAAAATGAAGAAAAAGTCATAGGTAAGCCTTAGTGTTTTTTCAAATCCTGAGCCCAGAGAAAAAGGCTTATAAGTCCATTAGTATGTCAAATATGACCAAACCATCTGCACTAGCATGTTTTGGGGCCTGTTTTTCATCTAAAAAGTCATGTTTGAGTATATTTTTTTTTCGGTGTCCAAAACGAAAAAGAAGTCATAGATTAGCCTTAGTGTTTTTTCAAATCCTGAGCAGAGAAAAAGGCTTTTAAGTCCATTAGTATGTCAAATATGACCAAACTGTCTGCACTAGCATGTTTTGGGGCCTGTTTTTCATCTAAAAAGTCATGTTTGAGCATATTTTTTTTCGGTGTCCAAAATGAAAAAAAAAGTCATAGGTTAGCCTTAGTGTTTTTTCAAATCCTGAGCCCAAAGAAAAAGGCATATAAGTCCATTAGTATGTCAAATATGACCAAACCATCTGCACTAGCATGTTTTGGGGCCTGTTTTTAATCTAAAAACTCATGTTTCACCATATTTTTTTTCGGTGTCCAAAACGAAAAAGAAGTCATAGATTAGCCTTAGTGTTTTTTCAAATCCTGAGCAGAGAAAAAGGCTTTTAAGTCCATTAGTATGTCAAATATGACCAAACTGTCTGCACTAGCATGTTTTGGGGCCTGTTTTACATCCAAAAAGTCATATTTCACCATATTTTTTTATGGGTTCTAAAATGGAAAAAAAAGTCATAGGTTAGCCTTAGTGTTTTTTCAAATCCTGAGCAGAGAAGAAGGCTTATAAGTCCATTAGTATGCCAAATATGACCAAACCATCTGCACTAGCATGTTTTGGGGCCTGTTTTTCATCTAAAAAGTCGTGTTTGAGCATATTTTTTTTCGGTGTCCAAAACAAAAAGAAGTCATAGATTAGCCTTAGTGTTTTTTCAAATCCTGAGCAGAGAAAAAGGCTTTTAAGTCCATAAGTATGTCAAATATGACCAAACTGTCTGCACTAGCATGTTTTGGGGCCTGTTTTTCATCTAAAAAGTCATGTTTCACCATATTTTTTTTCGGTGTCCAAAATGAAAAAAAAGTCATAGGTTAGCCTTAGTGTTTTTTCAAATCCTGAACAGAGAAAAAGGCTTTTAAGTCCATTAGTATGTCAAATATGACCAAACCATCTGCACTAGCATGTTTTGGGGCCTGTTTTTCATCCAAAGAGTCATGTTTCACCATATTTTTTTCGTTGTCCAAAATGAAAATAATTCAGGGGTTAGCCTTAGTGTTTTTTCAAATCCTGAGCAGAGAAGAAGGCTTATAAGTCCATTAGTATGCCAAATATGACCAAACTGTCTGCACTAGCATGTTTTGGGGCCTGTTTTTCATCTAAAAAGTCGTGTTTGAGCATATTTTTTTATGGTGTCTAAAATGAAAATAAAAGTCATAGGTTAGCCTTAGTGTTTTTTCAAATCTTGAAAAGAGAAAAAGGCTAATAAGTTCATATGTATGTCAAATATCCAAACTGTCTGCACTAGCATGTTTTGGGGCCTGTTTTTCATCTCAAAAGTCATGTTTCACCATATTTTTTTTCGGTGTCCAAAATGAAATAAAAGTCATAGGTTAGCCTTAGTGTTTTTTCAAATCTTGAAAAGAGAAAAAGGCTAATAAGTTCATATGTATGTCAAATATCCAAACTGTCTGCACTAGCATGTTTTGGGGCCTGTTTTTCATCTAAAAAGTCATGTTTCACCATATTTTTTTTCGGTGTCCAAAATGAAATAAAAGTCATAGGTTAGCCTTAGTGTTTTTTCAAATCCTGAGCAGAGAGAAAAAGGCTTTTAAGTCCATTAGTATGTCAAATATGACCAAACCATCTGCACTAGCATGTTTTGGGGCCTGTTTTACACCCAAAAAGTAGTATTTGGTCATATTTTTTTTTCTGATTCCGAAATGTAAAAAAAAGTCATAGGTTAGTCTTAGTGTTTTTTCAAATCCTGAGCAGAGAGAACAAGGCTTATAAGTTCATTAGTATGTCAAATATGACCAAACCATCTGCACTAGCATGTTTTGGGGCCTGTTTTACATCCAAAGAGTCATGTTTCACCATATTTTTTTCTGGTGTCTAAAATGAAAAAAAAATCATAGGTTAGCCTTAGTGTTTTTTCAAATCCTGAGCAGAGAGAAAAAGGCTTATAAGTTCATATGTATGTCAAATATGACCAAACCATCTGCACTAGCATGTTTTGGGGCCTGTTTTTCATCTAAAAAGTCATGTTTGAGCATATTTTTTTTCGGTGTCCAAAATGAAAAAAAAGTCATAGGTTAGCCTTAGTGTTTTTTCAAATCCTGAGCAGAGAAAAAGGCTTTTAAGTCCATTAGTATGTCAAATATGACCAAACCATCTGCACTAGCATGTTTTGGGGCCTGTTTTTCATCTAAAAAGTCGTGTTTGAGCATATTTTTTTATGGTGTCTAAAATGAAAATAAAAGTCATAGGTTAGCCTTAGTGTTTTTTCAAATCTTGAAAAGAGAAAAAGGCTAATAAGTTCATATGTATGTCAAATATATCCAAACTGTCTGCACTAGCATGTTTTGGGGCCTGTTTTTCATCTAAAAAGTCATGTTTCACCATATTTTTTTTCGGTGTCCAAAATGAAATAAAAGTCATAGGTTAGCCTTAGTGTTTTTTCAAATCCTGAGCAGAGAGAAAAAGGCTTATAAGTCCATTAGTATGTCAAATATGACCAAACTGTCTGCACTAGCATGTTTTGGGGCCTGTTTTACACCCAAAAAGTAGTATTTGGTCATATATTTTTTTCTGATTCCGAAATGTAAAAAAAAGTCATAGGTTAGCCTTAGTGTTTTTTCAAATCCTGAGCAGAGAGAAAAAGGCTTATAAGTTCATATGTATGTCAAATATGACCAAACCATCTGCACTAGCATGTTTTGGGGCCTGTTTTTCATCTAAAAAGTCATGTTTCACCATATTTTTTTTCGGTGTCCAAAACGAAAAAAAAGTCATAGGTTAGCCTTAGTGTTTTTTCAAATCCTGAGCAGAGAGAAAAAGGCTTATAAGTTCATTAGTATGTCAAATATGACCAAACCATCTGCACTAGCATGTTTTGGGGCCTGTTTTTCATCTAAAAAGTCATGTTTGGGCATATTTTTTTTCGTGTCCAAAATGAAATAAAAGTCATAGGTTAGCCTTAGTGTTTTTTCAAATCCTGAGCTGATGGAAAAGGTTAAAAGTCCTTTTTTATGCCAAATATGACCAAACCCTCTGCACTAGCATGTTTTAGGGCCTGTTTTACATCTAAAAAGTCATGTTTGAGTATAATTTTTTTATGGGGTCTAAAATGGAAAAAAGTCATAGGTTAGCCTTAGTGTTTTTTCAAATCCTGAGCTGATGGAAAAGGTTAAAAGTCCTTTTTTATGCCAAATATGACCAAACCCTCTGCACTAGCATGTTTTAGGGCCTGTTTTACATCTAAAAAGTCATGTTTGAGTATAATTTTTTTATGGGGTCTAAAATGGAAAAAAGTCATAGGTTAGCCTTAGTGTTTTTTCAAATCCTGAGCCGAGAGAAAAAGGCTTATAAGTCCATTAGTATGTCAAATATGACCAAACTGTCTGCACTAGCATGTTTTGGGGCTTGTTTTACATCCAAAGAGTCATGTTTGAGCATATTTTTTTACAGGGTCTAAAATGGAAAAAAAGTCATAGGTTAGCCTTAGTGTTTTTTCAAATCCTGAGCAGAGAGAAAAAGGCTTATAAGTTCATTAGTATGTCATTTGTTGGCATTTTATGTTATTTATATACAGTGTACATCAACAAAACTAAGACTCAGAGTTTATGAAACACATTTTTTACTGTTATTTTCTTTCTAATATAATGAGGGGATTGAAAACATGGAAATATTTGTTTGGGGTTCAGTGTTGTCATATAAGTTAGACCTTTACATCCATGAACAAAATAACTGGTTTTCTCAGTACACTCCAGCTGATGTTAACAACAAAATCAACTGCATGTACAAGTACTTATTAATGTAAAAAAGAAAGTAAACTTAATGTACAAGTACACTTTACCTAAGTAGATTCACTGAGTTACTTTTGCATGTGTTTGATTAAAATTAAAATTTCCTTTAACTTAAATGTAGTGTTTGTGTATTCTTTAACCCTGGCTGAACACTTGATATGCATATGCTGCTTCAGAAACTACATCAGCATCACCATGTTTCAATAGTTTGTGATAAAGAAATAAGGCCAAGGCTGTATTGAAAAAAGCAGAAACTTTTATTGACTTAAGAAAAAGAGACTCAAATGTAATGAAAATACAAAGATAAAGTTACGGTAACAAGAATACAATACTGAAAGGATGACATCGTCAGCCCATTTGCCAGGACTCCACAGTACCTTCATGCTTTTTTCATACTGTACTCTTAAAAATTTAACAGGGTTTTTTCCATTTTAAGGCTGCAAATGTTTATTCAAAACTTTTTCTGTGTGTGGAATGTGGCATTTCATTAAAGCAACTTCAAGTAGGGCAGTTTCAGTGCTCCAGCTTTAAGTCTTGTCTGGTTGTTTTTCCCCTGCAAACTTTGATTTATAAATTCTGTAAATCTTTATTTAAATTGTTTATGCTTGGAAATGCTTTAAGGATAGTCTGTGAAATAGTAAAATGTTGTATACTGTTCTTGGATATCAGTGTATAAGGGCCACACTGAAATGTTAGAAACAAAAATATGCAGTAACTTTCTGTAATTTTCCCACTTTTGAAACATAAAATTTGGAGTATGGTTTCTTATGATCAACAACTATTAAATCTCTACTTTTTCCTTAAATTTTTTTTTTTTCAAATTTTTAAAAGTGGCCCTAATATGCAATGGCATATTCGAAACTTAGCCCTTTTAACAATTAAACTATTCTTTAAATCTACCAATACAATTCCACCTTTATTCGTTCCTTCTTGCATCCCTCATTGGTCCAAAGACCTGGCAAATGGGCTGTCAAAGAAAAGTGACATCAGCAAAGATATGACTCTCTTTTCTGTACAATAAAAAATAATTTGCTACACTGACCATGCTTGAGACCAGTCAAGCATCAATGTAAAACATTATTTTTATACATTAGTCGCACTTTGTTGTTATTCAAGCACCAAACTTAGGTAGAAACAGACTGTACACTTACAATACTGTAAATCATTGCACAATCCACCGCTGATCTCCAACTTTCAGGTACAGGTTGCAAGTCACATCTTTCACTTCCTTACATTTGGCGAGAAGTAACATCATAGTCATACATCATATTTTGGCCCCATCTTAGTGAGTATTTGTTTCAATGGTTATTAAAAAAAAGCTAAAATTGACAGTCAAAAATACAAATTCAAATAAAATGCACTGTGGCAGTTCTCCCCTCTTTCAAGCATGTGCAAACCTCAAACTGACCTCTTGTGAAATGGCTGAAAAAGTGCACATCTGTTACAATCACTGCAACATTAATAATGCAGTAAACAGAGAAAGCATCACAATAGCACACAAACTAATATGCATGTTTCTAGCTTAACAAACAGCGCTTCTACTTGGCGAAGACTTTCCTTAAAGTGATTCCTCCTAGCATGTTAAAGCCCAGATGTGATCACAAAACTTCCTTTGGCTGTCACAGAAAACAGCCACAGAAGTGATTTTCTTTTTTACGTGAATATCCTGTCATGTAGATTTTTGATGTCAAGATTCCACTGGGGGATGTTTTTTTTTTTTGTTGACAGTTGCATACAGTTTATAAAGCACTAAAGCACTTTGCATATAAGATAGAGGCACAGTATTATAGAAGGCATGGGTGGAGCTATCACTGCTGCTGCTGCTCTAGTGCCTAGACTCTTCGCCTAAGATTAACGATAATACTTGGCTACAAACAAGAAAGTAAACGTCACAAGACCCACAAGGCCGCGTGTTATTGCTGGTTCACCTTAGATAGAATATTATCAAAATTAAACTTAACAAAAACGTATCAAAAAAGGTACTTATAAATAAAAAAATGCTAATAAGCTACAAAGTAGTGATATTTGTTCTTTAACCCTTTAACTCCCAGCTTAACTGATCTCTAATACATACTTTGTGACACTTCAACTGATAGATAAAAATGACTATTAACCTTGAATGAACATGGTTAAAGCTTTTCTTCAAACTGGCTGAAGTATAAAATGTTGAGTAGAAACACTTGTTGACTGTTGCCCAGTTGAGCGGCACCCTCCTTTGGGTGTTGGTGTGCCACCATTTTAGAAAGACAAAGCTCTGGGGTGTGGCCCAGTTAGTACTTGGAGGTCCAAATTCTGCACTGTGATGAGTCACTGGCTTTGACATAGGAGGGAGTTCTGTAAAATCGATGTAGGCTGTGAAAAAAAGGCTTCTGGTGGCTTTGTTTGTATTTTAATATGTATCTGTATTGGTTGATTAAACCTATGACCATTACTGTACTTTTTCTCTTTTAGACTGCAAAGAAATATGCATTTGTTTTTACCTTTACTGTGAATTATGGGTTAATAAAAGTATTGATCTTTAAGGAGAGCATTACACATTTCCCAACTTGCATCTCTCTATGACAGAAAGAAATTAGGAGCCTTTGGTTTTGCACAAGAGACCTCGCTCTACAATAAAATGACTCAATATGAAACTGAGCACTTAAGGAGCAATTTGCAGGTTAAATTTTTATATGCACAAAATGTCCAATGATGACTGTTGAAAAAAGGCCCACTTTGTGAGGAAAAAGTTTTGATTTTCATTGAAGCTTCTAAAACCACTCTTCTATGGCATCACATAATATCCCTAAAAGGGAGAATGTCCATTGTAGGCCTGTGCTCAAAATATCGATATCGTCACGCACTCCTTTGGGATACATGTATCGATACGGATTCTACAGAATCGATACGGCCTAAATATTTTGACAGTTGTTGTCAACACACTTTGGCTAATGCTAACAGTAGCACAGTTCAAGGTAGAAGACCAGCTACATCATGAAGCATATGTTCTAAATTTGAACTTAGGTCTACCATCTTTGAGGATCTGAATTTATGCCTCTCAAGTTGTAGAAGCACTTAAAACTCATCCTTGTTCTTTTTCTTCTTATAAGAAAAAACTAAACTTGTCAAGAATTCTGTTTGAAGCGTAGTCAATGTTCACAATTTACGTGTATCGGGATACGTATCGTCTCGTGAGGTTGCTGGAAATACCCAGCCCTAGTCCACTGACTCTAGTTTTGCTGATTGTAATGTTGTGGTTTGTTGTGAGTCTAAGTAGTCATTTCATATAATGTCAATAGTATTTGAAGAGTCTCACACTTCAGTTTACAAGCTGTTGAGATGGATCAATAGAGTGCATGGGTTTTTTCAAATAATCAAGTCGGAGTGGACATTTAGCCTGCTGTTGCTCTGACACTTAAGAAAATGAAGCAAAACTGTGCCTGTGCCTGCATCTCTTCACTAAATCAGTAAAAAACATCAGCAGTTGTAACTTCGTTACAGCACAGTCAATTTAGACCATGAACTTATGAATTTAAATGAATTCTTCACAACAAAAGTCCCCAGTTGTTGTTTATCTGGGGGCTTTGAGGATTAAACCTCAGTCAGAGGTGTTTAAACTGCCCACAGGCCTTCAATAATCCCTCCTTGGCAATTTCAAAAAGGTCAAATACCACTGAGCTCACATCAGAATTGAATGTTTGGACTTGACTGATGGACAAAGAGGAACTGTTTATGTTAGCTAATAGCACATATTATGCTAATTTGCTGTACCTGTAAAGTCCAAAGGTCCAACATGCAAAAAATAAATTGCCAGCCATCTTCAAGCACCAACAAGCACTTAAGTTTGAATAGCTTCATACAGTTTGCTTTTGTTTTGTGTCTGAATGTGAGGATGAGTAGCCAGTGTTTTCCCCCTCTTCTTAAACACAGCATATATCTGGTTTTTATTATCATCCAGTGAAGGGGCAGACAGGTATGATCGGGGATTAGTGCCACATAAAAAAGTATGTTTAAAAAAAAAAGGCGAAAAGTTACGACAATAATCTCATACAGTAACGAGAATAAAGTCATACATCTATTTGAATCAAACTGGAAAAGGAACTTAATTCTGAAAGTTTGTACCAGAAGAGCAGCCGTCCGGCTAAGCTAAAAAGATTAAAAGAGAGTCTTCTTGATTAAGGTATGCCTATATTGATCTACAGTTTTTACTAATAATTTAATATTTTAATGTAATATATTTACTAATAGTTTAATATATTGAGGGCTGCCTCAAAATATTAAACAGGCCTCGTCTCTGCCTGTTTTTAAATCCCTCCTTAAGACCCACCTTTTCTTCCTGGCTTTTGATGCACGGTAGTTGGCGACTGTATTATTATTATTATCATTATTTATTTTTATTTTATTTTGATTGCTTCTTCTGCGTTTTTATTCATTTTAATTTGTTTTATGTCTTTTAAATTGTTCATTGTCTTTGAAAATTCATTTTACTTATGTTTTATGTCTATTCTTTTATCTCTTATTTTATTTAGTCCCCTGTACAGCACTTTGTTTCAACTATGGTTGTTTTTTTTAAAGCGCTTAACAAATAAAGTTGGATTAGATTGGATTGAATGAATGTTTTGACTTTATTCTGGTAACTTTATGACGTTATTCTCCTAACTTTAAGAGATTATTCTCATAACTTTTTGACCTTATTCTCATAAGGTTACTTATTAAAAAAACATACTTATTTTTTTTTTTGCGTGGCCCTAATCCTACGTCATAGACAGGGGTTCTAGACTGGCTAGCAAAACATCCTCAGGTAAAGGCAAAAAGGTTATGTTAAAAAAATCAATGTTAAACATAGCTTAACTCAGAGTGTCCCCTTAGTTTTTGTCATGGCTCTTTGTCGATTTTAAATGTGGAAGTAAAAACAAATTAACAAAGAGACTAAAGGCTTTCTGTAGTGTATTGTTCTGTAGGAAAAACTTCAGCTTTATAATTTCCCGCATACATTCCCTGGAGCCTAGAGCCTGCAAATTGCTCTTTAAAAGATTCAAAAGAGAATAAAAATATGCATTCCTTGGTGTTTATAATGAACTTAGGAGACCAAAAGTAATGTTAAAAAATACAAAGATGATTTGAATTACCAGTGCTGATGCATTTTGATGGTACAACATGTAAAATGCCAAATAAATGCCACGAAAAACATCCTTAGCAATGCTAAGACCAGAGAATTTTAAAACCAAGAGAAGATCTCACAAAAGTGTGTACAATATCATTTGTTTTTCAAATGTAGGAGGAACATATTTTACCCAACACTTCCAGCTCAACTGTTCAGGGGAGGTCAATAATCGTATAAAATATTTGGTTCATTAAAAACACAAACGCTGATTGTTTGGTAATAGTTCGGGGGGGCAAAAAGAAAACCAGATTTTTTCAAAGCTAGTTTCATGAAATGGTAGTTAAAGGGTTAAATCTCTCTTCTTCTATGATGTGGCGATGGTTTTGAGACGTTAAGGTTTCTTGCTGAGATAATTCGAGGGGATCCAGCCCTCGGCTTCTTCTCCTACGTTTTTGCAGAACCACCAGCCACTGCTGTTCTTCTCCAGGACCTCGAACACGGTACCCACCTTGAAGCCTGAAGTGTTTTCATCTCCTTCAAAGTCGGCCACGGCCAGGTACAGCTCGTCCTTGCTGGGCTCATTTTTTAAAGGCGGGAGCTTGTCCTTCGGCGGGCCAGGCTTCTCACTCTTCAGCTGTGGTTTGGGAGGAATCGGGACTTTGTTTGCTTTGGGCTCTTCCTTCTCTTTGTTCGGAGGGGCCTGAATGAATCCTTTGGGTTTGGGAGGAGGGGGTCTGCTGAGTTGGGGTGGTGCCTTAGGAGGGTCCTGGGTTTCTTTCTGAGCAGGTGGAGGTTTGGGCTCCGTGGGGCTGGATGGGTTCTCCTTTTTGGGGGGAGGAGGTCTCCTTGGAGCCATGCTGGGGGGTCTCTGAGGGGGCTCTTTGTGGGGAGGCACTGCTGGTTTCACTGGGGGTGATGAGCTCTCCTGGCTATGGCCGTTCATGTGTTTTGGGGGCAGTTTGGGCTCCTCGGAGTGCTTACTGTTATTGAGAGTAGGGATATGGATGGGGGGAGAGCTTGGGGGTGGGGAGGTATTTCCTGTGGTGGAGGTCCCATTCTGATGGTTGACCTCAGCTGATCCAGAGCCAGCTTCGGCAGGTTTGGACGGTCTCAGCTTACTCCTCAGGTTGGTGATGTCCAGCTTGTTCTCTGCGGGTGCTTCAGGTTTCGTGGCTGGAACAGGTTTTGGTCTGATCACTGGTTTTGCCTTCATGAAGACTGCAGGGCCGGGTGCCTCTGGTTTCTCCTCCTGCACCTCTGGTTTGGGTTTTGGTGGCTGCTTGGGTACAGGTTTCAGATTAAACTTCTTCACCTCTTTGGCAGAGACCTTGTGCCCACATTCAAGACCCATCTCGTTTTTAAGGTGGAGAGCTTTGCTTTTGTCTTCTTTCTTCAGCTCTGGTGGTTTCTCTGGTTTAGAGGGGCCTGCTTTGGATGGAACCATTGGCACGATGACCCCAGGAGCAGGGGGCTTTGGTGGCAAAGGTTTGGAATGATCAGGTCGGAATTTCTCTGCTACTTCTAATTCAAAGCTTTTATTGATGGACTCTCTCCGTGGAGGTAGAGCAGGTTTCTCCTCGACCGGTGGGGCGGATGGGGCAGGAGGTAAAGGACCAGAGAAGGCGGAGGCCCCCTTGCTGGCACTGGACTTCCAGTCCCTGAGCTTAGGCCGGGCACAGGACTCAGAGGCTGCAGTTGGCTCATCTGGTAAAGGTTTGGACCAGCTGTCATCTGCGCCTGACGCATTTGAAGAGCCACCATCTTCCAGTCTCAGCCTCTCCATCTCATTGGGCAGAGGAGCCAGGAAGTTAGGCCGCTGGGCATTGCTGGTCTTTTTGTACTTGTCGATAAAGGTGGCGGGGGCCCAGCCCTCTTTGTCCTCTATCTGGATGTACCACCAACCACTGGCATTCTTCTCAATCACCTGGAAGGTAAAGAAGTGATGTTTAAACTGCATTCATTAAGGGTTTTCTTGTCTTAAGTGGATAGAGGTAAGAGATGGCAGGTAGAGTTGGGAGATAGTAAGAGTCTGTAAAGACCAGGAAGTATCATGGTACATTCATACATTATGGTGACATTTCAGCTAGTACAAGAGATGTATTTGGCCAATATCTTCCTTTATCAGAGTTCGTATCAGCAGATACAAATAGTTGACTTCTTAAAGTGATATTTGCCAAAAATGATATCGAGCCACTAACATTCAGCAATAGATTAATAGATTAAATTAAAAAACTGCCTTTGCTTGATGTTGCTGTTACAGATTAAATCTGGCTAATACATCAACAAAAGCTGCAAGAGTGGCAGAATAAAGATTATCTGATACTTTAAAGATGTTAAATAGATGTAACATCCAATCCCAGTGAAGGAGGCGCCACAAATTGAGAAGACATTTAGATCTGCTGTGTCTGTCATATCTAAACTTTTATATTTACAAAACTTAACTTTATTATTTATTGTAATTCAAATTAAAAGCATGCCAAACCGACCTCCACTTTAATTCCAGCCTGGAAGCTGATCCCATCAGGGATGGTGGTCTGAAAGTCTGCAATGGTGTAAAACTCTTCCTCAACCTGAGGGGGCACAGGGGGCTTGGGAAGATTTGAACCACGTGGCTGAGGAAGGACAAGAAACATCCAAAGTTACAGCTTAGAAGAAAACAGTTAGCTTTCTGTCAAGGTCATAAATCCCCACTATTCGTGAATGAAGAAAATGATGAAACTTACAATGGTAAGATCTCTGCGTGGAGGGGGTCTGTGCCTTAACCCTAATTCTGTAAGGTAAAAAAAATTAAAGCTGATTAAACCAAAAGCAGGAGAACATAGACACTTTATAAGTTTAACATTCATATACTTGATTTACTGACAATTAACTCAGTTGTTCACGCAGTGCATTTCATCTGTAAGCACATGAAACACACATTGCTCAACAAAAGAAGTCATTTTACACAAAAATGGTATTTGTAAAATAAAAAAAGACAGAGGTAAAAAAGCAAGCATGACAGCAGATACTAAAGAGGTCTGATTTGTCTTGATTTAAATTCTCTTACTTTTATCAGAGAAGAAGGACAGTCTGTTTTCCTTCTGGCTGTTGTCTCGGTTCTCTCTGGCTGCGTTGTTCTGCTGGTTCTGTCGGGCAGCTCCCTCCAGGTCGTTGGTGCTGGCGTGAGCAGCGCCACCTGCTGACTGCTTTTGACTCTGGATGTCAGCTTTCTTCAGGTAGGAGGCGGGGGCCCAGCCCTCACGCCCTTGATATCTGTGAGAAGAAGCAACAGTACACATTCAAAAATCTTCACAGGCAATGCCATGAATGTATTGTGAAGAAATGCACATGCTTCATGCCGCTGACTGTCTTGTGGTTGTGTTGCTGTGGTTGTAATCACACTGGTAGCATTCTTGCTGGAGGACAATTACGTTTATGCATTGTAAATTTTAAGTTTAGTGACCATGTTTTCAAGACAAAGCTTCCAATCTGCTGCATGAATTGCTAATCTTAGGTAATTATCACACAACAATAATCTTGAGAATTTGAGGCTCTAAGAAGCTTGTGGAACTTGTCAAACATACACAGGAAAATTAAAAAGTAATTCTTAGCTTGTTTAAGCTGGAACACATGTATATGTCAGTAGAAAATTCACAGACAAGATAAGCATAGCACTTGTACTTTTTGAGTGTGTGCTTTTTAGAGTAAAACTCTGGACTTTTCATACCAAATTCTATAAATTCTACATCAAGTTATACAAGTCATCAGTTGGATGGATTACTGTATTTTTTCCTTACATTTCTATTTTCATAATGAAACTATTGTTGGTCATATGACTTTCATCCTTTCCTGACCACAATCTATCACATACAAAGCCAATAAAGTAAAGTAAAATAAATATATTAGGGATTAATGAAACTGGATCTTAGCTGACATCAAATATCTGGACTACAAAGCTTATTGGAGCCAATACCAGTACTAATACCAATATATAGAGATAACTGAAAGTAGTTTTATTTTTTTTTATAAAATCAAGTTATATGAAGAATAAATACATCTAACATTAACAGTAAAATCAAGCTTCTTTAAAAGCTACTAAACCTAATTTTTTAAATTCTTCAAAAAGTCAATACTAATAAATAGGGCATATAAAAATAAGGCTGTTCTGAAATATATTTCCTGTATGGCCTTTACCGAGTTAAATCTTGTGGGGAGAAACACTGCCGAGAGTTTTTAAATGAGTAATAGATCAGATGCTGTTTTTTTTCCTTCCCATTGGAGGCTACAATAATGAGCTCTGCTCTGATTAGCTGCGGAAATTATTTCTGAAGGTTCAAGGATGTAGAAGGACTTAGAGGCAGAGGAGCAGACTTTCGAAACATTTGTGGAGTTAACAACATTAAAAGCAATTATTACTGATTTGTAGGACATGGCACATTTACAGAAATACTTAGTACTAAAAAAGTGTCATCACAGTTTATGTTTCTTTGTCCTTTAGTTTCTTACCTGATCTTCCACCAGCCCTCCAAGTTCTTCTGAATCACCTCCACAACCATTCCTCTCTCCAGGTCGATCTCATCCTGATCCCTTGCAGCGTACGGGTAAATCACTGAATACTTCTCCTCTGGAGTCATAGAAAGACAGTTTCTCACTATGAGAATATAACTTATGTGTTGAAGACAACAATGAACAGACTTGCAAAGAAATAAGCAAAAATAAATGCTGATGTAGTGTAATAATTGGGAGAACAGGCAGACAGTTTGGATCACTATAGCTTTTTCATGTCAGATTTCAACCTGCAGATCATGACTTTGGTAAAACTCCAGCAAGGATATGAGGAAATGTGCCCATTTATAAACTTCTTTTTTTATACTAAAAGTTGATTTCTTTCCCATAATGATTATGATTTGGTTTATATGTCTGTCACTGCAGAACCAAATGTTTGATTCTAGCTGAATGAGGCAAGGCTTGAGCAGTGTTTTAGTGAAAAGATGTGAAAAACACAAATGAAGCACATGGAAAACACAGACATCCTCCATGAACATTAACCACACACAGGACAAACTTTGTTACACTTTAGGGTGGAGAGAGTTTCTCTGTTTCTTTTCACTATTTAGATAAGTATTTTTCAGAACTATACCTCAAAATGATCTGTTAAATTATCTGGTTAAATGAGATGATACAGTGTATTTCACATCTTATCATATTATTTGTATTTATTAACAGGACAATCCTGTGTACATGCAAGGGTTTAATCACCATGCTTGGATGTCTCATGCAAGCAAACATGTCATGCAAACACATGGACAAACATGCACACAGTTGTATGCATGTGTGCACACACACATTTGGAGTAGGGGGGAGAAGAAAAGGCGTGCGCTCCACCTTGCCCAAAGCCTGTGCTGAATAGATCCCCTAAAGTTCTGCGTCGACCCAAGTGCCTTGGCAGTGACCAGAATCTCCGCGGCACTGACATCCACGCACAGTAAGTGAGGCAAAACAGGAAGTGAACATTAAATGAGCCATCTCCTGGACGCTTTCATCCACAGTGAGAGCATTTAGTGTAATGGCTGGCTAGACAGACATCATTTCACTTTTCACAGACAGTCCAGTTGTCTGTTGTTTTTTTTTGCTGTTAGAAAAAAGATCTATTTCCCTTTGCACATTTTTTGTACAGTTTCAAAATCATATTGTCTATTGTCTGATCCTGACAGCAAAATTATCAGATTTCAAAAGTGTCAGAAGTATTGGTGAATATCTGGCATTTTCAGACACACCAGTCAGTCATAACACTGACTGGTCACCTCTCATCTCTCATGTGGTGCCTGATCAGTGTGTTGCTGCCGTATTAGGTTCTAAAAACCAATAAAAGAAAGAACATTTAAGCACTTTGGACTCCACCATCTTAAAGTCCATGTGATTTTTGTACAGGTTTCAGTTGGATGCTCAAAATTGAGTGTGCAGTAAAGGCAAGTCAAGGTCGCTTAAATGCAGTTGTTCTTATTTGATTTCTGATGTGCGCCTCTTCAAAGTAAATACTTTTCCAGCCCCCCCCCCCCCTTACCATCACCCACCCACGAAGCTTTTTATTAATGTAAAAATAGAAGATAAACCAACAAAATTGCCCATCCTGACACTGAGAATGAATCATTTCAGTGTATATAGTGTTTTCATAAGATGTCTTTACTTTTTTTCCAGTTCCCTCTTTTTTTAATCTTTTGTTAGGGGTGCTCCCTTATCAGGATTCCCACTCTTTTCTAGAAAGTCTTTTCAAGGACGCCCCCCTCCAGTACACACACACTTCAGACACTGCGGTGTCCTTTTCTACAGTTGTGTTTACATTTTGTACATTTACCCAGCATGCTATGCTTATGCCTCTTCCACTCAGAGGTCTGATTAACAGGATGTGCAGTCTATGGTTGTAACAAATCATTGAAATAATCTCTTACATCCTTAGAAATTATGACAAATTCATCACAGAATAGCACAATCACATCCACAGATTCAAGAGCCACATAACCAACTTCAAATGTGTCTAATTTTTTACACTTTGTTTTTTATTTTTTGTTATTGATGGAGCCATGCAATGTTAACTTTTGGATGGACATAAAAAGATGTCCAAAAGATTGGACACACCTTCTCATTCAATGTGTTTTCTTTATTTTTATCACTAATTACATTGCAGATTCTTACTAAAGTAATGATGGCAACTCATTTCTCTTAACTTAGCTGATTGGTTCTTGCCATAATATTATTTCTAACAGTTGTCTAATTGGGCTTCGGCTGTGCATCAGCCTGACTTCTGCACAACACAAATGATGGTCCAACCCCATTAATAAGGCAAGAAATTCCATTAATTAACCCTGGCAAGGCACACCTGAGAAGTGAAAACCATTTCAGGTGACTACCTCTTGAAGCTCAAAGAGAATACCAAGAGGCTGCAAAGCAGTAATCAGAGCAAAGGGTGGATACTTTGAAGAAACTAGAATATAAGACATGTTTTTATTTATTTCACACTTTTTTATTAAGTACATAATTCCACATGTGTTCTTTCATAGTTTTGATACCTTCAGTGAGAATCTACAATGTAAATAGTGATGGAAATAAAGAAAACACATTAAATGAGAAGGCGTGTCCAAACTTTTGGCCTGTACTGTATATACAAAAACGTATCAAACATTTATTGAACTGTCTCTATTTATGATTACATTTCAATATATCTGGATAAATAAGTTTGATGTTGAAGCGTTACACACAAACACTGAGCTCTGACCTGCCCCTCACACACAGGGCAACCCGCTCAGAGTCCACTTCAAACACAAATACTTCTGTGACTTTCCAGATCTTTGAGTTTGGTTTGTAATTTGCATATCGTGGGTATGCTCTTTTCTCAGCTGGGCTCCTTCCATGCACTGTACATTATCATTACAGCATCATTCCTTCAACCTCTGCATGTGGCTTTGCATCGGTCGAATGTCCCACTACCTATAATTCATTTAAATGGCCTTTAATTTGGGGATTTGAACATATTTGCACTGCTTTTCTCAAGGGCCAAACACCAGAAAAATACTACCCACTTCTGAACAACTATGGCTCATATAATGGCTGTTTTTAGGGATTCAACACATTAATTTTGAGGATAGAGGAGTTTTTACACATTGGGCAGATAAGAGTGTCAGCAAACTCTTCTGATTTTTGTAGTTAAATGAAGTGTCAAATGTGCATTCCAGGTGTCTAATCAACTTTTATCTACTTCCTCTTGATCCTATTGAGTGAGGGATAATGTAGTTTAGTTTGAGAGTTAACCATCAAAAGCCCAGTATGGTTTTCCTACAGTTGTATACTTAGAAGTAGAACATGATTTATGTCTCAATGTACCTTCTTCCCCAGGAATAGTGAAGTCATCAGGGTCATCCTGTGCCTCCAGGCAGGTTGCAGGGACCCATCCCTGAGCATGCTCAGAGCTCACAAACCACCAGCCTAAACAAGCAGAGAAAGAGACATGTTCACAAGCTATCGATTAAAAAAAGGTTTAGTAGTATTTAGGCCTGTCATGACAATCAATAAATCAATTAACCGCATGATAAATAAAAACTTCCTCGGTAAGTTTGCAGGCCTCGATAAACTGGCACATGAATGCATGTTTGTTTTCCTCCTCTCTTTCTACCAAAGAGAACATGGCTCACTCTGTCCATCTTTCTTAGCACCAGGGTGCATCGGTTCTATAGCGGATTTATAGCGGAGTGAGCATCTGTCACTCATGCAATCTTTGTGTGGGGGAGGCAGAGCCGCTCGCGCATATGCACACAGAGAGATGAAGTGAGCGCCCAGAGGAGTAACAAGGAAACGATCACTAATATGAATAATGGCCCGAAAGCTACATTTCTTAAGCTGGCTGCCACAGCCCCAGTGTGGGAATATTTTGGTTTTAAACAGAATGAACAAGGTGTGAGCCCATGAACATTGACGAGCCGATATGTTGTATTTGTTTGAAAGTAGCGGCAAAGAAGAAGGGGAAAAATGAAAAAATGTCAAAATAATATTGACAATAAAATAGTTTCTCGGCAATAATTTTTTGGACAATTATCGTCCAGCAAAATGTGTTATCGTGACAGGCCTAGTAGTATTTTATCATTAAAATACAATTAGCCTTGGTTTAGATGTTCATTCAAAACACAAACATGATCATTTAGCTTGATCGTTTTTAAACTGAAATACCCCGGTTTCTGCAAAGACCTTCATCAGATTTTTATGTAAAGGAAACACAAACTCTGTGTGCACTGTTCTTTCTAAGTAAGCCTTATAAAGGTGAAAAGAGGCAGACATTAGTGTAGATACTCAAAGAAAGAAGTAACCATTTGTGCTTCCATTAAACAAACGCAAACGCAGAATGCTGTGCTGAGCAGTGTGAGAAAAACTGCACATCCTGCAACATGACTAATACACATAAACACTAGGGGTGCAACAATACATGTATCTGTATTGAACCGTTCGATACAGCAGCCTCGGTTCGATACACTCTATGAACTGAACAATATACAGTTTTGTATTTATTTATGTGATCAACTTATGCGCTGAAAGTTGAGTGAATCTGCGTTCGACTACTCCAGGCTGCATTGTCGAACACAGATCCGCTGAGCTGCGCGCACAGCACCTCCCATATTCATTCGGGCAAGCTGCTGACACGGGGATAGTGGATAGTGCGCTTGGTCAGTGATCGGGAGGTTGCAGGTTCAAGCCCAGCTCCGGGCGACACATGGCGATGTGTCCTTGGGCAAGACACTTAACCCCAAGTTGCTCCCACTGCTGCATCAGTGGTGTGTAAATGGGCATGAAAGGGCGTGAATGTGTTAGAGATACTGATGGATAACTAACATAGAAACTCTGAATCCATCAGTGAGTGAATGTGAGCGCGAATGGGTGTGAATGGGTATGAATGGGTAGGTGTGACCTGCGGTGTAAAGCAGCTTTGAGTAGTCAAAAAGACTAGAAAAGCGCTATATAAGCTCAAGTCCATTTACCATTTACCATTTACAGAAGAAGCTACATACACTAGGGCGCTGCAACATGCAAGTTCTTTACCTTCAGCTGAAATTGAAGACATTCCACTATCATTCAGATCTGGCGTTTGGGACTACTTTGGCTTCCGTGTTAAGTAAGACCCTGATGGTAAGAGTGTCGTGGACAAAAACAAGGCAGTATGTTGGAAGTGCAACACGATGCTAAACTACGTTGGTGGAAATACAACAAACATGACAACACATCTACGCCAACATCATCCTGGTGTTAAAACAAGTGGACCCAGACAGAAACGACAAGCAGCACACATGCTACAGACTTTACCTGGGTCATTTTACTGTCATTTAAATCATTTAAAATGTACTCTGAGTTGAAACAAATGTTGGTTATCTTAATAAACCACAAGTACAAAAGGCATTGAAATTTCTCATATTTTGTATCGAAAAAGTATCGAACCGGGACAGAAACATATCGAATCGAACCGTGAATTATGTGTATTGTTGCACCCCTAATAAACACATAGCAATTGTGATGTATATAGTATATATATACCACATTTCAACTCAAAGCAGACAGACTCTTTCTTTAGTCTAGCCCTTTATATTATGAGGATATAAACTAGAAATTGTTTGACCAGGTTGTAAAATTTAACTTTAAGCATGGAGTGCTTGTGTCCTCAGGCGTTCCTGCAGTCGGCCTCAAATGAACACTTGAGAAAAGTTTTGGCTTTGACCAAATAAGTCAACCCATCCAGTCAAAAACATCTTAGATTTTCTTCCTTTGCCTTAATACCGTTTGTTGGTTTTACAAAAAATATGTTGAAATGGCTCCTTTTTTTACAAAATAAATAAGGCTGTTAGAAAGAACATCTTTGCATATTACAACCACGGTAAAGAACATACCAGACTCATTTTTCTCAATGACCTCCACCACTTGGCCCACGTGCAGGCTGATCTCAGAGCTCTCCTGCTTCTCGTAGTCTGTCACTGCCACATACTGGTCAAGGAGGAGGGGATCTGCTCCTGCTGAATCTCCTGATGAGAGAACAAGTTCAAGGACAAACAATCTGTCACCTTTAGCTCTTTCATTTAATGGGCTGAGGGATGAAATCTTCACAAGTAAACAAGCCTCTACTTGGCAAAGTTAAATAGTGATTGCCATAAATTTGAGATCAGATTTCTGTTTCTTTTGGCTTTATGATGTTGGCTCATTTATCTCCTTGACAAAGGGATAAACATTGTAGGTTTTTCTTGCACTTTAGAGGACTTACATGAAGGGTTAATTCAAGTAGGATCTTTACAAAACAGCCAAAGTGCATCTAACAAGCAAGCACGTGTAGACATATCCCTCTAATAAATGTCAAGGTATGAGACATGTTGTAATTCTACGCCAAAGTTTTTAAAGTGAGCAGAGGCTTAAAGACTTTGTAAAGATTCATCATGGCATGAAGCAGAGGAGGCAGCGGGTGTGATTGGAGAAATGGCGTGAAGAAAAACAAAGAGCTAGCAGGTAGAAGGATGGGAGATCTGGACAGCTGAAGTGAAAGGAAGAGCGTTAAGAGGTGTAAATGGTTTAATCAATCATCAAGATGGCTGTGGTTTCTACACAGAGGAGAACAACACCAACAAGACCCAACACCGATGTTAGCAGCAAGCCAGACTGAAAGAAATAAACCACACTCCAGAAGGCTCTCTCTACAAGTATGAGCTAAACAGACAATTTATTCTTACAGTTTTTCTCAATGGTTTGGCTCATATTTCAAACATTTTTAAAATTGTCAGTGCAAATGTCACAACAGTTTCATTGTGCATTAAAACAAGGGCTGAACGATTTTAGGAAAATATTGAATTGCGATTTTTCTGGCAGATATTGCGATTTCAATTCGATTCACGATTTTCTTCAAATCAAGCTTTGGGATATTCACATGTAGGGCTGAACGATTTTAGGAAAAGATCTAATTTCGATTTTTCTGGCAGATATTGCAATTCACGATTTTTTTTCAAATCAAACTTCAGTGCAAAATTCACTTTGTTTACAGTACAGACAACAGTAAGGAAATAAATGATGAAAAACACTTGACACATTATTCACCTTCAATAGTGATGATAAATAATCTGTTTTCATTAACTTCTACTCCTAAACAGAGGCTTTGTGTTGTTGACCTGCTTACCAGCACTTTTAACATACAGACTAGACTGTCTACAAATTTGTAAAACAGTATGTGTATAATACTTGACACAACAGATCCTGAGTCAGTCAGGAGCGCTGCAAAAAATTGCTGCTTCGGCGATCACAAAATTGCATTGTCTAAAATTGCGATTTCGATCTGAAAACGATAAATCTTTCAGCCCTAATTAAAACTATAGCAAGACTGCAAAAAGCAGGAAATCTTCTGAGAAATTTTTAGACAAGGTCACCAAAATTTAGAGTCTAATTTCTGGTTGCTCTGTGGACAGATAATTAATGTTTTAAACTAGTATTAATTTACAGCATAACTAATCTTTCTATCAACATTTTTTTTTAACTTGAAATCAAACAAGACTTTGTTTGTTTGTTTTTTAAAAAACAATAGGTTGCTTAATTTCACTTAACTATACATGAATAAGTACAGCACTACCATGAAACTACATCCTTGTGAAAAGTAAAAGCACAAATAAGGTACAAATCATGTCAAAGAAACTTGTGGTAGCCACTGGTAAAAAATGTACCTCTTAATGGCTTTTACTCAACAGACCCACTCAGAGGGTTTGAGGGCAAGAAGAGTTTCAGTGGTCGAAGAGGTAGTTTCCATTCCACGAAACCACTAAACTATTAATTTGGACTCTAAGTTTTAGGCTATTTGGACCTTTATACAGTTTCTGGTACATTAATTAGGTCACTTAGAACTGCAAAGAACGGGCAAGAACAATACTTTGGGTATGTTTCCATACTGTATTGGCGTAGTGCTCCTCCTAACACCACTGCCAGGATAGAGACCAATAGGCAGTATTATGCATTTTTGCAAGGATCGATAATTTGTCAGTATTGAGGATTTTAAAGTGAGAAGGAAGAAATTTTTCATTAACCACTGTTGGGCTAAGAGCTATCATTAGCTTCTTCATGGTAGAAAGTAAGGAAAACTCTTAGTTCATACTTTCA
Source organism: Scarus forsteni (assembly GCA_036419115.1). Taxonomy (NCBI): domain Eukaryota; kingdom Metazoa; phylum Chordata; class Actinopteri; order Labriformes; family Labridae; genus Scarus; species Scarus forsteni. The sequence goes on along the minus strand of JAZDUH010000130.1, from coordinate 10,201,410 downwards.
GGGTCACCATCAGCCGTCACTTTCTATCAGTGTTTTGGGGCAGTAAGTCTACAAAATGAAGTAGTATTCTGATTAAGTTAACAAGTGTGACAAAGTCCGTTTGCTGATATCGATATTGTTACTTAAAGAGACAGCGGAGCTTCTGACAGTACTAATCCACTATTTGCTCTCTATAAGTTTTCTCCCTTAAACGTCACTTTGGGGAAGCATAAAAGCATAATTTGGGATTGTCTCCTTATCAGTAAGTGCTTCCCTTATAAAAACAAACAAACAAACAAAAAATTTTTGCCAATCAGGAGTATCCTATAAGTGATTTATGTCTAACAAGTCTCGATCAATTAAGAGAAATGTTGCTTATTGTCACCGTCAGGCAAAATTTACCCATCTCCCCCCTTTTTTCATTACTTTCAATATTTCTCATAAAACTCTATTGGTCACATTTCATGTTTGGGATTGGGCTTTATAAAGCTTCCCCCAAATTTAATTACATAAACAAACAGTTATCTGAAAAATATAATATTCATTCATTCATTAGAAGAGCTTTTTTAATTTCTAAAAAGTATCAATCTTGCAGATGGGGGTGTGTGCCTGATAGTGACGATATGATGCATAGCCAATGTAAGCATGTAGAAAGGTAGACATGCTTTTTATTATAATTTTGGTCTTTTCCTGGCTTTTCTTTGACAGAGATAGGACACTGGACAGACTTGGAAAGTGGTAGAGAGCAGGGGAAATGGGCCTAGGGTCAAGTTTTAATCTGGGTCAGTTGCAACCACTCTGCTATACAGGCAACCAAAAGCTTGATAATTTGACAGAGAATCAATTAATCTGTTTTTCTATATTAGAGACTGTGTACTTGCCTGCTCTTGCTGTTTTCAACACATGTACCAAATTGATGTGTGCTTTAGATTGTAGATACATTCTTTCCTGTTGTGACAGACTAATCATTTTAGAGCTTGAACTTCATGTTTCTCATTCAGGAACAGAGCCAAAGCAACTGAGAAAAAATGTACAGCATGGATCTAAATTACCAAGTTAGACAAGTTCAATACTAAAACCTTAAATTAACAGATTCTTTAAAATTAGACAAAGCCAGCAGCTACGATACCCTAAAGTACCTTAAAATAGCTCATCTTTCATGCACCACCTTCATTAAACAGCAGTAATATATGCAAATGTACAAATGAGATTAACTGAACTGTCTTGTATTCTAACTGCCATTGGCTCAACCTTCTCATTTGTCTCCCAGTGCAACATACATAAATGCACCCACACAGCATTTAAAGATCACCCCCTCTATTTTTCATTTCATTACTGATTCAATGCAAGCCACAGAGCCTTCAACAGAGCCACATCCCACCTGCCCAGGCCAGGGGAGGAGAGGAGGGGGACAGGCCACTAGAAACCTGCTGGCTCACACACACAGCACCACCAAGTGTTTACTACCTCGCTTTAGGAAAGTAGTCGCTCGCTCCACAATCCCTGATGGAGAGGAAAATGAATAGAGAAGAAAACTGAAAATATGTAACGGATGCAATTTAGGGAAATAAGATGAACAAAGAGGAAAGATTTTAGATTTAAGATTTAGTAGAACACATCAATAATGAACTATTTTAATCTAGTGTGAAGTCAAATGTAGTTTAAGGAAGTACCAAAGTTTTAACAGGAGCTTTAGGGTCCTGCATGGGATCAGAAAAATGAGGGGAGGAAGAATGTTCACTGTTAACCAGTGTTAAGTGTGACGGCACATTTTAATTAAGTTTTAGTCTTTTGCGTAGATATACTCAAGTTGTAGTCATAATTTAGTCATCTACATTGTTTCATTTTAGTTTATGAAATGTAACAACATTTTAGTTGACAAAGTCTATTGTAAATTTAAAAATATAAAAGTGGAAGGCATTTTTTATGTTTCCTTGAATTTCTGAGGTCATGTTTTACAGCTGGATCCTGCCACTATGAAGCTAAGGCAGTTGTGATTGGATGTCCCTCCTAGCTCATCCAACCTTTCTACAACCAAAATAGCTGTACTTGGATATAATCCTCACTTGTCCCTACTTTCTACAAGATGAAATTAGTCAAACATTTTAGTCTAGTTTCTTTCTGTTGATCAAAATGTCAGTTAATTTAGTTTTGGTCAATGTATACTTGATTTATTTTTTGTTACAGTCAAGTTTTCGTCAGAGGAGAAAAGGCTGTTGATGAAAAACTATGATGGAAATAATTAGTGGACAAAATTAACACTGCTCTTGATTAACCGTAACAGAACTGAAATGACATGAATAATGTTCAAATATAAAACTGAGAGTGAATTGAGTGCTGGGAAAAAAATAAACATCAAGGTTTTGTGTGAATAACTTTGAAATTTTAAGAAAGGTTACAATAACATGAATAAATTTTGAATACAATTTAAAAAAAGGATAAAACAGAAACATAAAATAATTATGTATTCATCTAAATTCATTACAATTTAATTTGATTATCAAAATTCTGTGTCATTAATGGTTTCCATGTTTTGACTTCCCACATCCTTACTTTTACACAACACTTTGATTTTCTTATGTGCACATAATGACAACAATGTATTCCTCCTCTCATTACTTATTTGCTCTGCTTACGCCTTTTTACTTTGCCATGTGTTTGAACATTAACTGTATGGATTTCTCTAGCTCACATATTTGAATGTGGTTTATCGTGTCAACATGTTTTTTTAACCTGTGACTAAACGTGTGACCACTAGATGGAGTCATTTTCACATTTACGTTCTCTAGTAATCAGTAAATGCCTCTCCTCGAGCAAAGCAGAGAAGTGCATCCAAAAATAAGCATTTTTTTTCCATTTCTCTTTTAGGGTAAATGAAAAGTAACTAAGACCCCTTTCTGTTTCTCAAACAAAAACAAAGCTTTGTCTTACCGGACTTCTTCTTTGAGATGGGTTCCCTGTCAAGAAGAGGACATTGTCATTTTACAACCAGGAATAACCAACAAAGGATCAACTTCACACACAGTATGAGGCTTTGTTATGATCAAGAATGCAAGATGCACTACTTATATTTACTTAAATTACTGTAACTGAGAAGCCTTTTAATACCCTTTGACTTACTTTGTACTTTTTGATATATAAACAAGTGTGTTCTCACTTGAGTGATTCCTTTGGGAGTTAAAGTACTTGATTACATTTCACACATCTCAGTGCAGACCCTCGGGTAAAATAAACTTTTCTCTAATCAAAGATTTTCATCGATTAGAGTTTCAACAAACCAAAAATGGGAACATACTGATACAAGTTTAGCTTTGCTGGAACGAAACGATGCTCTGAACTAAAACAGAGCTGGTTCAGTAAGTAATTTTGTAGCTTCTGGATCATGCACATGATGATTAGGCATGTTTTGACACAGACACTTTACTAACATCAAATGTTAAAAAAAAATAGTTCCATTTAAATTTGAGTGACATAACTTTTATCAGGATAAATGATTAATATATTGTAATATACCATGTACTCCATATTTATTTGTTAAGCTGCAAAGTGCTTATGACTTATGTCTCAACAAGACTAACAATATGTTTTTACCTGTATTATGTGTCTCATGTCATATGTATAAAGCTTAACAGCTACGCTGAGGGCATAATATTAAGGTCAAAAGTTATTACTTATTCTATTGTTATATAATGAAACTTATAACTGGTTGGCTCATCACACTCCAGCTGTTCCTTATGTACAACATTCCTGTTTATTAAAAATAAGAGTACTATAAGTGCCTTCTAAATAAAACATTTATTTCCCTTTACTTGGGTAATTCAGTGTTACTCTCATAATAGAACTTAATCGCATTAACTGCATTTATATTAGAATTCAATATTTTTAACCATTTCCTCCCCCATTATATTGTAATCCTTACGTTGTGCACATGTCAAAACATGATTTTTATTTTTCAATCAAAGAAATATCTCACTTTTTAACAGTCACATGTATGTCACTAAATATCATTTGATATTTTCTCAGATACAGCAGTAGAATATAAAAAAGCTTTTTACTGTTGGTCAAGACAAATGTAGATAGTTACACAAAACCATATTATGAAATTTTAATTTTACATTAGTAAAAACCAAATTCCAATTTTATCTTTTTTTGAAAAACAAAACAAAACAAAATCTCATTTTCTTTCTTTGCTTGTGGCAGAATTGGGTTGAAATTATAACATACTATTTATCTTAGGTTAATTTTTTGAAATAATAGTTATTAGAATAGGAGAAATTGCCATTTTTCTCTGTGAGGTATTGAAAAATAGTTTAAAAAATTAGAAGTGATCTGACAGCACAAACCTCCAACAAGGCATTTCTGACACAATCTGCCTTATCCACAATGTTAATAAAAATAACTTGATCCTGGGTGCTGGTTTGGCAGAGAGGTAAACAACCAGGTACATCCAAGACGTGTTTCTGGTTCAGCTAAAGCCTGTTTGTAGAATGTCCCCCCTACTCCCTCTCACCCCCTTCCTTAAACCTTCTTCAAACTCTTTTATGAACTTTTTAAGTGATTATGTTCACAAGCCAACAGACAGCTCCACGGTGGATGTAGAAGAAGACAGCCATAAACTGGTTGTTTATTTGCCACACTTTTTTAGGCTGCTCATCAGCTCTCGTGTTCAAAACAGAAAAAAAAAGAACTCTTAATGCAAAATGGCACTGATGACACATTTCATAAAATCTGAAGTGATTAGATTTGTGCTTTTTTATTTCTTTTCTTTAATTTGTTAGCTTGCAGCAGCAGAGTACTTACACTAATTGCTCCAATATTGAACTAACTTTAATAGCCAACATTATTATTGTCTGTTAGATTTATTCATAAGCTCCTGACTCATAAGAAAAGATGGCTCTTTTCTCCTCTCAGATACAAACTCATGTGAACAGTGAGCCTCTGGATAACTGATTTCTGCTGTAAAATTCAATAGAGCATCTGCTGTGTCTGGTTTAAACATTAGCAGGATAAATAGACCATCACTCCTCAGCAGCAACAGTCAGGAGCTGATTCAACGCCCAGATGCCCTGAAAAGTCAATGGTGGCTAATGCTCAGCATTTTCCTCCCTTGCTCAGCCCGACTCCCCCCCTGTTATCTAACTCCCTAACTTTATGGCCTTCCTTTTCTTCCTCTAAAATCTTTAATGCTTTTATGAACCACTCCCTCTTCTCCCTTCATCGTTTTCCTTTGTTACTGTTGTTTGTTTCCTCCACATGAACATAAGAGCTATGAGCCACATAAAGCATTGTTCTCGGTGGCACAGCTGTTAATTACAGAAGCTTAAGTCTCAATAAATCTTTACCCATAAGCGCCCCCATTAATGGACTATAAAATGAGTCCCTCACCGTGCCAGCTAAAGCAGTATCAATGATATGCTTGTGTGTTTTACGGTACATGGGTGCCATGTTTGCTTGCTTTGAGCCAAGGTGAAAGTGGGGTCAGATGTGCTTCAGACATTGACAATGACCTGGATCCACAGGCCTTACAAGATTACTCTCCTAACAAGGTTATTGTGTTGCAACAAATGACTTCAGTGTTCAAAGCAAGATCTAGAAAGACATATTGCAATCAAAAGGCTCCACAGACAAGAGAGAAAAAGCACAACATAACATTTAACAGCTTTTTTCTTTCTTTTTTTTCTCTTTTCTTCTTTATCAAGGTAAAAGGGTATTGATGGCTTGGTGGTAAAAACGCCCTGTATCAACCTAAAAAGGAGCAGCCTTTGTTCAAGTCTAAGTCTAAAAAATGAAATTGGGAGAAAAGCGTATTGTCCCAGCCCTATTAATTTTGTTGACAATTTTTTTTTCGTTACAGTCTTCGTCAACAACCTTTGTTGCCCTGACAAAAACTAGACTACAACAAAAAAAAGTGCACAGGGACTAAGCTATAACTAAATTACCTGGCATTTCCATCAACAAATAAAAACTAGAGTTAGGAACCACAGCTACTTTGGATGTGTGGAAAGGTTGGATGAGTTAAGAGGGACATCCAATCAAATCATCAAATTTTAGCTGATTAAATTTACAGTACACTTTGTCAACTAAAATGATGAGAAATTTCACCAACTAAAACTAGACTAAAATCAAAACAATATAGATGACTAAATTATGACTAAAACTAAAATACTGGGCAAAACACCAAACTAAAACTAAATTAAAAAGTGCAGTCAGAATTAACACCGACCTGTGGGTCTGGTGTTATCCAACATATAAAAGTTAAAAAAGCTCTAAAAGATAAAATATAAATTAAGCAAAGATACTATAAAGAATCGTAACGTCAATTCTAGTTTACCCAACCAATGGATTCATGCTTGGCTCTGACCTAATTAGAAAGGGCCCTAAGGTTACCAATCTGTAACCAGAAAGTATTTTTTCTTCTGAAAGACCTTAAAACATAAACCCCCACTTTCAAAAAGGCATTAAAATTCTTATAAAGAAAAAAAGTGTTTTAAGATTCCCAAGATCTCATTGTCTGTTCTGGGTCTACATCTAAAAAGTAATTCTGCTTCTACATGATATAATTGTGTAGCAATATATTAGCTATCATGCATCAAATAGAAAAAAACTTGAGTTACAAAAATAAAGTAATTCTGCTGTGAGCGTATGATCCATTCATGGTTTTTCACTTACAAGATATATTTAACGGTTACAAAATATAGTAAAGAAGAATGCAAACCTGTTGACCTTACTTTACACTTAACTCTCATTAGTCCAGTGAACTCAGCTCCACTATGAGCACCTGTCATTTTGGAAAATATTTTATCCTGTCAGGAATAAAATATCTAAACTAGCTTCCTTAAAATTTAGAGATGGAAGAGCTTCTTCTTTTAAGCTTTTTTGTTGACAGTCGATGAGTTGCCATTTTCTTTCTTGTATAAAATAATAAATGTTTGATAATAAATCATCAGGTAGTCTGGACTTGAAAGATCATGGTCTAAAAATTTCAGTCAAGCCCCCCAAAATCATTATTTACATCACTCTTTCAGAAACAAATCATCAAAATCATGAAATTCAATAAATAAATAAAGTGCAGTACTAGTAAAAACGGACTGCTGCATATTGAAAATAGTTCATACTATTGTGTGTGTTTAAACCTGTTTTAACTAAAGTTTAGGGTGCTGTCCCACCAGTTTGCTTTGTCCAGATCACATTCAGATGGTTAAAGGGTTAATCACTGCATTTTTACAGTCAGTTGTCAGATGGCCACCCTGTAGGTATTGTACTGGAATGTTCCTTGGGTCAATGTATCACAGCCTGCTTTTATCACCACCCAGGTAAACAAATGCCATGCCAACTGGTCACACATTGAAAAAAAGCTAGTTATGGCATTAACCTACCACTAAAATGAGCTGTGATTTAACATGAAACTTGATGCCAACATGAACATCTCAGGGTCAGTTTGTAATATCTCATGTTTATGACTGTACCTGTCCAAAAGTAAATAGATTGATACGTCTCGTAGTGACCAAGGTAACCTCCTGTTGCTGACAGGAAATTGGTCTATTAGCCCCTTACAACTGACTACTTTTGTAATAATGGTGCAGATAGCCATGCATGGTGTATATGATTTTCCTAAGTGTGTCATTGACTCCTTTTTGTCCCTCCCTCTGCCCTAGTCATCAAGTATGAGCTTCTCTTCATTCTTTCCCTTCTGCTTTTTTTCCATCTTGATTTCTCGTCTACATATATTACATTTTTCCGTCTTGTTTTCCATTCCTCCATTTTTCCCTGTCATCTTTGATTTTGATTACCTTAGCCTGTGAATTATCCTTATACTAAACCCTATTTCGCTCATCTTCACTTTCACCTCCTTCTTCCTCACCTTTTACAAGACCACTCCTCAGGGGGAAAGTTTCAGATATCTCTCTCAGGGCATTAGATTTTACAGGCCATGATCAATTTTATCCCATAGCCGCTGCTGTGTCTGTACATCCTACAGTGTTGTCCATCAGCCAACCAACAAGCTGCACAAAGCAGAGAGCTGTAATCCAATTTGAATAGAGACAAACCAAGGTCTTTTCTGAATCCACCCCCCTTTAGTAATGCTCCCCCTCTCTCCTGACTCTCCTATAACACATGCTTGGGATTTTCCAGCAATGAGATATGTGTCCTTGGGAACCTCCTCTGTGGATGGACCAGGAGCAAAATGTGTGTGTGAATAATTTGCATCTACACAGAGATAAAGTGGCATCTTTTCATGGGAGAAAATATAGAGCATAGTTATCATACTTGTGAAAATATCGGCATGTCTTCTGATAGACATGCCATGAGCAAAACAGCAAAGAGAGCTAACTGCAACTTTCTACGTGACTTTAAATCCATTTAAGTTATAGCTGACAAAATGGCAAACACTAACAGCCCCCTCATAGTCAGCAGCCTGTCCTGTTGATTGTCCTTGAGCATAAAACTGTGGCTGCTCACTCAGTAAAAGTCATCCCTGATCCAAATTAGCACTAGCATGAATGTAAATGTGAATTCAGTGCTGCATACCACAAGATGTTTCAATTAATGACTTTCTTTTTACTTTCATTGTCCGTTGATTAGAAACTGACCAGCAGAGAACTTATGGTCAGCGGTTATTGATTACTGCATTAAAGTCATGATGTCTGAAGCAAGTTCAAGCTTTTAATTTAATTTTGCATTGATAAAGTTCGGCCATTATGCCTCTTATCCAACGTACTAGCTTCCCTTGTAGGTTCTGGAGCTCTTAATCCATTAGGGCAGGATAGGTAAATAAGTGTCCGACAGTGCGTGTGCAGTGAAGCCATAAGGTTAAAGCCATTTGAGAGCAAGTGCTGTCAGTGTTAGCAGCTAATATGTTTAGCACAGACCATAAAGAATTTAAAAACTAGAAATTCTTGAAATCCTCAAAAAAAGAAAAACTGGCATGAAGCTAAAAATTCACCCCCCACAGGGAGCACAAACAGATGCATTATATATTGATACTGAAGCTGTCTTTTGAACCAGGCAGTAAGGATGTGTATTAAGGCGGTAAAAACCTGTCTGTTTCCAGCACACAATCATCTAGGTGTCGGGTTTCTGCAGCCAGCCCCAAGTGGACACTCAGGGTACTGCGGATATTGACACTTCTATATGGGCCTCCATTTTCAGCTCTGGAGGCCACTGCCTGGATTTTAGCAGTTCAGCAAACAAGCTAAGAGCATGACAACTCCTACTCAGCAAGAGAGGAGAGAGAGGCTGCACAGAAGAATATGAGAGAAGCTGGTCAGCTGTGCTTGGATGCTTGTGAAGATTTATTTTGGATGAAAAGAAATGCATCCAATGGTGCCTCAAAAATGACAGTGTTGATTTAATTCAGGATATTATGCAAGAAAATAAAGGGATTTATTGTGAATTGATTACTTCACACCTTCTATGCTACACATCAGAAGAATTTATTATTATTAAAACAATAAATACTATCCAAGATATGGGTTATAATTTACCAGTTTTTTGCCAAATCACTGTATTATGATATCAAATAGGTTATGAATTGCTAAGCATTTTGGTACATATTGTTCTGTATGTTACTGTGTTGTCCCTTCTGGTGTTATTGTCCAAAATACACAGTTAAGGATGCAGAGAAAAAGAGACATGTGGCACTTAAGAAAACTTAAATAAAGTATTTTATACTGAAAAAAGCAACTCTTAATCATATTATGAATAAATTAAATAAACTGCCAAGATCATTTGCACAGCTGTGTTTATTTAAAATCTAATAGTTGTAAAATTTTATTCATGTGCTTACATGTTTATAGCATTATTTTACAGCATCTCCTGTAAACTGAAAAGCTTGCTCTCTGTCACTTTACTGCTGGCCTTACATGCACTCCCAGCATATTTCACAGGAATTATCAAGTCAATTTCCTGCCGACTGTGGCAACTTCTCAATGCCCGGTGCCGCAAAGGAGTGTGTGATGACAGAGAGGTTAAAACTATATTATGGCTGACAGCTGTTGGTGTAAAACCCCCTCCGGGGTCAAAATGTGAGCACTGCATTATGGTCTCTATGAAACCGGCCACCCATAACCTCCACTGCCCTGAAGGTGCCGGCAACCTTAATACCAACACATTCATAAGCAGGTCCTGTGTGTTAAGTTATGTGTGTGTCAACACATACTCTTATGTGTTTGACAACTGCATTCGTTACCTGCTGATGTTTTAGTTTTGGCACATAGTAACTGTCAGCGCTGAATACGTGCTAATGTGTTGAGTGAGATTAACAAGAAGCAACAGTGCAGGTCTGTACAGATTCAGGGGGATCAGGCAGAGTTTGCAGTCTGAAGACTTGCCACAGCTAGATGGTTGGATGCTGAGTCAGCAAAAAGAGGACCCATTTAGTCTGACTACTTGAAAAATCCAACAGGAAGCAGTGTAGCAGTATGAAATCATGTCCATTAGGGGGTATAATGAATGCCTATTACAGGCAGGCTGGGAGTAAAATGTTGGCTGGATGTGACATGACATCAGTTTAAGGACCAATGACGGTTGGTTTTCATTGTTTGTCAGCCTGAGGGTCTCTTACAGCTGAGAGCAAAAATGTGTATGTGCACTTAAGTGTGTGTGCAAGTGTTTGTGTGGTACTTACTCCTTGGGGGGGTTTAAGTCCTCAGGTCTTGTCTCGAAAAACACTCTGACCTCTTCACACTGGGAGATGTAGACTGGCAGCTGTATGAGGGCCTGCAGGCACAGAAGAGCAGAAAAACATCAGTGTGGCAAGTGAATCACATCATTTAGGACAGAAGTCAACCAGAAAAAACGGTGCCAGCTATTAATATGTCACAAGTTCACCTTCGACACGACTGTCACCACCTACGCAGAGACAGTAATTTAAGTGTTATACAACAAAAAAATATAACAAGTCTTTTCCAAAAGTCATTCAAATACTTAATGGAAAAAATTAACCAGTTTATGTGGTAGTTGGTCATTGTTTGTGCCTGTAGTTGTATTGTTTATGGCAGAGCTTACAGGAACATTGCCACATGCTTTTCTGTACAGTTTATGGAAGACCAGCTCCAGGGCTCTATGCCATTTCAGTCACTCAGTATATCTACATGCATAGTTAAATAAAGCTATGGTCACAGCTGTTTAACTGCACAATTGCCCTTGTCTTTGTTTGCTAGCTCAAGTGGCTCATCAGCTTCTGAGTCAAAACACAGCACTACATCTGTGGAAAAGCAGAAGGCCTCTTAGAGCCTGGGTGAAAATGAGAAGTTTATGTGTGTAAAGTAAATCAGTCTCTAATTGAACTATCAAAGTGTCCTAGGTCTTGGTCTGGACGTTAGCCTTCTTCTTTGTCTGAGGAGGCCTGATAATTGCTATTCCTTTTGCTTATGGTGTGGATTAAAGCAGGGAAAACAACACAACCAGCAACGTTTTTTCATATAAAAGTGATCAGTGGCAGACTAACAGAAAACAACTCTTGACTGCTTGAGTGATGTTACCACTAAAAGCAGTAGCTGCACCTAACACAGACACAATCAATCAGACTGTTTTTGGATGGGATAAGGGATATTTTGGAAGATTTGAAGTATGGTGTAAAAACAAGCTATCATTGTGAACACTTAACATCAACAGAAGATGAAATTTTCCCCCTTCATTCATTTAAATTAGGCACACAGCTACATCAAAATAAAAAAAATCCAATTTCAGGACTTATCAGAACCAATTTGCTTTATAAATTGTTTTTCTTTGAAAAGGTTTGTGTTCATTTTTTCTGAAGAATGTTTGAATTAGTTTGATGGACATGCCCGCCTTTTATTCAAGTTTGTGCCGTGTGACACATCTGCCACAGGGTAAAAGGAGTGGTGCAGGAATGAGTCCAAAAATACAGAGGGAAGTTAGCATTCCTGCACCTCTGGTACACTTGTTCCTCAGTCAGTTGGATTTTAGAATAGGTTTATTGCATAAAGGCATGAAAAAAGGTCAAACACATTTACTGAACTTTTCTTTTCCAAATGTGAAAAATGTCCCAATTTAAAACTTAAGAGGATTATTAGGTTTTTGGAAGGACTGTTGCTAACAAACCTTAGCATAACTTCTGATATATTTTTAAAGAATGGCAATGCGGGGTGCTGGTTTGGCATAGTGGTTAGCACCCCATGTACATGCTTCTGATGGTCCGGGTTCAGGTCCCGCCTGTGACCAGTTTGCAGAGTGTCTTCCCCTACTCTCTCACCCCCTTTCACAAGCCTATCCACTGTCTCTCTCCTATCAATAAAGGCACCAAATGCCCAAAAATATACATTTAAAAAAAAAAAAAAAGAATGGCAATGCATATGGGATTGTCACAGCCATGAGCACTGAGATAAGATCATTTGATTGGAAGAGAAAACTCAAACAACAGATTACAGCGTGAAGTTACACATTTAAAGTGTGGAAGAAGCCTACAAGTTAATCAAAAGCCATACTGTTTTTTAGATAACTTAACTTAGCTTTCTACTCTAAACAATCATGTTCATGCTGTCCTTGGAGATCATAATGATCAAAATGTGCAAGTATCAAACCTTTTTTTTTTTGCCACAGACCTTATTGTCAGCAATGATTGAAAAACACATTGAAAACTCTCACACGCTTTAAGATAAACAGGGGAAATAGCAACTTCCAAGTTGGCCAACAAAAATATGCAATCACTGTCCAATTCTATACCGCGAGGACAATGATGATTCAAACTTTTTGTCAGGAAAATAAAACAGAACCTTCAAAGAAAGAAAAGGAAAACAAGACATAAAACACAACTGAATTCTAAATAGATAAAAATCTTGGCACTGACTGATTTATTTAATGATATTTTTGAGCTCAATCAACCCTTTATACATGAATATGAAGTACAATTTTAAACACTTTCCTTTTGTCATACTGGCAAACCAATTAGACCATTAATTGTACCCATGGTTGACTAACTTCAGGACATAAATTGAATGTTGTGGAAATGCAACTTTAAGGAAGAAAGCAGCAGGAAAAAACATGAGCACCTGAGGATTTTTAGTCTTCGATGAGAAAAACAGATACATCATTTCAGAATTTAGTTAATCAGACTGCTTGTTCCTAGTCCCTTATTATCTTTGTTTTTCAGTCTCATCAGCTGTTCCTGCTCTCATCCCTGCTCCTTATCTCTGATCTGCCAACATTCACATCATCCAGCTCTGTGGAGGATCATCAGCAGCAGAAACATGAGTCCTGACAAGCACGCTGGAGACTGAAGACAAACAGCCCCTTAAACTTTGTTTGATTGGAGTGATCTCTCCGATTCTGGCCTCCTCTGCTCTCGTCTCTGTATTTTATCTTCTTCTTCTGTTCTTTCAACAAAACCGCTATGAGGCTGCTGAAAAACAGATTATCACCTTAACTGCTTCATGCCTAAAACCAGAAGACAGGGATGTGTCTCCTGTGACCTCGTAGCGACTATCTCTCCTACAGCGGAGCTTCAAGCCGCTCCCTCTCTTTTGCTGGCAGGCAGAGCTCAATGCTATCCATCAAGCTTCCTGTGCTGGCCTCTACCTCTGATTTTAATACTCCTAAGTGTTCTACTCGAGTCCTTTAAGGCAGCAGAGTCTGTATTCTCTGACACAATCTGATATAACGTGACGGATATGGAAACAAAGCCAAAGACCCCACCAAGGTGCCCTTGTCCCATGTGCCACGTCCACCTTGTTTTACTTATGAGCACGAGCTGATGCCAACAGCTCTTGTTGAAGGAAAGGAGTGGGACTTCTGCCATGGACAAAGTAGAACCAGTGCTTTTTATGAGCTGCAAAGTCATACAGAGCATGAGTGTGCACATGTGCCGCTAAATGGAAAGATGGTGGGGATGACTTCACTCTACAATTATGCATCAGTATGACCTCAAACCTTGCTCCATCCATTTCCTAAGACACAAATGATAAGTAGCTGATTTAAGGGGTTTTATTGGCGACCTCTTGAGGACACTCCCAATATCTTCCCCAGCGGCAGAAAACGCAGCTCTGCTTCTGAGGTCAGAGAGCTTTCTGGATCAGCTATCTTCCTCTTGGATTTATTCTTCTGCTCGTGTCAGCCTGCAGCCCGTCCACTCATTACTATTCTCCCCAGGGAAGAGATGGGAGGAGGGCCCAGGGTACATTACAGCAAATGGACTTTATGGGTGTTCTTTACAGCAGGCAGCATTAAGGTAATTGTGTGTGCTTGTGAGTGTGTGTTTGTGTCTGAATGCACAATGCACATGTGTGTTCTTAAGGGGAAAAGTAAATGGAAATGTTATTGTGCACTGTTATAGCTGTAGAGAACATTGTCATTGTATCATTGCACTGCACCTTTAATATAGAGACAAGCTGTTGAGCTTGGCAAAAGAGTAAGAATTTTAAGATGCATTAGTGTTTTTTAGACAGATACAGGGAGAGACAATCATGTATGCCAATTTCCACAACAGCTTGCTCTAAACTGTGTTAAAAAGGCTTTCAGTGAGTGACAGCATAGGGCAGGGGTGTGCCACTGGCAGTCCAGTGGCCACATACATCCCTCCTTACAATACTGAATGCAGGGCTAGTAGATATTACAGAAATGTACATGAGGAAAACCTGATAAAATCTTCTATGACAGCATTGAAATAGCAGTATTTCCAAGAAGATAGAAACCTAATTTTCTGTAAATGTCCCTGTGATACTCATGACATTGTGTCCTGCCTACTGGCAACCCCCCTGCCTCCTTTCTACCACTACTCCCCTGTCCAGCAGGGCAAACTCACTGCTGAGCGGAGCAAGTGTGAACATACAGGTCAGGGAATTACCCAGGTAGCCTGCCCGGACATTACCCTTGTAATATCAGGGTTGTATGTGTAAAAAGAGCTCTAAGGCCTGGCCACATGGAGCCGAAAACGTTTTCGTATTGAAAGCCTTCTCTCTTAGGATGCCGTTATTTCAATGGAAGTGGTGCTGTAACACTGCTGCACACAGTCACCAAAACTGGAGAAGATGGCATGGAGCATACACATATATCATAATGTTAGCAAACACTGGGGTATGTTGTTTTCTGTGTCCTCTGGTTGCTCACAGTGGTTGTTAAGGAGCAGCAGATTTTGCTATAAGAGCCATAACAGGTTCAGTAGCAACACCATATTCTGCTACTTGTCTTCAGGGTTTGGTTTAAGTGAGGGATTGGGCTGTGACATCATTGTTTCTTAAGCTATCTGCATTTGTTGTCCACACAGAAACGCTCAGCCAGTGATTTCAGATTTATCCACTCTGGGACCTGTTTCAAAAAAATGTGTTTTCAGGCACTGAAAATGCCATATCTGTGTGGATGATAGTCTATACAACAACAAGCTTTTCCGGATATGCCTTAATTTATTTCTGTATGGACAGCCCCCTAGTCGAAAACCCACCACAAGTATCACAAAACCTAATCCTGATTATTTTAAAGTTGCTTCTCAGTGCTCGGGGCGGCAGTAGCTCAGTATGTAAGGACTTGGACTTGGAATTCTTAAAAAAACAAGACAAGAGCAGTGTATGCTAACAACACAGACATGTCATCTATACAAATACATCTAGCATTAATGAATTTATATAAACAAACAAACAAACAAAACAAAAACAAAATAGAGTATTAGTACCTGGGGGTACGGGATATATAAAGTTATCACCCCCCTTAACAAAAACAAAACACTTTAAAGGGAAAGCAGCCTTCTCTGATGCATTTCATGCTCAGATTTCTGTTTAGCTCAGCAGTATTGTGCTGTGTTAGACAAACAACCCCCTAAACTCCGTCCATGTTTCCTTTATTTTCTTTCTTTCTTTTTATTCGGCTGTGTTTCCTGACTTCAAGAAAAACATAAACCTCTCTACCAGCAGGGAAATTCCATATGAGTCAGGTCAAAAGCCTCAGCTGTACAGCAGAAGTGCTGACTCAGCTTTTCCCAAAGACAAGCATGAAGTTCAACCTTTCCATCTTGACTGGGCGAGGAGGTGGATTAAAAGGATTTTTTTAGTTTAACTGGGTTTGAATTTGCTCTTGGATGTCCCTGTGAAACCCAAAATTACATAGAAATATTTGACCTAATGTTACTAACTGGGTATAGAATGTTTTAACCTCTTAAAACTAGAGATAAGTTAGCAAAGCATTTAAAATCGCTTCACACAAGCATGTAACCAAAGTGTAGACTTTAAACAGTCCTCCTACAGTGCGTTAAGAATCTACAATACCTCTGAAAAAAAAAACAAATACTTTAAATTTTTTAAATATAACACTCCTGATATCCAATGCAATGCTTTATAGATAAATTATTCTGCAAATTGCTGGTGTTTCCACTTAAAGTTAAGCCATAAGTTTCTTTTTTTCAATAATTAAGACATAATTTTGGCCACTTCTGCACTCTGTGTTTTTATGTCTTGACCATTTCTACTAATTGCCTCTAATGAGAGCATAAAATCCTAAATTTTCCAAGCACACATAACAAAGTGGAAGGAATTGATAAGGAAATTGTTAAGCAGAGACAAATGACAGCTTTCCTTGAGAGAGTTATCAATTTTCAACCTGGAATTGGTTTTCCATTTTGATGCCTATTTGGTACATGCTGGTTGGTGCCCAGGTATGTGCCTCAATTTTGGAATACTTTTGCTTACACAGCAGCACTGAGGATCTACAGAGCAGTGCAGAGTAAAGTTGAAAACAGGCTGAGTGCAGAAGAACAGGTTTCATTAATTTTAAATTGCGTGGACATCAGTCTGTGTTTTTCTGCTGTTTTTAATAAAAGATATGGAAGTTAAGTAATGAACTGAGATATCCTTTTATGAAATTTAACAGAATTTGGTCTTTTGTCTTCTTGGATGCAAACACAGTCAAGTAAATATTATAATTCACATGTTTCAAATGTTTGGTATTGCAATATTCAGAGTATAAAATAATAAGAAACGCAATACAATTGAGCAGGTATAACATCTTATTTTGGGGCCACTGAGGGTTTTCCAATCCTACTGATTCTTAACTATAATTTTTTTTTCAATTCCAATCTCTCACTTAAATTCTAATTTTTGGAATCATCTATTCTTTTTGGGAAAATTCTAAATATTTGATTCAAACCACTTGCTTGTATTAAATAAATCTGAATATAAAAATATGAAAATCACCCACTTCCCTAACCAACATATCGTCAAAAGTATCAAAGATTGTTCAGCTACAACAACAGGTTAAAAAATCGTACAATTTTACACTCATTTTCACATAAAACAACTTTGACTGCAGCAACAGCACCGCAGCAGCTCAGCTATTCCAATAAACATCCACACCCATAGACACGCACCAACAGCGCTACGACCCATTCCTCCCCTGAACTCTTATTTTTCACATAAGTGGTTAAAGATGTTGCCTTCACCAGCTGTACATTCCTTTAACCCCAGACGACACTCGGTGGAGTCGAGCTGCGAAGCCTCCAGCCCCTCCTCTACATTGTTTATCAAATATTTCAATTTGGTCTTTACTCTGAGGTCTGAGGAGGACATGTCAAAATCAGCGCCTTATCAACTGTGAGAGTTTCATGAAGCTCTTTGAAGGCAGGAGAAGTGGTCCAGGTCTAACGCAGTGCCTTTGAAAGTCAATCAAAGCATAAGAAAGGGCATAGCCAGCTTTAAAAACATCCTCAAATTTCACCTCCAAGAAAGTCGTGAAAAACCCAAATGCTGTAGAGGCCCAAAGGCAAGCTAGCAAAACGACTTGAGCAAGCTCAGCAGCATACAGCTCTCTGCCTTTGGGGTAATTTTTACAGATACCACAACACAAGAGACAACAGCTGATCCCCTTTAATGTTTCTGAATACCAGGGCAATGGTTCATACAGGAGTCACGTGACTTTGTGGTTAAGTTATTTATTATCCTGATCACAAAGTGTAATAAATCCTGGTTGCAAAACAGACTTAACCCATGAAGGATGGAAATGTTGAAACGATTACTTTGCATCTACTCTAAGGGCATAAAACTGTATCATGCTGCTTGGAAGCCAAACAGTGATTATAGTGTATTGATTTAGCCTTCTGTGGCTACATTTCAATTCAAAATACAATAATAACTTGTTAGTTATTGATAGTTTTATGGTTGCAGTTCTGCTACAACAGAGCTTAGGGTGGCACAGTTTGCATTTCTCCTTTCCTGGAGCTCTGTTTAATCTAGTAAAAAAAAAAAAGGGACTCCAGGCTGGTCAAAGGCAGGGTTGATCATTTCAGGAAACCAGGAACGGCACTGCTGCCTTGCAACTGAACAAACACCAGTAAATGTGGTGGTTTTTCAGCCATTCTCTGGTAATCCTGGGGGACTCTAGACATGTGCAGAATTTGGATAGCTGTGTTTGACAGAGTGTCAATGCAGTGATTGGTTGAAATGTTAAAAGCTTAGAAGTGACACCACATGTGGCTCTTTTTCTAAGCACTTTGGTGGCAAGACGAAGACAATTGCAACCGTGTAACAAAAGCACTGAATAATAAAAGCTTTTGTGCCCACAATGCACATTTTCACATGACCTTTTTTATGACTGGTAGGCAGAGCGTTTGTACATTAAACAGTACAGAAGACAGAACTAAACAACATATAATCACAAACGTCTTAACTTGTGACAATGGCTGAATTCTAAACTGCTAACTATATTGACTGCGTTTGCAGTTTATAACACATATTGTGCTAAAAATTTCAAAGCCTGCAGTATGCCAAAGATCAAGAAGTTGCACTATTTGGAAAAAAAACATTATATAGCACCAGATCAGTCTACCTTGCATACTGTTGCGCACTATGCAAAGCACAAACAGGTCACAGATCAACAGGGCAGACAGTAGCAACTCAGGCAAACATCTGGCTATTAGCATTATTAGCATTAGCATTTTTTTACATTTACAGGGCAGTGATGCAAATCTAATTTTTCAAGTTGTAACCCAGACTTTCTCCACCTTTTGACGTAACTATACTCATTTTATTGTCATCCTGGAGACATTAAGCCCTTCAGCTTATCTTGTTTTTAACATAGGCTGTCCTGTTTGTTACCTCCGCCAAGGAGGTTATGTTTTCGGGAGAGTTTGTTTGTTTGTCTGTCTGTCTGTCCGTCTGTGAACAAAATAACTCAAAAAGTTATGGATGGATTTGAATGACATTTTCAGGAAATGTTCAGCATGGAAAAAGGAAGAAGTGATTCGATTTTGGTGTTGATCCCGATCAGCGTCTGGCCGCCATGACAAAAAATGTGATTATTGTGAATAACTACTGAACTAAAATAGATATCATTATGAATCCAATTGCTGATGGTATGTTTTCATGGTCAAGGAATCTAAATATTTACATGAAATAAAGGTAGGACTAATATTTATGGTGAAAATCACAATATGGCTGAGGACTGTGGCGCTGGCGGAGGTCTGCGCTCTCCAAGTGCTTTTCTAGTTAGTATCTGTTTTGTGTCTGCTTTCCTATTTTATCCGTTTTACTGGACACATTGCCTTTCTTTTTATCCATTTGGTTTAATATTTTGTGGTAAACCCCGCAGAAGCTGGTCCATGTAATGCTCTCTGTTAATCTGTGATTGTACAGTCCAACTTTTTGTTTGTCCTTGTTGATTATGGATTGCACTGGATGAACAAATGTGCTAGTTGTGGTGAAAGTTCTGAATGACACTGTTATTCTGGACAAATGGCTCCAAAGGGACAATAAAGTTCAACCTTAACCTTATCCTTGCCCTTAACTTTACTTACAACTTGGCAAACAGCTGTAATAGCCAATCAGCAAAAAATTAAACCATGGTACAGTTTGCACATTTCACAAACAATCTATGCATTACTTTTGGTTCAGACAGGATAAACACAGAGTTATTAGTAATATCTGAAGGACATCCTCTGTGCCTAATATTCAAGCTGTTAAACTAGTTCAAAGCCGTGTGCAGAGACTATAGAGCATACACAAATGTTAAGTTCAGTCTGGCCTAACTGAAATATACATGCTCATGCAAATAAAACTTTCGTCCAGCTTTAGAATTTTTTTTCTTGATACATTATCAGTTAAAAAACTTGTCCACATGTATTTAAAAGCACAAGTTGAACTCAGACATCCACAAGTGACTTTATCATGTTACTGCCATGAGCATAAAAACATGCTTTTTTAGAGTCTCCTGTACATTAGTAACAAAGACGAGTATTTAGCATTTGGGAGATAAAAATAAACATTACTATTTGCATTGACAAAATATTTTTGTAATACATTAATTATCCCATTAACCTCTCAACAGTTAGGTCTCAGCCATCAATTGATCACCTATACAAAGTATATTGAAGCACAGTGAATCCCTGCAGCATAGCATTACAATTATAGAGAGAAAGGCTAACTGCATTGTTCATGCTGCTCTGACTGAGGTTTTTTGTGTAAATCTTACAGTATGACACTGAGCTTCCCTTCCAGAAATATTTAACCACATGTTTCAAATATTACAGCTTTTCAACATCTGTTTGGCAGCCAAAATATCTGACAGATATGGATGACATATTTTTTTCATTTTGGACAGAAGACGTTTTATGAGGGAAAAATCAAATAAAGGCATGTATTATGTGTTTAACCATTAGCATGTCATCCTGAAATCAGATGTCTGGCTGTGAGGTTTTTCCATGAATTGGCTGACAGGAAAAGTAACTGGTGTAGCTCATATTCACAAAGATTATTTTCCTGTTGGGTGCCTTTGTTGATATGCTTATTGAGTATTCCTACTTTCCCCTTTTTAAATTGACTTTTGTAGCTCTCTCTCAAATCAAATATCCATTTTACAGCATTAATTTGGTCAGTATACTCACCCTGCAGTATTCATTTATGGGCCTTAGCCTTTTCATTGCCACATCTCTGATATGGCTCCTTCTAAACAGGATCTTTCCTGGAAAAAAGGAGAAAAAATATAAATACAAAAAAGTCTAAATCACACTTAATTTATTTTTGTTAAGGTGCAGTACATATGCTTAAGCATGATAATGATTTAAGGCCCTTTTCCATTAGCCCTACTCGACTCGCCTTGTGCTGCTTTCCATTAGCCCCAGTCGCCTGCCCAACGGGGTGCAGTGTCGCTGTAAACAGCTGAGCGGCACTGCGGTGACGTCATTTTGAGCGTGACACAACAATCTGTGGCTTTTTGCCACAAACCGAATAAAAACGGAAAGCAGAAGAAGGCTGCAGGTGGCAAGAAGAAATACCCCTTGAGAAGCACAGAAGAGTTTTGGAAGCTATACAACAGAATGAAGCCGAGGACGAGAGCAATCGAGCTGCAAGGAAAAGACGTATGAGGGTAAGCTAATGGTAGCTACCACTAGCATTCTAGGTCGTCGCGCTCATGACTCATTGATGACGTCATTGTCTGACCAATCAGTAGCAGTATCGACTCAGCTCGCTTGGAACCAGAGCGGAGTAGGTACTAAAACTAGCTTGTTTTAGGAGGTACCAGGCTAGTGGAAACACGCTGCAAACCGAGTGGGGTTGAGTAGAGTAGGGCCAAGGCGTGCTAGTGGAAAGGGGCCAATAGGCTGTGTTTATGTCGAGGGTACCTCAACAGCACTTTAAGCACTTTGAGTTACATATCTTGTAAGAAAAGTGCTATATAAATAAACTTGCCTTGCCTTGCCTTGCCTTGTAAACAAAACAACTGAGTGGACTTTACAAGAATGTTCATTAAATTTAAATCAAGACACAATAAAGTCACTTTTTCACTAAAAAAATGACTGCATACTGAGTGGGTCAGGACATTAGCAAGGCAAAGCAACTTATCTATAGAACACTATTCATACATACAGCAATTCAGAGTGCTTTACAGAGTTTCAATGAAAACATTATGGCATAAAGAGCATAGCAGACATACAATTACCAAAAGTAGGATATAAAACCTTATGCATAATGTTAAAATGAGAAACGAGATGTAAAACTTAAAAAGTATTGATTTGATTAAAAGCAGAGAGGCTATAAAAGAAGAAGAAAAGAAAGAAAAACACTGGTAATAGCTTCCCTTTCCAAATCAAGAATAAATGAGTCTGAAAAAAGGGAATGATTTCTGTACTGCAGCTTAGATGCGAGTCCCCTGCTCATATTTCAAAGCATAAATGACCACAGGCAAAGGGAGCTGGGTCGCCATAACAATAACACAAAATGACTACAAATAGGCCTCTTAAAGATGCTATTTTAGCTTAATGGCATGCAGAGCTGCTCAAAGAAAACATGTATCTTTCTCCTTGTTTTAGCTTCTGAAATGTCTCCAATAAATTCACTCGGACAGCTTGTGAGAAAATCTGAATGCTTGGCAGGCAGTTAAGGCTGTAATAACATCCTGAACACAAAAAGGCATGTTTTCAGAAGGTCTGCATCACCTCCATCAAGGGGTTATCTTGTTTGTGTAGAGTGTATTAAAGCAGAGCTGCTGAAACATGAACCTCTAACAGGAGGCTGATGCAGAGAATTAAGCCCCCCTCACCCATGCCACTAAAAATGTTGACTGTGTTTCCTTATCTGAAGACATATAAATGTTTATGTTTCTGTAGTGGTAAGAGTCAAGTATTCCCGACACCATGATGCATAAACACCATCAGTTCGCCGTCTAATATTGGATGAATCAAACATTTTTTACTACCTTTTCATCCTGTAAACCGTTAAAAGGAGGAAGACAGGATTGTTGGCTTTCAAAACATTTTACCAAATGAATCACCTTTAATATATCCCACCTAAAACAAGGAAAGAATCACACTTATTGACTGACTGAGGATGGCTGTGCTGATCATAGGAAAAGGAAATAGTAAGGATAACTTAGTTACACCGCTATTTCTGTATCTAGAAAGAGCACAGAGGTAGTTTCTGTGGTTGGAAGACGCAGCATATGGAAGAAGGACAACATAACTAATGCAAATACTATCTTCTGCAAGGTCCTGCTTTTTCTCCTTCTATTTTTTTAACCAGCAATGCCCCTAATCTAATCCACAACAATTTGGTAAATGTGAGATTTCACCCAAAAAAAGGAAAAGATCCAAAAAGCATTATTTCATTCAAATTACGAAGGTGCTTCCTTAGAAGGGTTGATCATTTCCAATGTGAAGAGGGTTTGCTGTTATCCAACCTAATCTAGTACAGATATCTATGTTCTTGTGTATTTGCTGGTAAGGCCAAGGTTTACTTTAATAATTTAAAAAAGCTGACATCTACTGAACAGATTAAAAATACAAGCCTGTGAGCTAGTTTAGGATCCACTTTTTTCAGCATGCTTTACAAATCAGAGACATATCATCAGAAGAAATTACCAGAGGTTAAAACAAAACAAGTAGAAAGGTAAACTTGTGGCTAAATTTTTGACAAAAATAGGTTGATGGCACAACTGGAAACACCAGCTACTTGCAGAGGGATTTAGGCAGAACGGCACTGAATATGAGGAGTGTCATGTGTTTGACATTTTTGCCACTGAAAACCTCTGTAGGTATCTTTTCTACACAGAAAATCAGCAGGAATCAATAAAGAAATTGCTAAAGAACCTGACATTCTTAATTGTTGCAAAACATACCATAAGCAGCCTACTGAAAATAAAACATTTACAGTGTACTTTCACTATTGTCTGACTGAAAATGTTGTCTTTAGAAGTTATTTGACTCTTTTCAACAAATTTACACTGGGCCAAAATGTCCTCAGAACATCTGCTTAAAGTTTCTCGAGGAAGAAACTGTATGTTTAAGACAGCTGCTTTCCACTTTACACCTGTTAAAAAATAATACTACACTCTATACTTCCCCTTTTAAATAGTAAATAAAGTACTTTGATTGTACAGGTGGGGGAGAAACGGATACAGTATAGTTTTTGAGAAGAACTGGACTCATAGGCTCTTCAATACACAACCCCTCTGTATTGTAATTCAAGTTTCTTCCTCTGTTTTGAAAATGAAATTAAAACATCTCACAGCTAAAACTCTTCTCTGCCATGTCAATCATAGAAAAGGAGCACTAAGGCAAAAATGTTGCACAGCATTGCCTTACATTGCAGGTAGTTGGGACACTCGCCATATGATTCCATGTCACACCATGATTTTGATGCTCAAACTGCGTTCAGCAATGACACGGTGTAAGTGTAAATCTTAATGCATGAACAGTGCTTGGCTATTCCCCTTCTCTTTGAGGGCTGGATATGGCTTTGGATTTCCAGTGCTGTGCTCGAATGTTTACTATGGCTATCCATGCTAAGAAATGTTCCTTCCACTGGAGAAGGTTGTTGATTGAAAATCTTCTTTTGGGAGGGGAGACAAATCCATTTGTATCATCACTTAGGGAGTATTTTGGAACATCCTTTTTCAGAACACACTTTCTGAGGTGGAACGAGCAACAAAAGGTGTGCATACACATATTTTTGAACTATAGAACAAATGTAACAAAGAGTTTCTTGCATAAAAGAGGACCTTTGAATTGAGCAGAGGAAAAAAAAGTACACTTAATGAAAGAAAGTACTAAAATGAAAATTAACTTGATGACAAATGAGAGATGACGTATTAAGCCTCTAAGGTGCTGGCAGCATCTTCACAGAACAGGCCAAAGGACGTGCTGTCTGGACAGCTCACAAAAACTAGGGAGAATTGAAAGCCAGTCCTCTGGAGGCCCTTCAGTGCTTCTCCCCCTCCTCTTTTTCTGTCTCTGTCTCTGTTTTTCTCTCGGCCCTCATCACTCCTCAAACAGAGCTTTCTAAAGCTCTCCAGGGTCCGGAGAGAAGCACTGACTCAACACTGCCCACTCTGTATGCACGGCAGCTCATGGGTGCAGCTTTAGAAAAGGGCTTGTTTAGGGAAGGAGAAGGGAGGGAAGGAAAGCTGCTGGAGCCTCGACTGACTCAGGGCAGACTTTATGGCAAAGCTCAGAGCCAGCATTGACCCAAGGTATCAAACAAGTTTTTGTTTCCTGAGGACGTTGAGCAATGTAGATTAAGAAAAGAGGCAGAAACACGGGAGGTATTTTTTAAAGTACCTCACACTTAGAGAGAGGCTCTCAGCACTCAACTCTTAATCACTGACTCTCCACACATGAATCCCCCCTTTCTTCCCCCTAATTTGGCATTTAAGAGAATTTAGGCAGATAAACCCATTACTCAACACAAGAGCTGCAGACTTAATTCTTTTGTACAATAAAATTTTACCATGCCAGAGAACTTGAACAATATTACACTTGACAGTTCTGATACTTGACTACCTAAACTTGACTTCTACAAAGCAATCCAGTTTTGGTTTAGCTGTGAGGATCATAAAAATCACCCATGTGTGACTTTGCTTGGGCTTGGACAGAAAAGCTTGAAGCTTAACTCAAAACTACTCCAGGATATATGACTAGGGAAAAAGGGAAAATCTATTGATGGGCTTGAGATTTGATTTTAAACTTGCCATTTCAGACATCAAATTCACATGGACTCCATTTACACCACAAGCGTTATTAGCTATTCATATTGATTTGATTGTATAATGGTACGCATGGCGCCTAGATGGACAATGTAACATTACAGTGGAGAGCTGATGATTAGTAAGCGTACATCAAAATATTAATAAAAGGAAAAAAAGAGGACATCAGAGCAGATGGAATGTAAAGTATGGAATATTTCGCTTTTCCATTATTGGCTATCAAGAAATTTGGAGAGGCATGTGGCATGTCATGCTACATGAAAAGGCTTCTGGTTTGCTTCAGGGCTATGCAGACCCACAGTAGAAACTGTAAAGTGGGCTTATTGCCCCTCCACTGACTACCTCCAATGAGTGCAATCCACACAGAGACAAGATTAGACATATTTGCAAAAGTTCTTTTATCAAGTGTGCATTTTATTTAGCCTGACACACCAGATGGACGATTCAATATTGCACTAATCCATCTGGGAAAAGGGATCATTGAAAGTGTTTCGGCAGGGCAGAACCTTTCGGAAGCATATTTGGCAGGTGATTGGATAATCAACAATTATTATAGGCCAATCACATAATGTCTTAGGCTGGCGCTACTGTATTACAGAACATGACCCACTTCATAAAATAAACTCGGGTCGAAAAATTTGATAAAGAAACAAGGTCAAAAATTGATAAAACTGCCACTGAAGCTGTTAGAATCTATGCTGATCTGTAATAGTGCAGTCACTTCCTGCCGTTGTCTCGCCCATCTCTCTCACATTTTCCTGCTCTAAGAGACTCTGACTGGGACATCCTGCTTAGGGCTGTGTGAAATTGTTGTGGACTGAAGCTTGGCAAGAAGGATCTGCATTATGACAGACATTTAATCAGGCTGGTCTCAGCTGTTTCATCTACATGGATGCACATTTTTGAAAACGAGTTCCAAAATGAACTAATCTCATAATTCCATCCTTGCATTTTCATTTCATTTCATTTCATTTAACCTTTATTTAAATCTCGAGGAATCATTGAGGGTGAGCCCTCATTTACAATGATGTCGAGAGCACAACAACAATATAAAATCACAAGAAAAAACAGCAAATAAATAATTGATACACCATTAAAAGCAGTTGCATTCAAAGGTACAGTAGTTGGTAATCATAGTTTTAAACTGACCAACAGAAACCATTTTGTTGAGTTTCAGTGTACGTTGCAAGATGTTCCAGGAGGATGCTGCAGAGGAACTAAAAGCAGCTTTACCAAACTCAGTTGAGTTTGGTAAAGGGAACAAGGAATATGCACTTTTTCAGAAACAATGATCTCATAGCCCTGTCTCTCCTTTAAATTGACTGCACTAACCCCAGTGTCGCCCGCATGCTCTGAAAGCTCCTAATATTGGTCCAACTTTTACAGCAAAGTCTTTAGCACCTATTACGTAGACATGAAAAACAGAATCACCGCTTTTTACCCTACTTGATGTTTGCACATGTTCCATGTCTTCTTGTCTGGTTTTGGTGTATGTCTGCAGCTGGTTTCAATCATAGCTTGATGAAGTAAACAGATGTAAACAGCCATATGCCATATGTCTGTTTACATCTAGGCTGTAGAGCACTATGGTGGCAAGACAGCAGCCATTAACTAGAAGTGTCTACTAGTGTCAGCAGCTGCATTACAGCTCAGGCAGTGTTTAACCAGGGGTTGTAGGCCTGAACTGGTAAAAATAAAGGAAATGTTTTGAACCAATTAGTCATTTGGTTCTGACAACTTGGGGATTTGACTTTACTTGATAGGCCAACTAATCATCCTTAATTCTGGCCCGGCTGGTCAGACTAAAGCCGCATTACATCAGATTAAAAGCTCCATCCAATTTTGAAGCAAATGATGTGGCCAAATTTTGGTTAGAAAACCAACCAACAAACAAATGCACAAACAAAACAGCTGTCACTTGTCCTGGTCAATCTGTCAAAAGAAAATACTAGATCCGAGTTTAATATGTGTTAAAACATCAGCGTTGGGTCTCTTCTACTTGAAGCAGGATGCATGGATTTGTACAGAAACAGGAAACTTGCCCAGCCCAGATGAAAAAGTATACCCCCCCCACACACACACACACACATTTGAGCATCAGAAAGTTTAAAGTCCATTAAAAAAAGGAGGAAAAAAGAAGTTCTGCTTGACTTGACTTGCTGTAATAAAACTTGGCAACTGATTTATTTTACTTATGTCTCAAATGACTTGATACTTGCACAGCTTAAAGCTTAAACTTGACTAAATCATTGTTACGAGACCTTTAACTCAACTTGTGCTTGTCTCAAATTACTTGCCCCAAATGGCTTTATATAACACTGCAACAATGCATGTAAGTGTTTGAGGTAAAGGTTAAAGAATGAGCTGTTTGTGTATAGTAATTACTGTGTTTTTGAGTAAAGTGCTGACTAAGGGTTAGACAAACCACAGAAGACAAGTCTGCTCCTGATACACCCATTCAAGCAGACAGGAGACAGGAGCAGTTATTGCTTCCCCCTGCAGACAAGAAATGAACGTGATATGAATGAAGCATAAGCAGCAAGGTCATGGTAACTCTCCAGTTATTTTTGTGCTTCTCTGCCCTTCCCAGAGGACCGAATGGGGAATGTGTTATTCAGTACCAGAGAAACATATTTGACCTGCCCAACATATGGTGCCTCCTACTGCGGCAGGCAGAGTGATTGACACTATACCAGCAATAAGATATGGAAGAAGCTCTGTCATTAAGAGAAGAAGTTAACTGAAGTGCATCTTGATCTTTGCACAAAGCCCAAACTTCATACTTTCATGACCCTGAAAGACAGATGCATATATAACCTCAGATAGAAGGGTCAAACAATTAAAAGTGAAACCCTACCAGCTGTTTTTAAAAGGCTGATCTCCTGACTCAACACTGAACAGCATCTGTTCAGGATCCGATGTCAACAGATTACACCTTAACTCAAAGTCTTATCATCTCATTTGAAGGAGAGTGAATTTGAGGCATTTAGACCTTGAAAGCATGATAGATGCAAC
Organism: Scarus forsteni; assembly: GCA_036419115.1. NCBI lineage: Eukaryota > Metazoa > Chordata > Actinopteri > Labriformes > Labridae > Scarus > Scarus forsteni. The sequence continues at coordinate 10,173,003 of JAZDUH010000130.1, read as the reverse complement.
ATGCACATCAGTTCCATCTTGATAAATGGTGGATGTGTGCAAAGTTCAAAGAGTAACTACAAACCAGTCATTGCTTCTAAATATTAAAAAAATAATAAAATGTCTTACTGGTAAAGAGTTGTGCTCTAAATCTTAAACATCCAATTATTAAACTTTTATATATCATAACGGCTGCCATCTTCAGGTTAAAACCTTGATTCAGAAATTGAATGTTACGATTGGCTGTCATCTTCAGATGATCTGTAGTTGCAAACAATGTCACATTCAGTGATGGACAAAGTAGTCAACTCCATTATCTGATTGAAAGCATAGATGCTCCTGTCACTCAAATACAAGTGAAAGTTGTTCAGTGAAATTTTACTCAAGTTAAAATAATGGAGTACCTGCTTTTGAAAATACTTCAGTGTGAAAACTACATTTTTGTTTTAATGTCAATGCATTATTGTGTTGTTGCCACAATGAATTTGCAGAACCTAATGACTGAAACAACCAACAGGATGCATCAACCTGCTTATAGAACCTGTAGAATATTAAGCTTGTAAAGTATGCTACAAGCCTACAGAAATGCCTTTTGAATTGACAAAAGGACATTGTTCAGGGTTCCCACTCTTTTCTAGAAATCATTTTCCAGGACTTTTCCAGAACTTTTTCCAGTGTCACATAACCAACTGAAGATACATTGTTACTGTGGGCAGTTTTCAAGTCTAGATAGCCCTCTAAAAAACAAGATTAGAGGTTGATGAACTATATCTCTAGCTATTGATCATATTGATCTTAGAATTTCTTTGTTTCTAACTCTCCAGCATGATCATTGTCTGTTAGCTCTATGTTTAGTCTGGCTTTTATGTGTCTTACTATTATAAATTTATGGTTATACATATTTTTTAATCTTTATTTACTCTGCTTTTTTATAAATAGGTTTTGTTAATTTAGCCTAAATTTTATTTTGTCATTTTTTTTGTTTTTTCTTTTTGTCCCGATTGCTTTGAGTTTTTATATTTTATGCCTTAACTTGCATTATTTTACCTACTCACATTTCTGGCTATGTGTACATTAGTTACCAAGTACATTTTTACTTCATTTTCTATGTTTCAAGCTAGAAGGAAGACTAATAATTTTCCAGGAAAATTTAAGCTTTTCCAGGACATTTCACTTTTTTTTCCCTCATTTTCCATTTGTTTTCCATGACTGGAAAATTGGGCAATCATTTTCCAGGTTTTTCCAGGTTTTCCAGGACGCGTGGGAACCCTGCTTGTTGTATTCTTTTTTTTTATTTAACACCCCATCCCCCTAGAAAAACAGCATGGTAGTGTTCTGAAAGGTTTTCTGGATTTTTTTTCAGTGCTGAAGTTTGTGAGCGACAAACAGAGAAACCATTTAAATGATATGAATCGTTCTTCATGGCCATGGTGCTCTGGTGTGGAATTGTGGTTTGTATCTGCCATAGCCATCATTACTACCAAAAGGAACCATTATCTGAGCAACGTTAGCTTTAAGTTTACGTGCTTGATCTCAGTAGCACACGTGGGAGGTACATTTACGGCAACATCACGTGAACAAACACACAGATCGCATTTTAGAAGACAAAAGACTTTTCATCCACTGATTTCAAAGCTATACTACAAAGTAACAAGTAATGAGACCCTTCATAGAAAAGCAGTGGAGTTAAAAGTACAGTATTTGTCTTTCAAATGTAGTGGAGTAAAAGTCATACATTTCCAAAAACAATACTCAAGTAAAGTACAAATACTCAAAAATGTACTTAACTTACTATACTTAGATAAATCTACTTCGTTGCAGTCCACCCCTGATCACATTAGAGCTCAGCAGCTACCATACATTTTTCACACAGCTACTAATAACAAACATTGCTGTGTCTCTCTGGAACTGCAGTTAGCATTGTTAATTTCTACAAAATTACACATAAAGCATGTTTTTTTCTGAAAGGATGCCAAAAATGTCACTTTATAATCCAGATTTCTATCATATTATTTCCCATTTCATTCTTGTATCATATCAATCATTACTAAATTGTGTTTTTCCTTAAACATGGTTATCAAAACATTAAGTCTTCTTTGTGTAAATATACTATAATTTCTCTATTTTAGTCCAAAACAAGAAAAAGGCCTTAAATTCAATGGAAGCAGCCAAATGTGGTCGTAATTTGGAAGGATTGTGGGTGGTACAGTTGGTTTGTGTAAACCAACATCATGATAAATGATGTTCTTCTTCAAACATGGCTGATAAAAAACACCCTTGTGTGTTTCCAGGAGCATATGACCTTGTTTTACACTAAGGTATTTCATTGTTATCTGTTGGAAGGTAGTGACATCATGGCTTGTGCTCAAAAACAGAAACACAGGTTGAACTATCGAATGTTGTCGCTGATGCAGAGAGCATAAAGAACTTAACCTTTTGGCATGCCAGTCCAGTCTAAGACCATCTATCTGGCCTTTTTTGAACTTCTTAGCATAGTCAAAGTCCAGAGGGTGGTCACTCTTAACAGACTCTCTAAGCATTCTTAAGGTTTACATTCACAGGACTGGGATGAACAATAAACTTAATGACCTTGTCTTTTGACCCACAACCTCTGAACAACCAGTAGCCATTTTTATAAAGTATTTACACAACTGCCAAGTAATAAAGTTCTGCCATGACTATGTCTTGAGAGGAAAAGACAAAATAGGCATGCACATCCCTGGATGGATGCTTGATTAAACAAACTCACTTGAAAAAGCACAAACTGACAACTGGGTTATAATTAAATATATACAGTATATATGCTGACATGAAAACTCTCTCAATATTCTGTATCCAACCCTTTGCTGGTTATAATGTATAATTTAAATTCTGCAGTCAATATAGTAATTGAGTTTAGATAAATATGCTCAAAATAGCTTAATTAGATTTTGAGCTTCTACTTTAAATTGAAAATGGCAACTTACTATCCACTTTGCAAGTCTAAGGAAGGGCTAAATGTTTGGAAAAGAGCTACTTTTAGTGTGTGGATTTGTTTGTGCTTTTTCATATTTATGTCTTGAGACATCCCCAGTACGACAAAAATGAGATATTGGTGACTAATCACAATGCAAAGTGTTTTTAGGACATTCACAAAGGCAGACCCACACCCCGCACTCACAGTATTACACTCCCTGCAGGCTTCATGTGCTCCCTTCTCAGCAACAGTACACCTTTGGTACTATCTCTAGAAACAGAAATAAAGGGAGGTCAATTTGTTCAAACATTCTGCCTCTGAGAGTGTTAATATTACAACTTAAAATATAAGAGTGAATAGGGCTAATATATCCTGGAGTCAAATAGTACAGTTGTGTAATTTTTTTAAGGAAGACTCGTAAAAACAGAAAGCTCTGAGCATGGAGCACAAAAACATAAAGCCTCCAACTCTGGAAAAGTCCAGCAACAAGGCATAAAAATAAAAAAGTAATGACTCAGAACCTCACACAGTGGCTAGAACACTGGTGTCAACCGAGCAAGAAACTAAGCAGAAATTCTGCACCATGCGCACATGCAGACAGACACTTTGCTGATGTGAAGATCCCAAAGCATTAAAAAAATACAGCTTGAGTTCTCAAACAAACCAAACCAAGAATGAAAAACCACTTCCTTGCTCTGTAAGGTTGACCTCAGCCCACAGTCCAGACTTTTGCTTCATTTGTGAGGAACTTTCTTGGGTGTCAGGGAAAACTCCCCCTCGAATCAGATAAATGCCAGCTTGGAATACATCCCAAGGGGGGTTGTATGACCAAACTGGGCTCAGAGTGAGCAAAAATCTTTCAGTTCAACTTATATTCATGCAGTTGCAGGGAATACAACTGTGAAACATTGTGGCAAAAGGCCAATGATCTCACAGAAGGGGTGCTTACAGCATGAAAAGAGGAGTGAGGGTGTAATGACTGTTTTCAGGACACTCAAGTGGTCACTTTTGGACAGATTACATCAATAAAAGCCTTTTCCAAAAGAGCTTGGAGCTTTACGGGAAGACATGATGACAGAAAGCAAATATCCCCCATGTGGGGGTGGGGGGGGTTCAGGTATTCAGGGAGAAATGTTGAATTTCAGGATAGAACAGTAAACACAAAGAGGACATGGAGTTTAAAGTAGAAACAATTTGCTTTAATATCTCCTGATAGTATGTTTTTTTTATAATTGATCTAAGAGGGGGAGGATAGTGTTTTTCTATATCTTTCCTGTTCCCCTCCTCCCTCTAAGAGTTCATCAAAGAGTCTTGGTGTGTGAGTGTGTGTATTCTCTCAATGAGTTCCAGACCTTGAAAGCCATGAAAAAATCCAAACCCCCCACTTGTCTGAATGCTGGTATGAGGAGATGAGGAGGGTTGGGTCTTATGTGAAGCCTTCTTCCTAACTCCCTTAAAGGATTCCTTTGGAGAGGATCTAAACCAAGGAGGGCCACATTAATGTATTCTCAGATTTAGAAGGCTAGATTGTCACAAATACAAAACCCAAAACCAGTGAAGTTGGCATGTTGTGTAAATCATAAATAAAAACAGAATACAAGGATTTGCAAAACCTTTTCAACCTATATTCAATTGGATACACAGCAAAGACAAGATCTTTAATGTTCGAACTGAGAAACTTTATCTTCTTTTGCAAATAATCAACTTAGAATTTATGGCAGCAACACATTGCAAAAAAGTTGGCACAGGGGCATTTTTACCACTGTGTTACATCGCCTTTCCATTTAACAACACTCAGTAAACGTTTGGGAACTGAGGAGACCAATTTTTGAAGCTTTTCGGGTGGAATTCTTTCCCATTCTTGCTTGATGTACAGCTTAAGTTGTTCAACAGTCCGGGGTCTCTGTTGTTGTATTTTACACTTCATAATGCACCACACATTTTCAATGGGGGACAGGTCTGGACTACAGGCAGGACAGTCTAGTACCCGCACTCTTTTACTACGAAGCCACGCTGTTGTAACACGTGCAGAATGTGGCTTGGCATTGTCTTGCTGAAATAAGCAGGGGCGTCCATGAAAAAGATGTTGCTTGGATGGCAACATATGTTGCTCCAAAACCTGTATGTACCTTTTAGCATTAATGGTGTCTTCACAGATGTGTAAGTTACCCATGCCTTGGGCACTTATACACCCCCATACCATCACAGATGCTGGCTTTGAACTTTGCGCCTATAACAGTCAATGGTTCTTTTCCTCTTTGGTCTGGAGGACACGACGAGCACAGTTTCCAAAAACAATTTGAAATGTGGACTCATCAGACCACAGAACACTTTTCCACTTTGCATCAGTCCATCTTAGATGAGCTCTCTGAACCTTTTAATGATATTACGGACCGTAGATGATGAAATCCCTAAATTCCTTGCAATAGCTGGTTGAGAAATGTTGTTCTTAAACTGTTCGACAATTTGCTCACGCATTTGTTCACAAAGTGGTGACCCTCGCCCCATCCTTGTTTGTGAATGACTGAGCATTTCAGGGAAGCTGCTTTTATACCCAATCATGGCACCCACCTGTTCCCAATTAGACTGTTCACCTGTGGGATGTTCCAAATAAGTGTTTGATGAGCATTCCTCAACTTTCTGTCTTTTTTGCCACTTGTGCCAGCTCTTTTGAAACATGTTGCAGGCATTAAATTCCAAATGAGCTAATATTTGCATAAAATAACACAGTTTGCCAGTTCGAACGTTAAGTACCTTGTCTTTGCTGTGTATTCAATTGAATATAAGTTGAAAGGGATTTGTAAATCATTGTATTTTGTTTTAATTTACAATTTACACAACGTGCCAACTTCACTGGTTTTAGGTTTTGTAAAAGGAAAAAATAAAAAGGATCAGTAAAAACACCTGAAAATTAACAAAACAAACAAAAATACTTTTATCAGAAGATGAAAGTCAGAGAGGAATACTTATCCTAAGTGCCATTTAAGATGGAATATCATCTCCCTGTTAACTTCAACCTTGCATATGAATTGCAACTCTCTTTGTTTTATCTTTAGGGCTGATATCAAAGGTAAAGAATAGTTAAGAAGGGAGCCAACAGGGCCATGTGGAAGTGCAGTGTGTGCATGTTGAACTGCATGTGTAACACAATCAACATAAATGTCTAATGGCTGAGTTTCAAGAAAGCTTTTTGGCAAACATGCATTGTGATTAAGGCTCGCGTGACTTGCTGCAATGTGAGGGAAAAATGGATGCAACTTTTATCAGTATTGATCTTTACAGGCGGAAATTTTTTGCTCAGATTCCAGCATTATGTTGACAGTCAGCCCCAAAGATAAATGGCCCAACTACTGGATGATTTATGATAGGGAGCAAGGGGAGTTTCAGTCACAGAAAGAAGAAATAGTCTGTTTTGGTTTTGTTTAGTTTTTTTCTTAACTTCCCTACTCTCCTGTATTAACACCCAGGATTTCACAGTGTGCACTTCTGTCATAATGGCAGATCATTTCAATCAATCAATCAATCAAACTTTATTTGTATAGCAATTTTAATACAAGACTTTGTAATACGAAGTGCTTTACATGGGACAAAAGATAAAATGAAATAACAAGAAGGGAAATAAAAAGCAGAAAATTGCATGATTGCATAAAATAAAAAACATAAGACCCCCGCAACCCCCCATTCCTCAATCCAAATTCAATATACACATTCACTTACTCAAACACACGAAGACAGAAAAAGGAAATTCTAATAGAAAGCTAAATTAGAGGACTGAGGGGACACTTTCTTGAGTTAAAAATGAGGAAACACAGGAGCTAAAACTAAAATGATAGTTAACAAAATACTAGAAAATTACTGGAGGGTAAGGTAAGTAACTACGTAAATACATAAAATAATACAATAATATAAAAAATTTAGATGAATATAGTAAAATGAGAAAGTACATCAGCATTTAACAAAGAATAAAATTCCAAATAAATAATCTGAACTGAAATGTAGAAATAAAACAGAATAAAAGGGTTAAAATAAGTTAAAATATAATGTAAAATATAATAGATATAGTCAGCTAAAAGCCAGATTAAAAAGGTAGGTCTTGAGTTTTCTATATCATTTCTATATGTAATTTAAGCATAACAGCTATTTCACTCTCTGCACTGCACATATAAATGTGATCATATTAAGCTGCAACAGCCTTGAATCTCTCTGTTTATATTATGAGCTGATGGCACTGTTTCCAGACTTTTTCTATACATAAGGTCTGATGAAGGGGATTCCTTCCTCTAAATTCCTGCTTTGAACCAATGTTTGTCTGCATCAAGAGTCAACAACAAAACCTGCACTGTGCCCACATACTTTTTCCTCTCCAGACGCAGCGACAAACTGAAAAACATTGTAGATGGTGAATAATGTCTGCATGTCACTCTGTCCTTGCCTTTCTCCATTACTTTTTTGAGAAAGCCAAAGTATTCTCTGAAAAGAGACTTGAATAACAGCAGAAGAGGTTTGTTTCTGCCAGCCTGAGTCACAGACGGTATAAGAATTGGACAAAGCCATGTGGCATCAGATGTCTGATTATCAAAGGAGCCTTTGGTATGCTGTTGATGCCACACTGCACGTCATCTCAGTTCTTTGAAACAAGCTGTAAAATGTGTAACGGCGTGTTCACACCGAAAGCGTCGCAAATTCTTCGCGCGATGATATTACATACAAAGTCAACGTAAAGACGCGAATTGACGCTGCATCGGGGCGAGCATAGAGCAGCGTCAAGTGTTCAAGCGTTGAGCGGCGAGCAATTCCAGCGAAAAATCGCTCGCCGCTCGACGCTCGAGTTGAAATAATTGAACTTTTCGAGCGAGCGTGTTGACGCAGCACTACAGCCTATCAGCGTGGAGATCGTCACTGACGCAGGGCATTCTGGGGGTCGTAGTCTTGCTAATTTGACAACCTGCTAAACTCACTGGAGACAGATGGAAAGGTGCTCCGCAGCTGCCGCTGGACTGTCTTACCTGTAGTTGGTATCTAGGCGGGAGATCCTGGCACCAACCCTGGCTAGCAGGTCTTCAAACTGGGCAACAGTCAGCCTGAAGTACCGCTGTAACCGGCCGTGATCCAGATGCAGCTCCCGCATGAAACGGCGGAACTCACCGAGCTCACACCGCCTCCGTAGGGATGCATCCAGTGCCGACGTCGGCCCCTAGCCCGCAGCTGACCTCTCCACAGCAGGTACAGAGCAGCGACGGTGGTAATCAGAGCCAAGTACGACGATGAAATGATAGGATGAAATGATAATGGCGGACGATGCTGCGGCGAGCGACGAGCGGCGAGCGACGAGCGGCGAGCGATTAGCTTTTTTTTGCATATTTGTACCAGTGTCAAAACTCGAGCGTCTAGCGTGGCGCGATTTCAGTTGACACGCGAATACATTCGCTTTCAACGCTTTCTGTGTGAACACGCCGTAAGGCTGTAATAAATGTCATTTCCCTGCATACAGTCATGAGGGTGTCAGGTTCCTACCGCCAGCCTCAAGTGGACACTCACTACAACTGTTGGCTCTTCTGCATGGGCCTCCACTGTCAGCCTGAGGTGCTGTCTGGTTGGTGTGTGTGCTCCAATTTACAGGCTCATGCAGAACACCAAATTAAAAACAATTCAGCATGTATGCAGAAATGAATGTATTATTTTGCTGCATGTCCATACCGAACCAAATAGCCCACACCGTACATGTGTGTTAATACACCCCTAACAATAATGAATAAATTATGTACACATATTTGTTTTCGAAAGAATAAATAAAATATATTTTTGAGTATGACAGTGCTATGAGAGAAGTGTTGTGCACTATATATAGTAATGTGTTTTGTGTCCGACCAACAAGTGTGATGCTAAAGAGTATCAAAGTTGCTGAAAATATATCAACAAAAAAGACAAATTTGATATATAATGATCTATGATGTTTAAAAGGTCAATAATATGAGAAGAACTGGGCCAGCTTGATGAGGAAAGGGCACGTAGAAGAATCTTATTTCAGTTTTAGTATGCTTCTCACCAGCACTTGTTGATAATCGGTTAAGAAAGTTGACCTCTGTTTCTCTTGATGTGTTGCTTAGGGCTTGTTTAAATATCCCCGTGGGCCTATTTTCCTTTATTCAGAAATATTACCACGAAAGACAACATTAAGGAATCCTGTCCAGGCTTAAGCAGCAGCTGTACAACTGCACACTTGGACCCTTTAAAAGACCAAACCAGGAAAATTTCTCTTTCAGTATTATAGTTAAAAAAGCAGCCTTTCCTATTCTTGGTTTTGACTGGTCAGTGAGGGAGAACTGATATTGATAATTGCAGCACCACCCATAAAGTTGAACATTAACTGAGGTTGTATCACTGCAGTAAACATACAAAGTGCCGGAAACACCCAACTGTGCTGGTTTTAGGGTGCAAACAACAAGCACCGCCAGTACAAGAAAGAGACAACCAAATGTTGCTCTTTTTAAAAAGCAACAAAAACGCATGACTATCTGACTCGGGGGTGGATTTAACAAAAAAAAAAACCATATATATATATATATATATATATATATATATATATATATATATTACAAACCTACTATACGTACCAGTCACACTATACATGCAAATGCACCAAATTCCGAGTCTGTAACAGGAAGTTGATAAGGGCAGTGATTGCCAGGCATTTACAGGTCATCAAGAAAAAGGGCCCAAGTATTTTGCAAGACCTTTAAAAATAATCTCTATTGACACAGCCCTCAACCTCCTTACTATCTTTCCATAATTTAATATTCAATTTTCAAAGTATTAAATTTCATATCTTATCCTTATTTGGTGTAATTTAGATTTTTAGATTGAACAAACAGTCTTTGCTATTTTTACCCTGTTTAGGAAATGCTTCCCTTGAGTGGCAGTTGTTTGGATTTTTGTTCTGTCTTGTGTGTTGAGCCACAGCTCTGTGAAGGCAAACAATAATGTTTTCCTAACATAAATCTGGCCCACAATATTTTTAACCTAAGATGACATTTTGAGTTCCTTTTTTTGTCAAAACAAATGTCAAAAACCCAAAAGGAAGGGATATAGATTTCCAGAAGTTTTACCTAACAATGGCTTGGCTGTGTTTCATAACTTGTCAAGTACTAAAACAGAGCTTCTAACTATGCCATAGAAGCAGCTGGCTGTGCTCTGCGTTAGTGTGGTGGGATGCCTGAATGCATGTGTGTTTAACTCTTACCTGGTAAAAAAGGAATGATCCTTCTTTTAGGGTCTTTCTGGCCTCCTTCCACTGGGAATTTATCCAGCAATTCCATCTGTAACCACACAATTAATTAAAACTTATTAGCACACAAAGCATTTCCACTCACATGTTTATATCAACACAGAGACATGCTCTTCACATTAGGCACACCAGGATAGCCGAGGCTGGAGAGGAAGGGCTCACGTTTTTACAAATCAGCAGTTCCTACAAGGAATTTGGCCAATAAAGGAAGGCCTGCCAATGATTAGGAATGTCCTGAGCAGATGGTACGGTTTTCTCCCTGTGCTTCACATGCTGCTGCAACACAGAGAAACACAGCACCACTGACAAAGTGGAACTGTTCCATTTCCAGTATTTTAAAGGGCCAGAGAGCAGACAGCCCTTTTATCAGTGGGATCCTTTTTTGCTTATTTTGTTCTTTGTTTCTCTTCATTATTCTTTCTTTTTAAAACCAGGATGGGCCGTTGTGTTCCTTTACATTCAACATATCTGTCAGTCAAACCAATCAGCCAGATGCTTTCCATCATTTCGGTCATTATGGCTTATGTATAAAAGCATTTCCTTTTTGTAGGTGTGAGTTTGTCCATATCAGCGAAGTAATAAAATGACACCTGGTCACACATTAATGAAATCCACATGCTCTCCCTTGTTCAAGGAGGTTATATTCACACATGAAACTTAGTGTAGAACTGAAGGAAAAACTAAATGAAACCTCCAACAAAAGATTCAGGACTGGTGCTCTGCATGTGTGACAGAGTGTAACACATGAGACAGGAGTGTGCTCATTTCCTTATATTGCAAGGCAGAAAAGTGTATTCAAAAGAAGTCTTTCTGTTCCATGGAAGAGTCTGTTTGACTGTAATTTCGAAAGAGGATGTTGATATGTAGGTCACACAAAAGTCTGACTGTTGTGAGGCAATGAACCCACTTTGATCCCTTTTAAGACAAAACTGTGAGTCAGAAAGAGTATACATGTGTGTTTCATCTCACCTGGATTTTAATGTAATGGATTTAGAACTAGAATTGAAATCTTCTCTTCTCACATTGTGCCATTGAACCTTGCATGCATACAACAGAAGAAGACCCCCTTTCCTTTAATTCATCAGCATTCACCCAACATTAATTCTCAGTTCATTTTCTCAATCCAGCTGGTGCTAAGCCTCTTAGTACCAGCTGGATCAGGGCTCATACAGTATATCAAAAGTCAAGGTAAACTAGTTCCACAGTCACCCTGTGCTTGTTTAAGACACAGTTTGTAAAATTCTGCTGCCAGGGAGCTTTAGAGATACAAACACTGATGAGTTGAGAGGTAATAAGCCAGCCACTACCACCCACCTTCAATGTTCTTTAAATTGAGAACTCCATTCAGTAAAAACCTCACCCTTTGTGGGAAGTAAATCAAGCTGAAAAACAACATTTCAGTCTCTAAGAAAAACTTGGAATAATAAGAGAGAACATTTTTAGATGGACTTCCTGTTTCACATTCAGATTTAGTAGTATGAACTTGCAAAGCATTCTGGGAAGGCTTTTTGGGACTCAGAGTTCTGTATTCCAAAGATTGGGTGTATCACAGCTGCAAAACTGATATTACCAAACTGTAAACAAACCAAGATGCCTCACAGCAAAGGGACTGATGAAATGGTTAAGATTTCATCTTATGAACACGTGCTGGCAGACTGAACAATAGAAGGAAAACAAACAAAGATATGGGGTCATTTTTTGGCAACACGAGGAACTGAAACTACAGTAGATGATGGAATAATCAGACATGGGCTTTATTTTTTTTTATTCATGCAAATGGATGTCATCTTTTCATGTCTTGTGCAATACATGTATCAGAATGCTGCACGGTTTAAAGTTATTACCAAAAAGTAATAAAAAAAAAAAATAAAAAAAATCAGTCATTTAAAAAAACATTCCGGCACATTTTTCAAGAAAATGGGCCCACCAACTTTGACCGTTTGACATTTTGATATTTGTTGGAATACAGAGGCATCCAACCCACCACCACCATTAGTATCAACTAACCAGAAAATATTTAACAATAGATTAGCTATATCTAGGCCTGTGAGGATAATCAATAATTCAATTAACCACACAATAAATAAAAACGTCCTCTGTAAGTTTGCCGGCCTCAATAACTTTACACATGTGTGCATGTTTGTTTTCCTCCTTTCTTTCTACCAAACAGGCTGGATGAGAAGATGGCTCACTCTGTGCAACTTTCTCAACACCTGGGTGTGTTGGTTCTATGGTGGATTTAGCGGATTTATAGCGGGGTGAGCATTTGTAATTCATTCAATCTTTGTGGGGGAGGCGGGGCCGCTTGCACATACACACACAGTGAGCTGCAGTGAGCGCCATGAGGAGTAGGAAGCAAACAAACACTAATATGAATGAAGGCACAAAAGCTAAGGCTCCTAAGCTGAATGCAACAGCCCCTGTGTGGGAATATTCTGGTTTTAAACAGAATGAACAAGGTGTGAGCCCATGAACACGGACAAGCTGATATGTCGTATTTGTTTGAGAGTAGTGGCGACAAAGAAGGGGAGGTGCAGCGGGGCCTTCGTCCTGACAGTCAGCGCCTACTGAGAAGTTAGGTCAGCAAAGTAAATACAAAAACAGCAGCGCAAAATGGTGCGCTCACAGGCTCACATTGCTGCATTGCAAAAGAAACGTAGCCCTTCAATACAGTTGAAAAGCCTGCAATGTTATGAAGGTGTAACAGACAAAACAAATTGACTGAGGGAACGTACAAGTCACAAACAATTCCGGAACTGTATGAAGTCCATTTTATTGATGGTTTTTATTGTTGAGTGTTTTTATTGGAGTTCTTTTTTCTTTACAGAGACAGGGTCTATTTTTTGTTGTTTTTGATATAGCATAGTATAGTATAATGATTGACCTTCCAATTACAGTTAAATACTCTTAAGAAATTAAAGTTTATTGCTTTTGATAACAGTGTACTCACTTTATTATGACATATATTATATATTCACATTAAAATACAAAAAACTCTAAACACTCCTAACAGGAAGTGCTATGTAAGGTCCTGCATGCATCATCTGACATGACTATTGTTTTTAATTTCCACTGCTTTTTTTTGTAAAAGATATAAATGAAGGTGAGGTAAGTAGTGGCAAAAGGTCCGCTGTGAGGAGCAAAAAGTTTCCCTGAGCCAAATAAAACATAGGCAAGGACAGGACATGTGTAAAGTGAGGGGAGGAGATTGAGGTGTTATGGGAGAAGCAGAACACTGTGCCAAACATTTTCTTTAACTTTTGTTGGACTGCCTCAGTCCATCTAAAGCCAAGGAGATAGTGTTACATAAATGCAATGTGTGACAGAGTTTTGACCCCATCTAACCACTTTAGTTGGTAAGACTTTAATACTTAGAAAAACATAGATATAGTTTTTTTCCTTTTCTCTTTTGTACTAAAAAATAAAGTTCATATTGAATACATGGAGGTAGATTTTGGGATTTAGAGGTGAATGTCAAAACAACAAATTAGCAACATGTCATTGGCTATGACGACAACCATAATTTCCCCTGTAAACAAAGACGACGAAAACAGGGCAGAAAAAAAAACACCAACCCTCATTGTAAACAGAGCAAAAGCAGGGAAAAGGTGAGTCAGTTCACTTCAGTCTTTTGTCTTGTTGTTTCTCAAGATACAGCAAAAGCCTAAGGAGGAATTCACGAGGACAAAACAAGCACTAAACTCACTGAGGAGTCAGTTGCTTCATCACTCCCAGAGGAGGGACAGCAGGACAGAGACAGCCAGACAAAGAGGGAGACAAATGGAGAAGAGCCAATACCCCACACACTGTAATTGTTCCCATGTGTCTAACTGAGCGTGCAGACACACCCAGTCTCTGGGTCTACTCTAAACTCTGCATCTACTCTGTAATCAGAGACACTCAAACAAGAAAGGGCATCTGGAGAGAGTACAGATGTGTCTCTGAAGTGCCAGTTACATCATGAACCAGCATCAAATATTAATGAGCTACAGGGAGGGTGACAAGCTTTACATGACTTTCCAGTGCTGCTCTGACATATTTGAAGTAGTATCTTGGTAGGCTTATTTTAAAGATGCTATGAGGAGTTTCTAAGTAATTACAAAAAAGTCTCACAAAGATATATGCCAGATTGAAATACACACTTTAAAATGAGTTTTATAGCATTAAAATAGGTTATCTATAAATGCTATTCCTTAGCTTCACGGTAAGATCGGACAGGGCTGGACTGGCCTGGATACTCAACTTCGGGAACAAGACAATTAAATCTAGAGCAAATTTATATTATTCAGACACGTCTTAGAGCACCGGGCTGTAAGTAGCGATATATAGTCGGCTACAAAACTACAATACTGAGTTCTCAAAAAATTATCACGTCTTTTGGTGCGTTCCAGTTGTAGTCAGGAGTAGGAATTCCAGAGTTCCGAGTAGGAAACTGCAACTGGAATGTCCCCTGAAGTCGGAATTTCCTACTGGGAACTCGGTGAAACCTCGCCGTCCCCGAGTTGACAATCGAAGATGGATGCCCCCAGTGTGAACAGTTATTTAACTCCTGTAATAATCTATTTATTTGCACTTCTGACTGGGGTGTGTCGCTCTAGATCAGCTGTATACATAGTATTGTTAGACTTATATTTACAAAAATGCTACCTTAGTGATAATCACATTCTTCATGTGATATTTGTGAACAACAACGCAGGGCGTGCTCACAGCAGCTAACAATAGCCCGGTAGATCGGCATGTTTTTTTCCAACTTCAACTGGAACGCCGATAAGTCGGAGATGATGTCACTCCCAGTCCCGAGGTTACTGGAACGCAGCATTACGACAGTCGCCATGCGTGCTCATGGGTGGCAGAACAGTCGCCAGAACTAGATTTTCCTCATAGCACCTTTAATATGATGAAAGTGACTGCAACAGCATGACAATACTAACTAAAAATAAACCTCTGTCATAGAAGAAGTATTTTTCAACAAATTTGTGATTTGTATATCTTTCTTTCTGCTATGTTTCTATTCACATTTTAGCTGAGCTATGATTAAAGATCCAAAAGGCAATTTCATTGGAAAACTGTCCTCATCAAATGAAATAGGCATTTTATGAACATCAGCATAAGTTACAGCTTCCCGACAGTTGGTTTACCTGACACACCATATCGGCTGTTCAATGTATTTCTCTAGTCCATCTGGGAAAGAGCCCATAGAAAGTGTTCGGGGACGGCCTTTAAAAGCATATCTGCCAGGTAATTTGTTGACTGTTCTATCAATGACATCCATTTCAGGCCAATCAGATAACGTAGTGGGCAGGCACTACTGCCGCAGTGTAAAGGACAGAATGTGAGCCCCTTTATAGAACAAGCTCTTGCCAAAACATGTCAGAAGTGGAGTGAAAAGATCCTTCCTACCAAAATATATGTGGTGTTGGTGTTTGTTTTTTTATCTAATGCAGAAATGTGGTCCAGATCTGATCAAAAAAAATGCCACTGAAGCTGTTAGCTGCCACTTATTCCTGCTCCAAGGGGCACTGATTGGGCCGTCCCACATTGGGCAGCTCACAATTGTTGGATACTGAGGCTGGCAAGATGGATCTGTCTGATTCCAGACATTGAATTAGGCTGATCCATCTGCACTGCAAGGTTAACAGCTGGTTACCATATAAGTTAGTTACTATAAACAGTATCTCTCCTTGCCAGGGCAATATGACACAAATATTATATTGCTGTATTTATTGTACTAATTGTGGTGAAATATATCTCTAACAAAAAGGGCTTATGCAATTCAGTCCATTTTCAAGCTACAGCAGGTCTTTGTTGGCATATATTTAACTTTTTGTGTGTGTTTAAAATGACAAAAAAATGCTTTTATTACTTAGTGTGAATTCATTTTTTTATTGTAGCTGCAACTGAACATGTGGTTTGTTTCTCTTTGCAGTTGTGTAAAGCTGCTACTGAAAACATAACATTTTCTACTTCCAAATTTTAAAATAAAAGCACTCAACTGTATTACAAGGGTGGATTTACTGTAAATTTTGGAAATCTTGTTGTGAGTTGTATAATTATCATTGAAAAAGATTTGCATTGAACAGTTGCCATCACATGTACTGAGAAGCAGTGTTTTCAGCTGCTTTAAATGTAGGTAACAGCTAGCTTTTTGGAACAGTTTTGGATTATCAAGTAAATGAGTTTGATACATTTTTCTGAAGTTGCCTAGGCAGGTGTAATGTTGACTAAATCTGTGCTGTCTATCCATGTTTATTCATTTCAGTACATAGCCTGTGAAGAACACTTGCATTTGTGAGATTTGATATTAAAAACAATAAATAAAAAAAACACATTGCACCTGTTTTAGCATCGTTACACTGCATAAATGGAGCCTTTTTTGTGGAGTTTCCATGGGTGATATGTCCCTAGGTAACCTATCTCGGTTTCCTCTTGCAGGTTAAAAACAGGCTTAGTAGCTTGCATGGAGACTCTTTTGCCGGAGTGAGCATATGATTTTTTTGTCCTATGGGTCAGTCCTATGATTGTATAGGGACTAGTTCAGGGTGTGCCCACCTCTTTCTTAATGGCAGCTGGAATGGGCTTCAGTCCCCACAAGGAATGAGCAGTGTAGATAATAAATGGATGGATTTATTGCAGGGAAAAGCACTGACAGGTCAATTGACTCGTTCATTCATCAAAGCCTCTCGGTGATAGGCTATTGCTTTCACCCTAGAGAGTGTTTAGTCCAGTTTGATACAAGATCTGATTTTATGAGCAAAACTTTGAAGAGTGTGAAGACATTGGAAACATACAATGGTTAACTAAACTGCGGCAAAGTACCAACTTTGAGTTAACCTCCTAATGAAAGACATTTGTCAACAATCCTTTCTGACTTTATGTAGCGTAGCAGAGCTTTCGCAGGAGCAAGAAACACAAACCTCTGCATTGTCCGGTTACCTGTAGGTTTATTTGGGTTGTAATCCTCTGCAGTTTTAGACACTGTATTTTCATTGACCAAATATTTGCTGATTCATCCACTGATGTAATCTTCCAAGTGGCTGCAATTTGTCTCAGCCGTTTCCGCTGTGACCACACCATCAGCCTTCAAATAAAGGCCCAACGAATATTTTGGAGTCAGACCAGAGTCTTGAACAAGAGCATAAAGGACTGGAGAACAATGGCTCTCTTTGCAACAAGCTTATCTTTGAGAAGCTCAGATTGTTTTCCTCTCAGTTCACAAAAGACTTGTGTGAGATCATAGTAACACTTTGCTATCAACAGTTATGATATTTTAATTGCTCCATGAGCTGTTTAATAAATACATTGTAGAAATGTAACTTTGACGTGCCGGTAAACCTTGATTGATAACCATATTTAGAAAAACAAAGCTTTATATTAAACTTTTAAGAACAGGATACATCAAGGATCCTGTATCCAAGGCAGCTGTGCATGCAGAGAGAGTTCAGCTGACATTGCAGCATGGAAACTTCTCTTAGCGACATGGAAATAAAATTTCAAAGCCGCAGGGATGACCCCGTGGCAAAAATATCCTCATGCCTGAAAAAACAGATCAGGCTATTTCATCCAGATGGGGAAAAAACTCACAAGTTTAACATTTAAATGCTGGTTATCAAAAAAATTCTCTCACTTTAATCTCATTATTAACCCTTTCATGTATAAATTATTAAATCACAAAGGAGTACTTTATTCAATGTTTGTTTTTACTTTCAAACAAGTTAAAAATCATGCTTATTTTTTTCAGTGTTACTGTATATTTTGAGGGAGTTAAGCATCTGTTCACTTCACCATGCATCAGCGGTTTACATAGTAACTTAGTGGAACTACATATAGATCCACAAACAAGTTTCTGACATGCGTTAAGAGTAAATGAAAGTAAAAGAAAAGTCTGAAGTGTATGTATTATTGCTTTTTAGTCAAGCTATTCACTTGTGAATTTCAACAAAATTTAAAATAAAAATACAAAATTATGTTAAATCTTCAAAAAGGTAAAACACCAAGTTTGCCCTTCGTTGGCTGTTTTGGATTTATGATGCTGTATCACAATATGATAGAAAATTGAAAAGCTAATATTTAATGAAACTTAAGACAAGTGTTTGGGAGTTCACCACCTGTTGGTTGAGCATTGTACTGCAACCTAAAGGGTGTAAAATTTATTTCAAATATCTGTCTACTGTAGCGGTCATCATGCATGTAAGGGTTAATTATTTATCACAGAGTGGACACCCTCCCACAAACACTAATATATTGTTACTTTTTTTTTCAGCTTTCCAGGAGGCAGAATCACCATGCAAAACTGATACTTGACACATGGATACTTTTCTAGAATTTACGTAAATATACTGTGTCAGTTTTACAGGAAGGAAGTGGGTGTGAAGTAGAGGAATCATCCTGGATGAGAAAGATGTTTGGCAACGGATCTGATATTCTTAAAGAGAGAATGTTTCAAAAACTGCAAACACGAGATGACTGAGGCACAGTGACAGCCTTGTCCCAGAGCAGATCATCAATAATCCATAAGGAATTCTTTAATCTTTTGATTAATATATTACATGTCTTCATGGGCAAGTGGTTTAGTATCAACTGAAGCATAAAGCTTTTAAAAAGAGGATAAAAACAAGTATAATTGAGATTTCAGAGATCCAATAACACCCTGTATTCATACACTAATACTGGGAATTGTGGTGTACCAAAAACTTCTTAGTCAAGCTTCAAGCAAATATATCTTACAATTGATACTGTAGTATCTTAATGTAAATAAACACTATGTGTGAGAATACATGTTGGTATTTGCTTGATTCTTCCTTTTTTCCATTATTATCTGATGTTTTTTAGGTCACTTCTTATGAGCTTCCAAGTGAGCTGAGTCAGTACTGAAGGCCACTGAATGCTCATCAACATTACAGGCATTAAGAAGTCCAAAACAGACATTTAACCTCTGTTCTAGTCCATTCTGTGCAGCTGTTAGGTTCAAAATATACCTGCAAATTGTTCTTGTGTTTGTATCCACAAGCATCGCGGGTGCTGTTGTGGTTATACTTGCCCATATGCAACATAACACACTTTAAGGGGCATAGCACTAGACAACGCACTGGAGAGCTTAGGCTGTATAGAACTACAGGTGCACTGTTTAAATTCTCCAAAAATTAAGGACAGGAAGTTTGTTGCTTCCTTTATTATCTCCTCTTCCTTTTGCTTAGGAAACACTGGTCCTCCCTTTACAAAAGAAAAGGAGAAAGGAGCACCCCATAATGCCACGCAGCAGCAACATTTGAATGTGACACCTGCTGAATGTTTAAGCAAACTTAAGATGGAGAAATGACGAGTTTTGTGGGGCTGTGAAGATGTGTTTAAAACACGGTGTTAACATTGACAGGTGGAGAGAAAAAGGTATGCTTCAAAGTCAGTGCTTTCAAAAATATAAGCTTTACTTTATTTTGAAATCATTTTTAAATTGGTGAATTGATAAAGAATTACATGTTACACTTCATAAAGCACTTAATTTAAGCATTTCTTTTTCTTCATAACCGCCTACAATGTTAATGAATATTAAACATACAATTGTGGGACTTGCTTCCTATATTAATATCATATATTAATCACCACATTTTTATTTATGAAGAAAATCATGCCAATAGTAAGACATGAGGTCTCTGATAACGTTTACGAATCCTCTTTTAACGCATTTCTCCTTTCCTTTCCTCTTATTCCCTCCTTTCCTTGGCCCTGTGAAATTTTTCCTCAGGGTTAATGTAAAGTGGATAGAAAAGGATTTGGGGGGAGTTTTTGACTTTTCAAATGTACAATGAAAATGAACCAAATGAAGGGCAGTAATTTATGTCATCATCATAAGTTTAAATATGACTGATGATCAGTGGACAAAATGCATTGTCAAAATGTCTAGTCTCCATTTCTGCAAAGTAGTCCTTCATTTTTCCATTTGTTTTGCTAGATCAATCATTAAATTTTACAACTGACTTAACCTGCTGCCAGCTTGTTTGACAGACATGTTAGTCTCTGTGCAGTGTCAATCCAAATCACCCAGAGGACTGAGCACTGTATCAGTTTTTCTTTAAAGTCCTAAGTTAATGTTGTTCCTCCTGCTTCATGGACTTGTCGCCCCTGCACTGATCCTACCAGACATGTGTACACTGCATCTTGCATCTTTGTCAGATTCATTCTGGCGGATGTACACCGCTGACATGGTAATCCTGACACAGGGGACACAAGACAGCCATCAAGTATCTGCACCCACATGGCCAAGGCATTTGTCATCTAGACTTTTCTGTATTTTCTTTATGAAATTTGTCATTGTACACATCCCAGTTCCAATAAGGTTGGGACATTGAATACAATATAAGGCCAAAAACATTTCTGAGGGCACAATTAATGCTGAACAGTATATACAGGTTTTTATGCAACACAATCTGTCATCCAAGCAAGAACTTTTTCAGGGCCATTCCTGCTTATGTCAGCAAGACAATGCAAAGCCACATCCTGCATGTGTTACAACAGAATGGCTGATATGTAATAAAACAGGGCAGGTGCTAGACTTCCCTGACTGTAGTCCAGACCTGTCTCACACTGAAAATGTTATGAAGCACTAAAAACCACAATGGAGATCCCCTGCTGCTAAAACTGTACATCAAGAAAAATAGGAAAGTTTTCCACCCACAAAGCCCCATAAATTGTCATAATTTCTCCAACTCATTTTGAGTGTTGTTAAAAGGACAGGCTTTGTAACACAGTGGTAGACATGATCCTGTTCCAACCTTTATTGAATACGCTCAAGACATTAAAGTCAAAATGAGTGAATATTTGCAACAACACAATAAAGTAGAGATGCACCGAAATGAAAATTTGTGGCCGAAGCCAAAGCCGAATAATAAATAAATGCTGGGCTGAATACCGAATACAAAACCGAATATCCAATGCGGCGGCAAAGTAGTTCACTATATTTTTTGATAGTGCATTAATAGTTTAGAGTACATTTTTAGACATGTTTTTAAAAGGAAGTAATTGTTTATTAAATGTTATGACATTTTTTAATATTCCAGTAGCCTTTGCTTTTCAAAAGAAGCCCAACAAAGTTTTTCATTCATATTAAGCCTTCAAACCAAACAAAACATGCATTAAAAAATATTAATGTACACTGATGGATATATACCAATAGACCAATAATACCACCAATACTGCTTTAAAGCTGTCACTTTATATTCAATATTTGAATAACCGATCAAATATGGGAATAAATATCCATAATGGAATTGTAAATAAATATTTGAATGTAAAATATGGAGTGTGGCGACACATCAGGTCTGGAGCAGTGGACCGTTCCGTCCAACAGAGGGCGCTGTGAGCGCAGCTTGACCCTCAGACACATCGGCTGCTCTCTCGACCCAAAGAGTTTCCGCTCCGAGTGGAGCGGACGTAAACGGCTCTAATTTGGGCTTTAACTGTTCTGAGGAGAGCTGTGAAGAAGTAGTTTTGGTTCTACACCGTTGATGGCAACCTTAAATTCAAAGACCAGGCTGTGTGTTCCGTGAAATATAGTTTAGTCTTTCGTTCTCCACTTATTTGCGGGCTCAGCCGTCAGCTTTTCATCCAAGCTATACGGCCGAGTGCAGCGGAGCTTCGTCAAGAGTTTAACCCTGTGTTGTGACTGTGTTGTTTTCAGCAGGGTGGATAAGAGAGTGTCTGACCCTTACTGAGGGGGGGGTACTATTCGGCCTTGTTATTAGCTCACTCCACCGAAGGCCGAATATGGCTTTTTTTGCACTATTCGGCCGAAAATATTCGGCCACCGAATGTTCGGTGCACCCTTACAATAAAGTGTAACAGCTTCAGCATTAAATACCTTCTGCTTTTGTCTGTGCAGTGTATTCAATAAAATATAAGTGAAAACGATTTTCAAATAATTGCAGATCAAGAAACAGGTACACTAGTACCTCAGTATCCTGATTGTGTTGTGTTAGATTCACACAGCCTGGCTATGACAAACTATAATGGAACAGAAAGGAGAACAAAGTGCCTGGTATTAGGGCTGGGTATCGATTCAGATTTTCTGGACCGATTCGATTCGATTCATTATTATAAGGTCTCAAATCAATTCGATTCACGATTCATTTTGATATTTATTCAGTCTGGGATATCTTAGTTAAAATAGTGCTGTAAATTTAAAAAGTGACCTTCTAACCTGGTACGTCATTAAAAATTGTTTTAACATGACGAACTACAGTAAACCCAAAGCAGTTACATTAATCATATTTTAATGATATGCATTAATACATATTCTGCATAATACTTGTTTTTTATTTTCCTTTGTACTTGTTAAATCTAAAATACTGTACATCCAAACATCAGCTTTTAAACTTGCCAGTAGTGCCCATATAGTGCTTCCACCATATTTGTTTGCAGTAACATCTCATGAGATCTTGTTCAGTAGAAAGCAAGGCTAAACGCTGATCACATGAGACGAGCAGGGTTGATACCACAGGCTGCTTCTCTGTACATCCAAAGAAGAAAAAACTACCCAAGTTAAAAGATCGATCTTTGGATTTTATGGATCGATTATGAACCAGTTAAAGGAAAATCGATTTAAATCGATTAAATAGATTTTTTTAACCCAGCCCTATCTGGTATCAAAACTGAGCAGAGTTAAGCTGGTACCTCATGAGGATATGAGACATGGGGTTGTCAAAATGCACAACTACTTTAGACACTTCTCTGGGCAAAAGAAATGATCAACTACAGATCTTCAGTTATTTAGACATTTAAAGAAAATGACAGAAACAAAAAGTTGCAGATGTTGTTGTGCAATTCTGACAATGTGCTGGAGTTTACCTTAAAAGACATAATATTGAGTCCCTATGACTTGCATTTTTCTTTTCAAACCAATGAGTATTATATATTATACTTACTTGTTATTTATTTTATTTTTCTTTCATTTTTGCATTTGTATTACAACTTTAGAAATCTAGTATCTTGTACTATCCAAACAAACATCCAGACATGGATATTGAATGGATGGCATACAAACAGGAACATATCAATATTAACTTTATGACTTAACAGCCAAAGTGGCAGGTAGATAGGACTTTGATATGCCAAGAATATTTTCTACCTGCCAAAACAAGTGAAATTGTGTCTCTGTGTGACATACATATACGGTTCAGTAGAATTACTTAAGTTATTCTGGTACAATGTTCAATAGTTTGGATTACTTTAATGATTAGGGGGGAAAAAAAACATGTCAGAGGTTGAGAATAAAACAAGAAACACGTGTAGCCATGATATAGTCAGCCATCAGCTGACGGGATCTGGTGAGCAACTCTTCCTGTCTGGGATTAAGGCTTTGAAATGACCAGTGATGTCTCAAGCCAGTTCTTTATCAGTTTTGTTGCTTCTTCCCTCATGAACATCCATCTAAATCACAAGACAATATAGCATCATCAAACCACAGAGAATGACTGATGGTTGAATGTAACGATGAGACAAAGCAAAGGGGGACAACAGGAAATTAAGAAATATAGTCGACAGATGAGAAATGACTCAGCTCTATGTCACTGTCCTGGTGCAGCACCTGGGATGACTTCTGATGATGACAAACCACTGCCTGTATTTAAAACCCAAAATAGCCTTTCTAAATTATTACAAAAAAAGAAAGGAAGTTCAGTAAAAACTGGCACACAAATACCCAGTCCAAAATGTAAAATTGATGAGATTTCCAACACTTAAGCTTTCTACTTTTATGGATCAAATGCAGCTGTCCACACGCTTCTTATCAATGCTAATGCAAACAGTTCATAAGATAAAGGCTTACATTATTTCCTGTTATGTTTATCTACATCTGTCTCAACAGTTAAAGCCCACCCATGTGCTTTCAACACGGCAGGAAGCAGCTGAGTGGCAACAGGAAGTGCCCATGCTGAAAATAACCCCTGTAACATCATATGACTTCATGCTATTGATCTGGTAATGTGGGTGTTTAGTCATTTGATTTGATGGCATGCTGTAGAGACAGTATGGATGGATGGATGACGCGTGGAATTAAATACATTACGTGCAATTAGTATTAGTTAAGACTCAGAGGAAACCACTGACACTGGTCTTGTCAGATAACATACTTCCCACATTTTAAAAACTCAGCATTTTTAACAACCTCAGTGATAAACTGACAAGGCACAGGAAGAAAAGTTGGACATTAAGTATGAAGGTAGGTATGGAGGACATGTAGGTAGGTAGGGCTGGGACGATTCACCTTTCTCCCGATACGATTTATTGCGATTTTTTAGGTGCCGATACGATTTAAATTGCGATTCTGCGATATTGCCGATTTTTGCAGTCTTTAGTTAGCTTTTTTAACACCAGTGAAAAAGATGAACAATGATGATGCCTACAGACTATATCAGGAAAAATACACATCACATGTGAGTCTGTTTTTAGGATTTATTCAGCAATATATTTTAACCAGCTGGTTATGCTCCCCCTCTTCAAAAGCCTGGATTGCATATAAAAAGTGGCTTATTATCCCTTCAAGCAACAGAGTTTTTTCAAGAAATATTCAGTTTTGCTATCAAGATTTAAAAAGGCTATAGTTTCAAAGTGGTTGGTTTTCCCAGCCATCATCATCACTGTAATTTACAGGCCGAGCATGAACGCCTCTGCTGCCTGCACTGTTTACCCCCGGCTTCTCCCTCGTTTGACCAGAGCTCTGCAGTCTCATTCTCCGCTAACACCGTCACTTTTCGCGGTGTTTTGAGCTTCCCTGCATCCCAGACTATGTACACTCTAAGGTAGTCGCCGGCCATGGAGAGGAAAAGCTCTCTGTATGTACTGCTCCGGGACTGTAATGGCGCGCGGAGCCGCTCCCGCTGCGCGCACTCGCTGCCAGTTTTGTCCTCACTGGACGACTGACCGTCATCCTCAGAGAGTAAATATTCCTCCGATTCAGAGTCAGACAGTACTTGACAAAGTACTCTCGGCATCGTGAGTACTCTCTATCACTCTGTGTCTCTCTCTCTGCTCCGCTCCACAGCCTCTGCAGCCACACTCGCGTCCCTCGGTCCGGTGTGTGTGTTTCAAAATAAATATACGCCAAAACTTTGAATAGAAACCTGTCATCTGTCCACTATCTGCTGGTGAAAAGTAGTAAATCTACTCAGCACTATTTTAACAGCTATGGCCTATTTTATCCAGCAATGTCGCTTGCCTCAGTTTGGCGACTTTAGCGCCTATAGAGTGTGAGTGTGCGTGTGTGTGTGTGGGGGGGGAATATCGATTTTTGAATAAAAATATCGATTTTAAAATCGGCAGACAAAAAATCGTGATACTTAGGTGTATCGATTTTTTCTCCCACTCCTATAGGTAGGTAGTCAAAAATAAGCAGGAAGGTAGTTTGGAAGGGATGTAAGTATGAAGATAGGGAGGGAGGGAGCAAGCAAGTTAATAAAAATAGGCAGACAGCTAGGTAGTCAGTAAGTACATATGTAGGTTGGTAAGTCGGTCTGAAGTACTGTAGGTAGTAGACAACTACTAACAACTAACTAGTTGATTGTAGGTAGATACGTTGGGATCAAGGAAGGTAGAATGGAAAGTAGGGGGGTAAGTAGGTATATGAGTACAGTAAAGTAGGCACATAAGTAGGTAAATATTGAATTCAACCCAATAGAAAAATCAGGTTTTAGCTATTGCAAATACACATGAAGCATAAGAAAGACAAAAACAACAGGACAAGATGGCCACTATTTTAAATATAGCAACAACAGAGCAAAACTAGAAAAGCACTCAGAGAGCGCAGACCTCCGCCAGCGCCACAGTCCTCAGCCATATTGTGATTTTGACCATAAACATTAGTCCTCCTACCTTTATTTCATCTAAATATTTAGATTCCTTGACCATGAAAACATAACATTAGCAACTGGATTCATAATTGCCTCCGCCAAAGAGGTTATGTTTTCGGGAAAGTTTGTCTGTCTGTCTGTCCGTCCATCTGTCTGTCCATCTGTCTGTCTGTCTGTCCATCCGTCCATCTGTGAACAAAATAACTCAAAAAGTTATGGATGGATTTGGATGAAAATTTTAGGAAATGTTCAGCATGGGAAAAGGAAGAACTGATTCAATTTTGGTGTTGATCCGGATCAGTGTCTGGCCGCCATGGCGAAAAATGTGATTTCTGTGAATAACTGATGAACTAAAATAGATGTCATTATGAATCAAGTTGCTGATGGTATGTTTTCATGGTCAAGGAATCTAAATATTTGGATTAAAAAATAAAGTTAGGACTAATATTTATGGTCAAAATGATGATATGGCTGAGGATTGTAACGCTGGCGGAGGTCTGCGCTCTCCGAGTGCTTTTCTAGTGATATTTATTTAAATTCAGTTATTCACAGAAATCACATTTTTCGTCCTGGAGGCCAGACGCTGATCAGGATCAACACCAAAATCGAACCAGTTCTTCCTTTTCCCATGCTGAACATTTCCTGAAATTTTCATCCAAATCCATCCATAACTTTTTGAGTTATTTTGTTCACAGACGGACGGACAGACAGACAAACAAACTCTCCTGAAAACATAACCTCCTTGGCGGAGGTAAAAATACCTGAAAATGTATAGAAGTAAAAGTGTATAAGATTAAACTGAAATATTAGTGACTGCGACTGTTATGGATGCATGATATAGGATTTTTGCCGATATCCAATATGCTGATATTTTCAATAATCACTGATACCAATAATGATATATAGGATTAGGATATATAGGATAGGATATATATTAGGACTCATATTTTGTGTCAAGAGCACAAAGTCTCTTCTTGACTACAATTGGCCTGCTTCTTTCTTCATGGTGACTGCCATTTGTATCGGACAAACACAATTTTATTCCTCAATTAATTATACTTCTTCTTATTAAAATCGAATATGAGTGATGATGACGTAAACCACCATGGTAACATTGTACATTTTTGCCAATATTAAAGCTAGTATGTGTGATACTAATTAATTTTTATGGTAAAAAAAAGTCCGCTGTAAATATCTACAAATTGTTCATATATACTGATATCGATTATCAGTCAATTCATTAATTTAGGCAAATAAACCAATATTGGTTAGACAACACCATGCATCCCTAGTAAATATTAGCATTAATCAAACAGAAGTATGATATGTATGCATGGATGATGAGAATGTCAGTGGAAAAGGTAGAACAACAATGAACAAATAAGTGACTGGAGTAACAATGCAAAGACTAAATTGATGTAAAATTGAAAAGCACTATATGTGCATGGCGTAAGGTAGTTGACTGATTATTTAGTTAGTGGGATGAGTAAATGGACTGAAGTAATGTATAGAGAAATATGTGTGCATGAATTTCAGACGTGGGTTGCGTGCATGACTGTAACGTTTTGATGAGCTGAATTTTATGCACATGACATATGATCATGAAAAATCTATATATGAACAGAAATATGTGACGATAGTATTGCTCGTCCTCTTTGCAGAAGCTTCATTTCACAAAATTATTATTTATTTGAGAGATGTCAAAAGCAGCATTTTCTGTAAATACTGAATTAACATAAGAAATTTGTTTTGCTATGTTTAATCAGTTAAAACTTTATAAATCCCAGTCAAAAATATTGATTTTGACCAATAGCACTGTTAAATAAAACAAATAATAACATAAAATGGAGATACATATAGCAACATTATATGCAAAGTAATAAAGCAGTGAACATATAAGTTATATAAGATAAGAGAGGTATGTGTGTATGGATTTAAGTTGTGTAAATGTATTGATTATTTGCCTTATGACTTGAAACCCATACACAGTTCTCTTAAAAACCCGTCAACAAGCCTTACTAAATATAGCTGATGGTTTCACAATGATTATTGTTCATAGCTTGATTTTATTTTTGCACACCCTGTAATAATCTCCAAAGATCTCTCAATGTCAAAAACAATCATGACAGTGATATGAGCCACTTTGCAGATACAGTGCCAACACCTTTTGTAAGCCTTACTCAAACTGATTGAATTAGTGATGTAATAGTTTAAACTCCTCTGGTTAACGTAACATTTGCCGCCTCAAAACAACCCTCCCAGACGCAGTGTGATTCTTTTTTCATTGCTCATGCTTTGACCATCCAAATCAATTAAAAGGAATTTAATCTAATTAGGGTAGATAGTCTGCTTTGCTTAAATCGACCGCATGCTCATTAAAAGCATTTGCCTTTCTGGGATCCTGTAGTCCATGCTCTCTGAGCTCCAATGTGGCCAGGGCCCTGTATCCATTACCTTTAAGAGAGGAAGGGGAACTGGGATGCTAATGAGATTCCCTGCTTGTGCAACACACTGCCAGTCTGACGCTGGAGAATGATTCAGACATTTCTGTGGTCATCGATGTGGTTTTACATTCATCACTGTCCTCTATTAACCTCACTGGGACATTTTCTGACTCCTCTCACTCAATGTAATTACCAGTGTCATAAGGGTGGGGCAGGGAGAGACCGACTACGAGAACCGGGGCCTGCAGGGAGACAATGTTTTGTGAAGTGACCAGCACTTGTCTTTGTTACCGAGGCAACTTAAATCTTGAAATTCATTTTGCCTCTAAAAAAGAGAAACCTTGACACAAAATGAAAAAGACAACATCCACACTACATCACATGTCCCCTCTTCAATGTAAAATTTGATTTTTTTTTTAGGGACGAGCAAGCATATTGACATTGTGTGGATCGCAAGATCTAGTTATCTGGACTATGAGTTCTAGATTTTAAATTATTAAATAATCAAGACTTCAATCAGCCCTCTGACAGCTACAGAGTACAGAACCAGCGACAGAGTCTCACATACATCTTGCTGGCCAAGCACATGGAAGAAGCAGAGAGGCTACCTATCCTCCCCAAAGGCAGGTTATGCTCGTTGGTTTACGACCATAGCAACCAGAAGCTAACCTTACAGACCTCTCAGTCCCTCTCTCTCTTAATGATGTGAAGTCAGGACACTGCTACCCCTTTGAATGTTTTATTTCAGTTACAGAAACTCACTGACTCACTGATATGACACACTCTTTTCCATTCCATTCCATTTGGCTATTTTAATCCCCTCTTTGGTCAATAGCATGTTGTTTTTCTCTATTGTTAAGCTAATGCTGCAAGTTTAAACTGGTTGCTTTCCACTGCATTACTTGTTACAAATTGTCAAAATCTGGCACAAACATCCTATCTGTACTTTTTATGACTGTCATTTTTTTTCTTTTATTAATCACCTTCCATGTTAGAAGCCAGGTTTACATGCAGACTTTTTTTATTCTGATTAAAATAATTCTGATTGAAGATCTCAGGTGAACTGTTTACATGTGTGATATGTTCAGAGGAGCTATTTAAACATCACATGATTTATCAAAGATGGCGGTAAGTTGGTGTTTTATTGAATTTTTTGAGGGTTGTGATGTTTAGCCTTATAGTAGCCAGCCTTCAGATTTTTCCAGCGTTTTATTTACTTGTTCGACGTTTTCGTCTATCCCGCCTTCGCTGAGTTTTTTGTGGACTTTTTTAAATAGTTCAGTATTTCTTGTTTTCCCACCATCTAAACGTGCGATAATGTTTAGTTCTTTGAGAGTTTGTATTAAAAACAAGCTCTCCGACGCAGACCAGTGCTGTGTGCTCTGTTTGGAAGCCGCCATGTTTCCAAGTGAGTAAACATCACTGCTCATTTATGTAAAGACGGAGCATGCGCAGACAGAGCCCAGCCTGACAACTTTCCAATTCACCGTTTACATGACAGGATTTTACTTTTAATCGGTTTGGGAAAAGGAATATACTACCTCTGTGCCACCAAATGAAATTCCATTTGGATTTGGCCTGTTTATTCCAATTGAGGTGTTTATATAGAGCATTTTTATTCGGTTTGGGCTTCTAACCCGATTCTAATCAGAATATTAGACGCCATGTAAACCTGGCTAGTGTTTGAGTTTTGTATTTCTTTTAACTGACTTCTTTAAACACACTTAAAATCCAAAAATAATTTATAATAAGGACAATAGAATCTTCAGTCATTCATTCAGCAGTGAAGCATTTTTTCCTGAAAAGCATTAATTCTGGAGATAGGAGATTTGTGCCTGAGAATGACACCATTAACTATGTCTAAATATATTTCTTGTTAAGCTACATGAGCTCATGTTTTTAGCTTCTTATTAAACAAAAGTGCACTGTGTTGTGCTGCTAAGCATCTGCCTTGAGTGTCAGGCTGAGGTTACAGTGTAACAAGTGACCTCATTAACCAGAGACCTTGATTTCTGTACTGCCATCACTCCAGGAAAGATTGAAAATATCCCAATAACTGTTGTCTAGTTTGTATTTTCTGAGGACACATCTAACGAGTATTTCAGGTCATGTTACTGACACTGCATGGCCTGCAGTATGACTATCACACATGTGCACATCCAGGACAACATCATTCAGCCCTTCTGCCCATACTCGAACGCTTACTCACCTGTAGGTCGAAGAACTTGCTGTAGCGTCTGTAAATGATTTCTGTGCTGCCATCACTCCAGGAAACTTTGATGATGTAAACCTGGAAACAGAGGACAAGAATTACTGCAACATTTAACAAACACTGAGAGCCTTCAACATACAAAAAAATGCACACTCCCTCAAGCATCTCTCCTGACTCACAGCCAGAAATTTGCACCACTGACCAAAAACATAGCTGATACAAACCCTGGCAGCACTAAATACCATTTTAAGTCACAACACAGAATACAGAGACATTAGGTCAGAAAATATTCATCCGAAATGCTCATATCCCAATTTACCTGCATCACATCCTAAACCAGGGGTGGGCAAGTGGTGGCCCGGGGGCCAAGTGCGGCCCTCCACATCACTAAATGTGGCCCGCCATTCATTCCCAACCAGCAGTTGTAAATATGAAAAAAACTCAGATATCCAATAGAAATAATACTATATAATCTGGACTGATATTTTTATTGGCTTATGGAAGTTGTTAATGGCCTTACTTTGCTTTAATTGTGTCTCTAAATCTCTTTTATGAAGCCTTTGAACATTATATCAAGTATTACTCAATACTATATTTTAAAAATGGCAGCAGCTAAATATTTGAGCTTTAAAAATTTGAATAACACTTAACATTTTATTGATTTGAAAGACCTTCATTGGCTTTTATTCCATGTATGTTCGCTAAATTTGCTTCTATGTAAAGTTCATTTGATTATGCATAATAACTTGTATTTATATTATAATATGTGAATACTGGTATTCTGTAAACGCTTTTTGAATATGCAGGAAGTAAAATATGGAATGGTCTTAGATGTGACTCTGCAAATTTCTTAAGTCTTTCTCCCATGATTGTACTAAGTTACAAAAATATTGACCTTAAAGTACAAGGCTAATTCTTTGCAGTCTCTAGGAAACAGATCTGGATCATTATTATGCTCCTCCAGAAGGAGACAAGGGGGGAAGCAGGGAGGTGATTGGAAACTCCCTGGTGGCTTGCTGTGTCTGGCTGTTTGCTGCTGGCCACAGTCCCAGACCTTCTCTGGCCTCTCTCTTTAATTCAAGCCACTGGAGTCTGATACAGCCATGCATGGGCTAACTACAGGAGCAACACTAGCCAGCAGGATAGCTGTCATCATATGAACAAAAAAAAATACTCAGAGTGTGTGTCTGAGAAAGCCAATTGAGGGCCATACATAACCATTAGGACACAAGCATAGTTATTTATTATTCTATTTCTGCCTTATCAAAGCTGCTCACACTTCAGAACAACATGCACAAAAAGGCAGAAAATTAGGACAAATAGCTTTCATAAACTAAAAGTACCCCACGTCCAAGAGCAAATGAAGCTAATAGCCATATCTTTAAATAAGTTAATGAAAAGCCATAACGTTAAAAGCTTTTCTAGAAAAACAGAAAAGCTCCTCTTTCTTTTGCAACATAAACAATTCCACTCTGATAAAAAGAGGAGTTTAATGTTCTCTCAACTATTGGGTTGGGATCCAAAACTGGGTTAGAGTTGTTTTCTGTGGATTATCAGTGTTTGTCTAGGAAAAAATGTCAAAAACGTTTTAGATTTACAAAAATGTCAGTCATTAGGGTTACCCATAGTTAGCCAACCAAATGGTTACAGATGGAAAACTACCTTTGCCAACTTTGCTTTTCCTCCCTCAGTAGTGTATAATAAGGACACTGCTACTCCTTTGAGTGTCTCAACTCATTCAAAAAATATATTCATATAAAACATTTAAAAGTTTTTGGTCCCTTACATATTTCATTCACTTTTTGGGTCCAAATCACTTTTTTTTTTGCTATGAAGTTCAAGTACCATCTACCAGGAGCTCTTATTTTTTTATGTCAAATATCAGATCAGATTTTTATTGAAACAAGAAGTATCAAACTATTATCTACAGCTAGCAAAAGTGGCAAAATAGCATTATTTTGGCCATACATTGGCCATACTGTGATGCTGCTGACTGCCACTCATTACTGTTGTAACAGTGCTTAGTAGGGCTGGGGCGATATGCTGTTATCCTGATTCAATTTTTATCAATTTTATAGGTGCCGATTTGATTTAAATTGTGATTCTACAATATTGCCGATTTTTGCAATCTTTAGTTAGCTTTTTTAACACCAGTGAAAACGGTGAACAATGATGATGCCTACAGACCATATCAGGAAAAATACACATCACATGTGAGTCCGTTTTTAGGATTCATACAACAACATATTTTAACCAGCTGGTTATACTCTCTCTTAAAAACCCTGGATTGCATTTAAAGTGGCTTATTAACACAGACTAAAATAAAGCATTTAAATTTGGAAAAAAAAGGTTTTTGAACAAAAAAAAAAAAGATTATTGAGCAAAAAAAAATCGATTTAAAAATCATCAAACAAAAAATCCCGATACATATGGGAATCGATTTTTTCTCCCACCCCTAGTGCTTAGTATCTGCTGCCAAAATGTCTGGAAACCGGGATGTAAATAAATCAAACTGAGTAAACAAAAAGCCAAAGTAGCATCTCTACAGCACTGTTTGGTAGTATTTTACCCTACACAAATTAAGATTAGTTGTATTGACACTGTGTCATGTTATTCTCACAAACAACTATCACAACCACATGTAGCACAGAAATCTGAACATAATTTGAGGGAAGAACCAAACAGTAACATTGTGGATGGGAAGTAAGGAATAATAGTGGAATGAGTTTTGTAAGGCAGGCTCAGATCAGGTATTTTTCAAAGTTGAAGTCACGCTTCAACCTCAGTTAGTCAAGGATCAAAAAGCATGTGGCTGAGTAGATGCTGTGACTCACCCCTCCCCACACCGGTGAAATATCATGCCATACTGTCCACAGCTGTAACAGGTAGCAGCTGACTCAACAAGGATGCCTTTTCCTCACTCACCAGTGTATAATAAGGACACTGCTACCCCTTTGAGTGTCTCAACTCATTCAAATAAAATCAGATTTAACATTTCAAACTTTTCCCTTTACGTATTTCAGTCACTTTTTGGTCCAAATCACTTTGTTTTTTTTGCTTTGAACTTTTAGTACCCATCTACCAGCAGCTCTTAATTTTTCATGTCAAATTATCAGATCAAATTTTTATCGAAACAGAAAGTATCATACTGTTATCTAAAGCCAGCAAAAGTCATTACTGTTAATAAATCTCTTGTCTTAGTTATCCATTTTAACTAGTTTACTCACAGAGAGAACTCAACAGATATAAAACTCCTTGAATATAAAAACTCGGTCCTATTAATGGCTTGATGTGCCATTTTGTACATCCAATTCTACACCATTCTTGGAAAGTAATAATGTCAGACATTGTATTGAACATAATTACTCTTTTTCTTCCGTTCTGTCACAACTTTACATCACACTATTGTTGCAGTGAATCTCAACCTCCCTCCCCTCCAAAATGAGGAAAATAAAATCCAAAAGTGACCCAAAGACATTTTTTTTGCATTTATTTCACTGTTGAATAATGAACAAATAAGCACAGCTTTACTTTGTCAAGCACTTGCTAAGACATGTTGTTAAAACAGGATTACTATTGAGTAGGCTGTCCAAAATAACTGTAATAAAACTGTAAATCTATTGTCAGCACATGTTTATTTTAATTCTGATGTTCAAGCAACTTCAACATCATTAAATAAATAAAGGAGGTTCAAATCTTTCTGAAATGTTTCTTGCACTTTCCTTCAAGAGATGCTGTTGGGTTCTCCAGTCTACAAAATAAGAGCTATTGATTTAAGGTAGGGCTGAACAATTAATTGCAAATAAGATTAAATCTCAATATGGCTTGTTGCAATTTTCAAATCGCAGAAGGTTCAATACTTTTGGCCCAAAATGTACTGAACATTTTGGCATTGTGATGTAGTTTTTTGCAATTTCATGCCTATTTTTTACATCTATTCATACACTTTTTTCCCACTCTTGGACCAATTTACCTTTTTTTAACCCCGTTTTTTACAACTTTATGCCTATTTTGCCCCCATTCATCTTTTTTTGGCCACTGTTAGAACCATTTTTGGAATTTTTACATGGTTTTTGAAATTTAATTTCTAATTTAATACCCAATTTTGCTGCCATAATCAATTTTCCTAAGCCACTTTTGGATTTTTTTTCCAGTTTTTCCCCTTTGTTTTTTTTGCAATTTCATACCTATTTTGCACCTATTTATTATCCTTTTTCCGCTTTCATGCCATTTTTACCCAGTTTTTACAATTTCATACCTATTGTGCATCTGTTCTTCACTTCTCCACTTTTTCTTAAGTCTTTTATCCTTAGATTGATTTAATGTCATATTGGTTTTACTATAAAAAGATCTACTGCTTATGTTTGTTTAAGAATACATAAGATGAGGAACATTAAAACAATTCCAGAGTAAATCGCAATATTGGGTAAAAAAAATGCAATTAGATTATTTTCTCAAATCGTCCAGCCCTAATTTAAGGTGTCCAGCATATATGCGTACCAATAGAACCAAAAACAGGCTACAGCAGAGCACAAAGAGACAGATGGAGGAGACACAGGACTTCCAGGACTCTGTGTCCTTGACCGCTAACAGTCACAGCAGTGGAAGGTCTGTTGCTCCCTTAACCCCAGGCATCATTTTCACACATAGAGGGGTGCAACCAACATACCCATATATATGCTGGCACACACTACGCACACAGAACTAACATGAACACCTGCTATGGCCTTGGCATATGCTCTCTTTGTTGGCACTCTGACTCATACATGTGGCTTTCCACTGACTGAACACCTCTGCAGAGAAATTCACCCACATGTATCGTCCCACTAATCTACTTTCAGACAGGAATGATGAAATCTCCATTGTGTGTGATCTACGGAAAAATCTACGCAATGGGTCTTCGCCTTTCTAAAATCTTCATCTCCCACTCAAGGTTCACAATACCACTGGCTATTTATGGTTTTTAAAGGGAAAAAAGTCATCACTGGTGTTTATTTCCCTCCCTTCACACTTGAGAGACTCTAAAAGATCCCCATCGCTGGCACAGACTGTGTGGCTACAGTTAAGATACTATAAATGAGATAATCACATCCCTATCATCTGACATCTGTTGCAGACATCAGGATGTCGTCACTTTATGTCTCCTCTGGCAGCTTAACGCAGCAGAAAAAGAGATATTTCTCATGGATGGTATTTTAGGGCTTTAGCATACAGATATATTCTAGCTAAAGATCGAGGGTATGTCAGTATCTATATCTATAAAAAAACACATTTTGTCTCGCTTCATCATGCCATAGGGAGAGTTATGGTGGCTGACACACCCTTCCATGTTCTAATGAGATAATCCAGACTGTTTTTATTTTTGTTGCTAAGAATGCCAACTATCATCTTCTGGTTTACACCCCTGAACCCAGGTTAGGATGGCTGCAGGGGAAATGCAAATCAAATTAAGGCCTCCAGTACCAGGCCACTCACACTGTGCAGAACCACTGATGACTGCTAAAAGCAGCCTTCTGAGAAATATGACACACTTTACAAACTGAAACATGAGGGTGCAAATGATGTCATGATTTGACACTTAAAGGATTAACTGCGCTACATATGTGTTTGAATAAACAGCAGGGCAGTCCCTGGCCAAAGCAGGGCCCTGCTAAGAAGTTTGCATGAAACCAAAAATGTCAATTCCAACTTCAAGCACATGTGCACATGACATTTTTCCTGCAACTCTAGCTGGAAGGGGCATCTTGTAAAGCTACTACATGTAACTTTTTCACCACCAAATATGTTTGAAAGTTGAAGAAAACAATAACATTCAAGAGGAGTGTGATCCATGTTAACATGCCTCAGAGACTACATGTTTTGCCTGTCCTGTCTGCATGACAAAGTGCCATAATTCTGATTAAGAGACACACTTCTTGCTCATAAATAAGCTCGAATTTTACGGGTGCACATTATACATGAGTACAAGCAAAATACTAAATATGTTTCCTCTCGCCAACATTGTGACTGCAACACATCTGATCCAAAAATAGCGAAATATTATCAAACACTCAAATATAATGTATAATAGAAAAACACTCAAACACAGAGTGCTACCATCTTGTGAGCAATGGGATGCAAAATAGCTGTGCTGTGATTGGTCGAAGACATCGACATGTTAATAGCTGCTTTCTAATTGGTCGGTTATGGCTATGCATGCTGGAGAAGAAATCAGGTAATTGCGCAAACGTGAAGCAAAAGGTGTTTCCACATCAGTTTGAGAGAGAAAATTGTGTACAGTATTTGTTGTGAAAATACTGAAAATGTATTGATTAAAACTTTAAATGAAGATAATTTTTGAGATGTCTGAGAGACTGAGGTTTCGGCAAAATTTGGATGCATGTTATATTCGAGTACAGTGGTTTTCAGGAGAAAAATGTGAAAATATGGAGTGCGTGCTATAATTGAGTGAATGTTAAAATAGAGAGATAACCATACTTCTATGCACGAGACAAAAAGTCTATATCTGGACTTCTCCCTTTCCTCCTGTTACCAGCAACAGCGCCTGCCTGAATTGTCTCCTTTCCACTGACTGGGTCCTGAATGGGGACATGGACCTTTTAGAGACAGGAGTCCCCACGGAGCATCCCTGACTGAGAAATAATGGAGTGGGACTGGGTTACAAAGTGTGTGAAAACTAAAAAGTTATTTGAAAATTAGGGACTGCTAGTATACTCTATAAGTCATCAAAATTGAATATGGGGCCTTTTAACCCTTTGACTGGCACTGTAACCGTGCGGTTGACTTTTTGCTGCATTATCACTGTATGAAACTTTAAAATGCACATTTGTCTGTTTTCCCTTATTCACCTCTCTAGTATTTATCACAAAAATATGTATCCACGTGGTAGAGCATACATCAGAGTAAGAAAAAATATTTCACATATTTCCAGATCCTCAAACAATCATAATTTAGTTGAAGGAAGTGAATTTGATTATTAAAAAAATGTATCTATGATTCCTCAGAAACTTGGGTCAACAGCTAAATATATAAATTTTGCTCCGTGTGAAGTTTCCAAACAAATAAAAAAACGTTTTGTTGCAGAATTTAAAGAAATCTATTATGCCCAGTATGTCCATAACAGCCAGCCCAACCAGCAGGTTGACCAACATGTCTGCTGCCTGATTGGGTAATCTGAAAAATAAAACCTGAGAGGTTGCTAAATAAAAGAGGAAGAAACACAGTTTTACCCACAAACAATTAGTTGCAAATGTATTTCTTAGTTTGGAAGTCAAAGGATAAAGCATCATGAAATTTCAGTTCCATTCACGCTGCCGCTTCATGTCATAAATATTGAACCCATGTGACGTTTCACCTATAACGTTAGCTTAGCAGTTACAGAATGGGAGAACAAGTTCAACCCATTTGTTAAGTATCCAGAGGTAGAATCAGATACATTATACTGGACTCAGCCAGGGACAGAAGCACTGCATGCATGTGGGACTGCCTGTAGTGAGGCTCCTATGGAGGGTTTAGTAAGCAGGACCACAACTCAACCACCCAGCTGCCAATGTTCCCATAAATTCAAAACTTACCACTTCCTCCCTTTGTTTCATTTGCATGATGCATCCATTACTTCCACCCCTTTTCCTATTTAACTTTTGGACAAGATATGATGAACATCCCAAGAAGTTTCCCAAAATAATTATCAGCCATACGTTTTCAAAATTCAAGCTCATTTTCTAACATTACAAATAAGTAATAGACAAATTTGTCTTGTTAGTGGTGTGGTCCTTGC
The DNA here is from genome assembly GCA_036419115.1 of Scarus forsteni. Classification (NCBI taxonomy): domain Eukaryota; kingdom Metazoa; phylum Chordata; class Actinopteri; order Labriformes; family Labridae; genus Scarus; species Scarus forsteni. The sequence continues at coordinate 10,134,514 of JAZDUH010000130.1, read as the reverse complement.
TCTGTACTACATATTCACACTCTTGAAAAGCTGTGAACTGACACAGGTATTAAGTCCTTATAATATTAATGTGAATTGTCTGGAGATATAATGATGACAGAGCTTCTTTAAGACACTTTGCACATTAGAGGAGTCTCTGGCAGGAAGCCATGATTCACTTCAGAGAATATCGAAGCCTCTTCGGCACTAGTTCACACACCAGCCAAAAAGAAGTCAGTTAGCCTGTCTCAGTACTGTTTAATTCAACGGCTAAGCTTTAGAGGAAGAAGAGGATGAAACTGGATAAAGCTAAGAAGAGAAAAAGAGTGAACAAGCAAGAAGCCAGACAAAAGAGGAAAGTAGACCAAGTCATGTCCAACGCTATCGATAATGAATATGAATGAAAGTCAAACTACAAAAGCTGCCATTGTTTGTGCGTGGAGCACTGTGCTACTTTCAACTCAAAACTTGCAAAAACCTCCACATGGTCAAACACTCCAGCTCAATATCGCCTTAAGTAGTCTGTAATGACCTCGTTTGACTTCATGGTTGCCATATTTTTGTTAAATTTAAGCACCTGTGGAATGAAGAGGCTAAAGTGGCCGACAGCATCCAGTTTGCAGACAGTTTGAGCTTCCCATAATGATGACAGCAGACTACGAGAAACAAGACTAGCATTAAAACTACAATGCTTATATTCACAAACATGTGACACTGAACTGGTGATTGGCACTTTTGAGTCTGCAGGCTATGGGAGGGTCACAGACCACATGAGACAACCATGAACTCCTTCTGATACCCCACAAAAAAACAGGATGGACTTCTAACCCATATAAGACAAAAGCTGTTTTTAAGTTAAGCAATGGCAAATCCAATCCCAACATTCAGATTTCAGAGTTATCAAGGTGAACTAAAGTCAGGAATACACTCTTAAATGAAACCAAACGTGTTTTTAAAATGTTAATTCTTAATTGTTATTGAAACAACTTCTTTAATGCTGCTTTAAGGCTTCATAACAACACTATCACTGCTGTATGGGGTCTTCTAAGTCTAACTGTCCTCTTAGAGACTCCATGCTGAAATTTGACACTCTCTTTGTTATTACTTCACCCCTCAGGAGAGGCAGCAGAACTGCAACATAAACCTCGATCTGCGGCTCATTCCGCTGATGTTAGGATTCTTAAAGGAGGCTTACGTAGTGTTTGTTCGGGTTTCTCCTCTTCTGGACATCTTGCACCGTTACTTCTTGCACGGTTCGTCGTGGCATTATGTCTTCTTATTTACGTCCTCAGTGGCAAAGAAAAGCAGAAATCCCGGTTGGGTTCGGCGAGCGTCTGAGAAAGTTTGACGGCGACGTTTCTTTTGTCATCCGCGCCGCTCGGTTACGTGACCCCCGAATGCAACAAATGCTTTTTTCCCGTCTAGCTGCCTACGTCAAGCTTCCTGTCCAACATGAAGCCGCTGAAAGGCAGAAGTGAGTAGTCGGTCGCTACTTCGTTTCCCCTTTTTTTTCCTCGTCCCGTCCCGCTGACTGCTCCAACCAAACTCCCAGCCTATCCCAGCTCGCCCACTCCGGCTGGGACGGTCCATCCCGCTCCATGGACCAGCCCTCCAGCGTCACAGCTCACGCGCTACAGAACCACAAGGAGTCAAATCAGAGACCGTCTGTGACCCACGGTGCCCCCACTGTCTCTGAACTTACACCCACACTATTGGAAAAGGAACCAGGGGGCTCAAAAGTTAAAAAGATTCAAGCATGACTGCTGGGTAGGGCTGGGCAATTTTACCTAATCTCAGTATCACCATTAATTGAAGCTCTTACCTCGATTATGATTAATGAACGATTATTTTATGCAATAGGCCTACTGGAAGAAATTAGTGGTGATACCGATGGCCGTCAACACAGGCTCCCTGCAGTAAATTTACACTTAATTTCTTTCTGCTCAGTGTCCTCTACACAGAATCAAAAATGTACCCTGACATGAAGACGGTAGTTTTCTTGGATATAATGGCCCTTTTCCATTAGCCCTACTCTACTCTACTCGCCTTGTGCTGCTTTTCCATTAGCCCCAGCCGCCTGCCCAACAGGGTGCAGTGTCCTTGTAAATACCTGAGCGGCACTGCGGTGACGTCATTTTCAGCGCAACACAACAATCTGTGGCTTTTTCTCACAAACCGAGTAAAAAGAAATACCACAGGAGCGCTTTGGAAGCTGAATAAAGCAGAGGACGAGAGCAATCGAGCTGAAAAGAAAAGAGGAATGAGGGTAAGCTAATGGTAGCTACCGGTAGCATGCTAGGTCGTCGCGCTCATGACTCATTGATGACGACATTGTCTGACCAATCAGTAGCCGGCAGTCGATGACGTCATTTTTTAGCAGGCTATCGACTCAGCTCGCTTGGAACCAGAGCAGAGTAGGTACTAAAACTAGCTTGTTTTAGGAGGAACCAGGCTAGTGGAAACACGCTGCAAATCAAGTAGGGCCAAGGCGTGCTAGTGGAAAAGGGCCATAAGATCCCGTGATAGATTGGCACTTGCCTCCTCCATGTTGGTGACCTGTCCATCGCTCTTGGCGAAAGAGAAAGAAGGCTGTATGGAAGGGGTGCGGTCGTGACTTACACATTGAAAATAATCAAAATAATCTACATGAGTAAAATTACCTCGATTACAGGGTCTCCAGCCCTACTGCTAGGGCTCCCCAAAACACTGCAGAGGTGTTAAGATATTTCTTTACTCCTCACTTGAACTACCAGAATTTTCATGCAAATAAAAGACATTCAGGCATCGCTGGTATAGCTTAACTCCCATAAAATGTATGATGGGGGTCAAGCTGATAGTTCAAATGCCTGATAATCAGCAAAAATGGGTCTTTAAAATAACGGACCCATCTGTAAAACTGTGAAATATCAAACGTACATTACCACTGTATTTATGTGTTAAATATCTCATATTTTCCATCTGTGGAATATCAAACAAGTACATAAGCAATGTATGTATATATATATAATATCTTAAATTTCCATATGTAAAAATCAAACATGTACACAACCACCATTAAATACCACTTACAAACATTTTTATTTTATTTTTCATTTGTAGGTTTCTTTCCTATATTTCTTCTCTTTATCCTGCAGTTGCTGTACATTTGGCTTATTTTTTGTCTTTGGCATGGTTAAAGATCAGAGGATCAAGATGAATGATTGAATGAAGAAAGAAAAGAAAGCAGCTGGAGTGTGTTTGGTCAACCCAACATTTGTTTCAGTGCAGAGTAATGATGACATCTGACCTGCAAAACATGATTTGATATAATGGCAGTTTGATCTGATACCTGTATGTATGAAAAATATTCAATATATCAGTGTCAAGGTATTTGGTCTGACGCAGGTTTTTGTAGTCTACAAAGCCTACAATAGAATTAAACAAAAAAAAAAAACACACAAAGACACTTTAAAATACTGAATGTTGTTGTGTTAGCATGCTTGTTTATTAACATAAAAGGCATGCTTGGTCTGTGGGAGGAAACCAGAGTGCCTACAGGAAACCACTGCAGACCCATGGAGAATATGCTAACTCTTGGTTGCCATGGAGAGTCGGACCAACAACCTTCTTGCTATGGGGCACATGCACCGACCATGCCGCACTAAATTACATCCTTTGAGTTGTTATAATTTATTAAAAAGTTTATGATAACATTCTGTTGAACTTGACTTCAGTAACTAACTGCTTAAGTTCTTCCATAAGCTAAAGTCTAACTGTAAAAGTTAACTTACTTAATATCAATTGATAAAAGTGTGCATGTACGTTAAACTTTAATCTTGGAACAATGTGCTATTTTCTAAATGTCCTGGAAGCAATCAACCTTGTAAAAATTGTCAATGCTGCTGATATTCAACAAGAATAGTTGTTAAAAGTATTTTTTTATTATCATTATTTTGGGGTAGTTGAAATGAACACTGGAAGTGAAAATTTAAAACAAGCAAATGAAGTGGACAATACTTCTAACTGCTCCAAAGGATCAAACTGTTAGGCAAACTTTGTACAGCCATGTCTTGACTGTTGGCGAAATGGATAATATTTTTACAATAATCTCCCAAAATTATGAAGTTCAGAAGAGATTTATTAGCATAAACAGAATAACTTGCCCAATAAGATAACATTAATCTGTAAGTCTAAGTTATGACATGATTAGAGCTAAAACTATCTATATTTATTCAGAAAAGGCCATTTCCTATTATCACTACTACAAACTTTCTACATTAACATCATATATTTATTATGATGCTACTCTCTGGCTTTTTTCAGTCAACATTCAACTGAAAATTTTACACAAATAACTAAAACATATGAAGTTGATGAATGGAGTTAAACCTCTGAAGCCCAAGTGTAAAGTTTTCCATTCGATTTTGTTGAAATACAGCTCCATCTCTTGGTGTTAGCTGCTCATTGCAGATACACTGTACATGTGGCAGTTTTCTCCACCCAGCCCTCATATTAGTCCAGATTATAAATATAAAATGATGAATGACGTGGAAAAACAAAAGAATATATTTTTATTTTTAGTAACTTAGAAAAAACATGGTGGTATTCAAATATCCCACTAGTTTAGGGGAAAAGAAACCACTTAAGCCAAAAAAGCAGAAGTGCAAGCTAAGAATTTATTTGACTTTCAAATAAAGAGATATTTGGTCATATGAGTCCACAAAAAAGGACTTGGAGTGACATTCAGATGAGTAATAGTATGAACGATAGTCTTTAAAATAAGGAAATTCTCACTCTATTCTTTTTAGACTTTAAGTTTGAAGTCATATGGAACTTAGTACAAATATATACAAATGTCAATCATGAACCTTGTTATGAAAATGTTTTAAGAAGTCCATATTTTATGATTACAATTTACATATTTAAAATTGACAAATGCTGACTCATTGGCTTTATCGTTTGCTTTAATGACACCTTTAAACAAATATGTGCTTACCTCGGTTTAAAAGAAGAAGCACCTGAAATTTTGGACAGCAGTGGTTGTATTGAAGGTTAATTTTAAAGACAATTTGAAAAAGTGATGGTAACAGAAATTATATGAAAGGTGAAGGGTCACTGTCGTCACACATCTGCAGCTCCAGATGTGAAGTGATGCCAGAAAAGCGGTCCTGCTGGGGTAACAGATAGCCCAAGGCTTCTCCCTGAACCACAGGGCCGATGTAACGGTAAGGGCGGATGTTGAAGATTTTCACACAGTACACTGAGGGAGACAGAAACAGGTATGACAATTTCAAGAAGAACAGTTTTTGTGATCTCATCCCAAGCTTGTGAAATTCTTAAAATCTGAAATCATCTCATTAATACCTCAGGTGTTGCTCTGCACATGTTAGTACATATGGTTATTCTCGTGAGAAATCACACTTTTCTAACTCTACTCACTAAAGGTGGTTGTGGTTGTGCTTATTGACCCCTCAAATAAAAGCTGTTCTATCCCACAGGATGTGTAGGAAATCGATCACTAGCTGAAAACAATCAGTGCATTTGTCAGAGACATTCAGAGTTTCATACTTCGTGGTCCTACAGCATCTGCTGCACACGTGATTAGCAGATTCATCATTAGGCTCTTTTCATTCATAATCCCAGATGGATACAAACCCCATTTCCATGATTTTCATAAAGTTGATATGTTAAAAGCTAAATGGAAATAAAAGCAGAATACAATGAATTGCAAATAATTTTTGACTCATTGTCAATTAAAAACACTACAAAGAAATTATTATATTTAATGTTTAAACTGACAAGCTTTATTGTTTCTGCTACAAAAATTCGCATATATCTACGATGCCTGCTAGCATTCCAAAAAAGCTGAGACAAGGAAAACAACAGACTGGGAAAGTTGAGCAATACTCCAAAAAAACCACCAGTTTTAAACTTTCCACAGGTTAACAGGTTAATTGAAAACAGGTAAGTATCATAACTGGGATTAAAATGAGCACCCCTGAGAGAAAATCAAGGATTGGGTAAGGTTGACCTTTTTGTGAACAACTGCGTGAGCAATTTTTTTTTTTTTTTGAATGTATTTTTTGGGCATTTTGTGCCTTTATTGATAGGAGAGAGACAGTGGATAGGCCCGTGAAAGGGGGTAAGAGAGTAGGGGAAGACACTCTGCAAGGTGGTCACAGGCGGGATTCGAACCTGGACCGGCAGAAGCAAGTACATGGGGTGCCTGGTTGCTAACCACTCCGCCAAACCAGCACCCCTGCATGAGCAATTTTAACTTTTGAGGTTCAGCAATTAGTGTCCAAAGTTCTGATGCATCATGGTGGTAAACATGCCTTTGTGCAAGTTTTTTTTTTTTTTTTTTAAGTAAGCGATTACTTGCAAAATACCAAAAGAATATGATTTATCAGTTTAAACAAAAATATTTTGTCTTTGGTCACCACAGCTGGAGTTTTCCCAGCTGATACAGGGGAGAGGCAGGGTGTACCTTGGACTGATTATCAGCTAACTGTAGGGCCACATAAAGCGAGGGACAACTATTCAAGCTCACTCAGAGCAATTTAGAGTCACTAATTATGTTTGGTCAAGAAAAACCCTGTTTGCAACAGAGAGTTGAAACAGCAACCTTCCTGTCAATACCTTGTTGATGCAGTTCTTAGTTAGTCCTTCAATCCTTCCTGGAATTTTAGAGTCACATAGACTGTATTGTTGTCAAAATGTTGTTTGGCACATTTCATAAAAACCCTTAGCCTTACTTTTAGTAAAAACATTAGGGTGCTGGTTTGGCAGAGTGGTTAGCACCCCATGTACTTGCTTCTGCCGGTCCAGGTTCGAATCCCGTCTGTGACCAGTTTGCAGAGTGTCTTCCCCTACTCTCTCACCCCCTTTCACAAGCCTATCCACTGTCTCTCTCCTATCAATAAAGGCACAAAATGCCCAAAAAATACATTAAAAAACAAAACATAGATCAACTCTATATCTTAAGTCCAATGTGGCTAAAAAAAAAGACAGAAATTCTACTTTTGCCAAGTATTGGCATGTGTGTTGATGCACTAACATCTAGCATTTATGCTAGTGCACTAATTGTTGGCCATCCTGTTCAACATCTGGATCAATGCTGTTTTTTTCCAGGAGCTGAGTAAGTTGAGCATGTACCGTTTAGTCAATGGAGAAGTATAGGCTACATGCAACAGAGATGTGATCTTCAACCACAAGGTCTATTATGACATGAAAATACAATGTTTTAAAGATTTACCCACAACCAACATGCTTACACTTTAAAACTCAAGTCCTGCTCTGTTTATCACTTTTCATAAATGCTATTAGTTATGAGTGTCTACATGGAGATAGAGCAAAAGGATATGAGTCTGCATACTTTAAGGTGCATAAAATGTATCAACATTGACCCAGTTTTCTTATAAAAGAGGCCTCATGATGAATCCTTTTACCAGTCTGCAGACAAAAACAAGCAATCAGCCAACTTAGACACAAACAACCCCAAAAGTAGGCTAGTGTACTACTCAATGCTATCATTAAATCCTACGAGCGTCTAATGATGAGTCTCTCAGCATTAACGTGGGTATCATGGCGAGGTAATGTGTCTCTGTGATGTCTAATCATGTCTGCGCGTCACCCTGAGATGAAAGGAGCTGACAGTACATGCGTTGTGCTGATAATAAAGTTCAATTAGGGGTAGAGGCAGAGAGAGGACTAATGATGTTTACTCATCACTTTGGTGCCTTTTTAACTCTCAAGACTGCACTTCCTCATGAAAGCATGCATGCAGAGGACACATAAACACCGGCTGTGCATTACAAAAACATAAGTGCACTCCCCTCACCTAACAGACTGCATCAACACAACGCTGATGGGATGCTTTGTTCTATAGTAATGGGCCTTAGTGGGGGTCATTAACAGCCTTTGATGGGGTTTCATATGTAGCTGGGGCCTGGTGTTCGAGGTAAAAATGAGTTCAACAGAGTCTCAGCCCCTCTCTCAGTACCTTGACTAATCCCTCTAAATCAAATCCGTCTTTTTATCCCCATCGAACGCCCACACCACAGTAACCCAACATCACCTCTGACCTAGCTATGGCTCTACAGGCTACAGGGAATTACTTTCAGAGGTTACATTACAAGATCACAGTGGGCTGGTAAACCTGCACTTTCTATCATGTCTTTGTTCTTCTGAATGCAGCGGAGCAGATGTGGCCTGGGAAACATCATATTGATGCAGCGTTATTGGCAAACTGGTTGGTCATTGCAGCACTTGGGTCCTATGTGAGACATCTCAATAACCATTAGATTAATTGAATTTGAGAAGCATTCATGGTGCACAAAGGATTATGATTTACAGATTTCATTCGCAGCACCAACAGTAACAAAGAGTGTGTATATATCCACTGTGTTATGATAGCAGTAGTGTTTTGTTTGATGGAACCCAAAACCGCTCATTTACTTATTTCCTTAATTATCTACCAATAAAGTCAGTCTGATATCACCATGAGGAATCCACGGAGCTTCCAGACTGTGCTTCCTAAAATGTACAAGACAACAGGTTACACAAATGGCCCTTTTCCACTAGCACGCCTTGGCCCTACTCTACTGGGCTCTACTTGATTTGCGGCGTGTTTCCACTAGCCTGGTACCTCCTAAAACAAGCTAGTTTTAGTACCGACTCCGCTCTGGTTCCAAGCGAGCTGAGTCGATACTAAAAGATGACGTCACTGACAGCCGGCTACTGATTGGTCAGACAATGTCATCATCGATGAGTCATGAGCGCAATGACCTAGCATGCTAGCGGTAGCTACCGTTAGCTTACCCTCATACGTCTTTTCTTTGCAGCTTGATTGCTCTCGTCTTCGGCTTCATTCTGTTGTGTAGCTTCCAAAACTCTCCTGTGCTTCTCAAGGGGTATTTCTTCTTACCACCTGCAGCCTTCTTCTGCTTTCCTTTTTTAGTCGGTTTGTGACAAAAAGCCACAGATTGTTGTGTCGCGCTCAAAATGACGTCACTGCAGTGCCGCTCAGCTGTTTAAAGCGACACTGCACGCCGTTGGGCAGGCAACTGGGGTTAATCAAAAAGCAGCACAAGGCGAGTAGAGTAGAGCCGGGTAGAGTCGAGTAGAGTAGAGTAGGGCTAATGGAAAAGGGCCAAAACAGAGTAGTGTAACAGTTCAAAGATGTCATGCATATTTTTCAGAAGATATTTCTTTTCTCAGCTTTAATCATACTCCTAAATATCATAAATATTAATTTGTTGGGACATTTTTTCCCTAAAAAATGGTCTTAACATCAACAAGCACTCAGCAATGCAGCTATTGAACCAGCCCATGCTCATTTCTACAGCCTTTCCCCCCCATTGTACAAAGATTGGCACCATTGTTCTCTGGTTGGAAAAAGTGTTGAGCTTGAAGATTTGCAGAATGCATCTGCCTGATGACAGTTGTGGAATTGTGATAATCCATCTGTCTTTAACTGTTTGATCCTTTTTTATCCAATTTATCGCAGACATTTTTGTACTTCAGGACATTGACGTTAGTGTATTCATTTGTGGGTTAGTACATTTTAATTTGTGTTCTTTCCTCCTAATCTTTTGCCTTGTATTACATCTGGCTGCCTCCATTTCCTTAGCTGCAAAACTAATTTACCTATGATGATAAATTAAGTAACCTGAACCTAAAATACCCTTTTGAGGTGTACAATTTAGCAAGTGATGAAATGAGATTCAACTATCTTTGACCTACTTATCTGGCATATAACATCTAATCCCTTCTGCAATCAAAATCCAATGTGAGTGTGACAAAATCCAATGATGTGTGTATTTTGGTTGTTTCCTTTTTTTAATACATTTCATTCAAAGCAAAGAAATAAACATGAAACTGCAATTAAGAAAAATGTAATCACATGAAAGAAATAATCCCAAGGCTGATTACTAATACCTCAAATTGTGTATTTAAAGGAATATTACACCCAAAGAATGATATGCCTTAATTTTCTACTCACCCTCATGCTGAGCAACACTCTGGAGCACTTTTTTGATGTCTCAAATGCAGCTGGAGGTGATTTTCGCTGTCAACAAACGTCCATCTAACAAGGGACGACGGAGCCCGAAGAAAAAGGTCCATAAAAGTCCACAAAAAAGTGCTTATTTTCCTTCATACTGCTCGTCCGCTGTAATCCAAGTGTCCTGAGCGGGTAACATCCATAATTAATTCGAAATTAATTAATTAGCCGTCTGGATTGGTCTGCCGCGGCTTACGTAGTGCAGGGAGCGCGCATAGACGTGCACTGCGGAAGTACGATATAGCACTGTTTAGGCTCGAAAAATGTACTAAATGACTTCGTTTCGAATTAATTATGGACGTTACCCGCTCAGCACACTTGGATTACAGCGGACGAGCAGTATGAAGGAAAATAGGCACGTTTTGTGGACTTTTATGGACCTTTTTCTTCGGGCTCCGTCGTCCCCTGTTAGATGGACGTTTGTTGACAGCGAAAATCCCCCCGGACCTCCAGCTGCATTTGAGACATCAAAAAAGTGCTCCAGAGTGTTGCTCAGCATGAGGGTGAGTAGAAAATTAAGGCATATCATTCTTTGGGTGTAATATTCCTTTAAGGACATTGTGTGACCTCTCTGTCAAAAGATCAATTTAAGCATTTAATCCATGGTTTGTCAAGCAGGTTGTGATCAGTAATGCAGTCATCATTAAGTAATTTTACTACATGATTTTAAGCACAGCTTCACCCAAAACTGCAGCTGAACTTTTTTAGTGCGTGCTAACAAAGTTTGATTTGTTTTTTATGCAGGACACCTCTCTTTTGAAATATGACAAAAAATGCTTACTGTACATTTTTTGAATTAACTCCCTTTCTTACCATCATTGAGAAGTTTAACCCCATCAAACTGATTCCCAGCGTGATCTTTCCGACTCACTGGACCTGCCAGAGAGCCTGAGAATGGCGTGTTAACAATCCCATAGTCATCGCACACCAGGTCAACAGCTTTGTGGAGACCATCACCTCTGTGAGAGACGAGATGGAGATAATCACACAGATTGAGCCATCTTAGAACTGTCAGTAACATTTTACACAAGATGAGCTGTTACCGTGTCTATCTCATCACCACATTCAGCCATGTCAGAAACTACCTTACAAGCAGTTTTAAAGAATATGCAGCCCTAAAAACACAGCATTATCAACTCATTTGCACTCACAACCCATATATATGCCAGTTTATGTGCCGTGAGTTATAAATCGCTTTAGCCTAAAAATCAGATCAGGGGGATTTACCTTCTGGAGTTGAAAGCTCCACAGCCGTGCACATCACAGGCTCTCACTCTGTTGTTGTGGTGACCCGCACAAAAGACGCTCCAGGCTCCAGCTATTGACAAAGTTTGAGGCAAAAATAAAAAAGTTATTAGTGTTTTTCCAATAACATTCTGACTTCAAATACAGGTGCAGTACATGTCAAATAAAACTGCATAAAGGATGAATACTAGTCGAAAACACTTCAACTTTTTAAAGGTGCTATGAGGAGAATCTATTTCCGGCGACATAAAGACTCCGCTACCCATGAGCACATGCGGCAACTGTCATAAAGACGTGAACCAAGCCAAAGCGTGCGTTTGTTGTGATGCTAATAAAAGCAGTTCGGACCTTGCAAAGTGACGAGGTAATGTATCTCTTTCTAGTTACGTAGCGGTAGTTTTTGATGTGTGACAACAAGCAATTTTTGGAAAACTGAGTATCGTAGTTTTGTAGCCGGCTATATATCGCTACTTACAGCCCAGTGCTCTAAGACGTGTCCGAATAAAATAAATTTGCTCTAGTTTTATTGTCTTGTTCCCAAAGTTGAGTGTCCAGGCCAGTCCAGCCCTGTCTAAACCGACTGTGAAGCTAAGGAATAGCATTTATAGATAACCTATTTTGATGCTATAAAACTCATCTTACAGTGTGTATTTCCATCAGGCATATATCTAAAAGTGAGACTTTCTTGTAATTACTTAGAAACTCCTCATAGCATCTTTAAGTTGAAGATCTGATCAGTTCATCCATGGGAGTAAGTGGACTTTTGTGCAAAGTTTGAACAAAACCCATGTGTCCTTATGATACTGCATTAGCAAGCTAGGAATCATAATGACCACGAAGACCTTGACTAGGTGTCCCTAAAATTTTCATTCTTGGGTCAGTGTAGTCGTTTGTGAAAATCTTCGCAAAAATAATCTTTAACCCATTCTGAGGTATTTAAAGGTATGGAATAAACATGATCCAGTGGCCTTTGGCTCTCAAATTATAACCCTTTGTTCAAAGAGGACAAAATGCAAAAATTAAAAGACACCCCTAAAAGTCTTTTTTAGAATACATGTTCACAAGTAAGGGGTGATCATGAGGAACAATAACCTTGACTTTGTACTTCTTAAAATTTAAGGTACTCCTGTCAGATTGGTAACTCGTATTCTCAAGGATTCACTCTGTCAAGCACGGGATTATGATTCAAAATTTAATGCCATTCAAAATCTTTCAGTCCATGTCTTTTATATTGCATACTGCCCCAACAACTTTCTCTGAGAAAAGATTAAATTCCTGTAACTCCTTTCCTGACCACTTGAAACTCAGAGCAAACTTCAGCACTTTCAAGAGAGCTGCCAAATACCTGTTGATTCAATCCTGCACTCGTGTCTGATTTTATGCTATTTTGCCACAATGACATGTCCTTGTATTAATTAATGTTGAGTATAACATACATCACATTTTATTCTTTTAGGCCACCATTTTATTGTTTTCCTCTTACAAAAGTCAATAGGTTTTGAAAATTAGCAGTCTCTTCACGTACTACGGTTCTTGCATTGGATGACTGTTTTTAGTCTTTCTATGTAAATGGTATCAGTCTCTAACAAATAAACAAATATACAAAAATTGAATTTACAAGCAAGGGAAGAATATGCAGTTTCATGACCTTTAAAGCACAACTTACAAAATTTTATCACTTAATCACAAAAAGTCAATTTAGTCAGTTTTTGAAAAGTTTGAAGAAATTCCACAAAGCCCTCTTACGATTTGAATCAATAAGCAAGACATGAGTGAGCATGAAACCTACTGACCCTGATCCCTAAAATCCAGCAGATCATCCTTGAGCCTGAGAGGACATTTAAGCAAAGTCTGTCTATCTGTGAGCATAACTTAAAAAGAGATTTTAACATTAAAGGTTTATTTAATCACTGCACATGAGGGTACTTTTAAGGGAAGTTTTTCTCATTTTTGCTAATAATTCATCTAAGATTGTCAGAATGTCTTGGTGGAGGTTTGTGCTCTCTAAGCTCTTTCATTTAGTTTTGATGCAAGTGCCAATATGTTTTTATCTTCGCATTGCATTTTATTTTTCTGTTTAATTTTCTGGGGTGGTATTATTCCTTTAAGACTGTATTATTTTAATTCTGCATAATTTTTTCTCTCTTTTTTTAATCAACGTTATCTTCATTTCTAAGTTAGTACATTTTAAATTGTGTTCTTTCCCCCTGTTGTTTGGTCCTGTAATACATCTTTTTAGTATTCATGTGTTATGATGGCTTCCTGTTTCTTTAGCTGCATAACTAATATACCCATGATGTAAAATAAATAACCTAAACTTCAATCCTGGAGTCAACCTGGGAATATCTGACAGCCTTGACAGAAATTCTAAAAAGGCCCTTTTGAGATGTTGTGCCATTTAGCAAGTGATGAAATGAGATTCAACGATCTTTGACCTACTTATCTAACATACAAAATCTAATCCCTTCAGTAATCTCTCAAAGAGGACAATTTTCAGAGTGTGATACAATCCAGTGATGTGGGTATTTTGGTTGTTTCCTCTTTTTTTAATACATTTTATTCAAAGGAAAGGGACAAACATGAAACTGCAATTAAGAAAAATGTATTCACAAGAAAGAAATAATCACAAGGTCCAATTTCTTATACCTCAAAAAATTAATCTGTTCATCCTTATTTAAAGTGGCAAACTATGCAGTTTGAGGAACATTCATAGAAGTATCCCTGAGATTGTAAGTCCACTAGAGTGGCCACGCAGACAGATAGATGGACTCACATCTGGGCAGACAGCCCAAAATTACACTATCCTCCTGCCTCAGCTGTCACCGACACAAAGACATAAAAGATTAAAACATAACTCTCTGCTTATAAATCCGATTTTTAAACATTTTTGAGGTCTTACTCTTTTCTTTACATCCATATGGAGATGAGACCAATCACAGCAAAAGGCATTATACAGTGTGATATACTATCATTATAGTGTGTCAGATAAAGATACAACCTCACACCCACACTAACACACTTCTATGTTTCAGATAGGAAAGAGCTATTAATAACTTCAAATCTGAACTTAACAAAAACAGTATAGTTTAGTGACTATTTAAAAAGTTGTTTGTATAATTTATGTGTAACTGTCACTTTACCAGGCATGCAACACTGTCGCGTTCTGCCCCCTGAACACCTGTCCGTCAGATACCGTCCCTGGCAGATGTATCTGTTCGCCTGGCAGATGCCTCCCAGTCTGCTGCAGTTGATGTCACTTCTCGGTCCCACGGAAACTCTTGGACTTCCTGTCTTTCTGTCATTCTTCCTTTGAGTTGCCAGTTTAGGTCTCCTGATACTTCCATCTGTGTGATTTCTCTGCATCTTGATGGCACTGTCAGGCCTTTTTAGTTTTTCACCTTTCCTCTTTTTGTCTTCTGAAGCACAGCACAACAGGAAACCTTTCAGAGGGGAGGAAAAAGAAAGTGGTTATTAAGGGGGGGCGCTTGAAGATGAGTGTGTCCATAGTTTTCTCTGGCCTCCTCCCAAATCAGTGATGTCATGTATAGCCACATGTCATCATTGAACTAAAGGCTAATGAGGTTGTGTCAAGCAAACTACCTGGACTTCATAACTGGACATCTTTTAGGGAAAAGCTTGGTCTGATGGGAAGAGGTGGTATGTTGAGACCAGGCGTAGGCCCCGTTGACATGTTTTCACCAAAGACTTTAAAAGTTTTCCTTTTCAAAAATGATCCTCATTCACATGGAGACACGAGAACCACTTTAAAAGCTGTAGTGTGCATGCCAGGCCAGTACATGACGATGTAGGTTTGTAGAGAAACAGCAGTGTTACATCATGCGTTCAACTTTTGCTGAAGACAAACTTTTTACAAACAACAATGGCAAGTGGACACACAAAGGCGCAGGAGTTTCTTGTCCGGACAACAAATGTGCTGTATATTTTTGTCTAGTTAATAAACCGAGCTCAGTAATGCCCGTTTCTCATGGCGATTGTGCACGACTGTACACAATTGACGAGGCTGGTGTGATCGCTATGTTACAGGATGAAATGACTGTCTCACCCCTGGACACACCCCGTAAATACACGGTCAGTAGAGCTTCTACAGCGCTTCGGGGGCGTTCGTCCTGCTCCATTTAGGTTAATACAGCGATATGACAAGGATTCCATGAATTTTCATCCCGCTGACACAACACTCAAGCTCAGTTCGCGTCACGTGAGCACCGACTGAGCCCCGTCGCTTGCGCTGTCTTGAACGGGACACAGTCAGGGCACAGATGGATACATCCTTGTCAGTCGTCCTCATAAAGCTTTCAGGATTGAGCCAAGATCAGCCCGACTGAGCTCCGTACATGTCACGCTAATATTGTTCACCTTAGGACTGCATAAGGCTTCCATCCCGCTTCCATACTGACCACGGCGATTCTCCACGACAGTTTTGAACAGTTCAAAACTGTCAGGACCCTTCCACGTTCCCCTGCCATTCATCCATGACTATACAAGGCTGATCCAGACCAAGTAGCGCATGCACCACGACCAAAGCACGTTTTATCAGGATTATGACAATCGCACACAATCGCCATGAGAAATGGGAATGTGTGACTGGGGCTTAAGCAGCACACATGTTGCTCGGTAAATGGCCAAAACTGTTGTTGTCATCATTGTTCCTGGGATGCGCACGCAGCACATGGTAAAGAGTACTGCACATACGATGATGTCAGTCTAAATCTCGTCTACAGTGACGAAAGTAGATATGTTTTAAAACGTTCCACTCTGGACCCTGGTTTCAAAAGTTTGCGGATACAGGCACTCTGGTCAACATTCTCGTGTAAACAGGATGTGAAAAAACAATGATAACTCATCATTTTCTGCAGTTTTTTGTTTTTGTGTAATTGGGGTGTCATTGTCCTAAGTGGTTGGTCCACTTAGAATCAGAAAGGCCCTTCTAAAGCAGTGGTTGCGAGGCTACTCCAGTCAGACAACCTTTGTGTTGGCAGAGTCTATTTCAGCGCATTTTGGCGAAACCCTAATTTTATAACGTCAACATCTGAATCGAAAGAAAATGGATCAGCACTCAAAGGTATGGGAAATATTTCAAAATATGTAAGTCGGCAAGTAATTCAGGATGAAAGAAAAAGAAAGTAAGTAAGAAAGAAAGAAAAAAGAAGAAAGAAAGAAAATAGTATAGTAAGTCAGTAGTTCAGCAAGTAAGTAAGACAGTCAGTCAGTCAAGAAACTTAATATTTGTCATTCAAACCAAAGTCATAACAGAAAACTTTTGAGAAATATACAAAACTTGCTTTTGATATTGTCTTTGGGGGATGTGGTTATTTATAAATTATCCTAAGAACTTGTGTTACTGATGTTTGTTGAGGTCAAATTTGTTTTTAGCAGTATTCCTTAAAGACAGGCAGAATAATGGTCTAATCACTCATCTTGCACTTTCATTCTGACAGAATACTAATCATCTTGGCCGGACATGCGTCTCTGATCTTCATTAACTCCATTAACCTCACAGGCGCAGAGAATATTTCAATCATGCTGTTCTGGCACAAGAACACACGCTGGTTTCAGTGATTGAAAGAAGCTGCTTATCACTAAAGGCCTTAATGATGGGGAGACAGTCTGGAAGGATATCTAGCTTTGGTATGGAAAAGCAATTTTCCTCAGAGTGATCTAAAATAATGAATGGAAAAAGTTTTTGTGTCAAAGATGTCTGTGAGTCTGCTGCCAGTGCAGTGTCAGCCTGGATTGAGTGGTGTTTGGGTTTATGGTTATAAGAGCATATCAAGGTGGATGATTATGCTGCTGCTGTGGTGTTTGGGTGCTTTATTTCATTGTTGCCCATTCAGTGCATTCGGGCAATTGTGCTTGTAAGGTAATTTATACTGGGCACGATTTTTGTGAAGTTGTTCAGGCTTTGACTCAGTACTTATATTCAGCCCTCTTTCCATTCTCCATTTTAAGATGCAGCTGAACCAGCATTTCTCCGGCAATATGGCTCTATCAAATGAAATAAAATAATTATGGCTGGTTGTTAATAATAATAATAATAATACATTTTATTTCAAGACGCCTTTCAAGACACCCTAAACCACCTACTACTACTCATCTCTGGCAGAATACCCTGAATACCATGTATTGTATTCTGTATTTGGTAACAGTCTGTAGTATTTTCATGATTTTCTACACTGATCACACACATGAGACGCGTAACATCCATGTAATGGCTCAAAAAATGTTACTTCATCGTGTTTGATGTAGACTGATGATTTTCTCAAAATAGTATGACATCCTGGTATTTCTAATATACTCATTTTACAAATGTTTCCATACTGCATACAACATTGGGGCAAAATCAGTACATACTGTCAGTAGAGCTGGGCCATCCCCCCCCCCCAAAAAAAAAAAAAAACAACAACTTTGATTTAAAAAAACAAAACAAAAAAACTCGATTCGCAATTTGGTTCGATGCCCCCGCCCCATTTAAAATGAAATAACTACTCACTGTAAATTCATTTCCAAAATATACATTTATCTATACTTAAAATATACATCTAAAGTGCCTCCAGGTCAAAAAATCAACACAGAAATCGACACAAAATGCTTGTACACTGTAGTTTTATACACTTGTTTTAATTAACTATAAAGATAACAAAATGCCTGAGGTATCGCTTGTTGTTAAAAAACAAAAATCTTAATAGAAAGGGAAGATTGGTCTGCTTTGTAGATGACGAAGAACTGTGGAACGCTGCAAAACCAAACCAAATCCAAATTACGGATGTTGAGGGACTTTTCTTGGGCAGGAGCCCTTCTTTCTCCTCGCCGGTTACGGCTGCCACTGCCCTGTTGTCTATGTTGTTTATGCGCGTGACGTCTCAGGGGGAGGAGAGTGACATACTGCAGGGAGTGCACTATGGAAAGCCTCCATAGTCCTCGCGAATGTGAAATGAACGGGTTGAATTTAAAAAGAAACTGTTAAATTCGAGTTTCAGGAAAAACGAATGGATTTGACTTGCCAACTCGATTTTTAAATCTTACAGATTTTTTGCCCAGGCCTAACTGTTAGTGTAGCAAACAGTTTTACATAACACCCTAACAAATGTAGAAATCTATATCATCTTAACAGGTGACAGATTAAATGAAAAACTAACTGCAGTAAACCAGGAAGAAGCCTCAGTGACATCACCCACTGTCTAAGGAAGCTATGAGTTAGTCCCCAATTTAAGGTTTGCCTTTATAGTGCACATTTAGGCTTATCATGTCAGAGCAGGCTGTTGAATGCAGTGTCATTTTCAAGGCTCCTTCCATTAGCATCCCACAATGCAGCCTTCTTTACCCATCTAGGGAGAAACCTATCCAGTACAGCCTTTGTTGCCCCTTCATCAATATGACCTGGTATAAATTTCACCATCACAGGCCAAGACGTGTTTAATCTAAACACTTTCCAATGTTTCCATGTAGTTTCTTGGCACATTACTAAGAAACAGGGGCCTAGTCTTCATAAATGCACATTTCTAGAGGGTGTATTTAGTCTTAATAATCCAGATATTGCATATAAGTTGGTTTCGGTGCTGCTGGGTAAGGTTGTCAGGTGGCTGAGGCAGCGCTAAAGACTTGTTGGGCAAGGGCTGTTACAAGTTGTGATGCTGAAAAAAAGTGTATTACAACTTGTTGCAGAGTAACAGAGTAAAGCTGACATGCTCTTACATTATCGTCTAGTCAAACCAACATGTTTTTGTCTAGTTTTCCCCCCAAAAAGTAGGTTAATTATAAGGATTGCAATAAAACCTTTCTTTAAGAATTATTAAATCATTTATTCTTCATTTATTCTTAAAAAAATGTATTATCTGTGTTGATTCTGGACAACAAAAGACAATGCACAACATGTAATACAGAAATGATAGCTCCATATAATTAATGCACACAGCAGCAGACTTAATCCTACATTCTGTTTGGATGTCACTCAGCATTAACTTCACTTTACGTACAGATTTCTGGGATCCTTTCATGCAGCTATATCATGGGATTTGTGTCCACTGTGTGACATGAAATATTTTATCCATCTCTGCAGCAAGATGACTGTCTCATTCTCATGTGCCACAGCAACCCCTCAGAAAGTGCCCTAAGCCTTCTCAGTTAGATGCAATTATGAATTGTTGCATTAAGCATTAAATCATGCTTTAAATGTCTCACCCTCTTGCATCAACACACAGTCATTCCAGCAAACAGCCTGAAACCCCCCCAAAGGTTTATGTTTACAGGAGTCTACAGTCCGCTAATAAGGCTCAGTTCATGCTAATCTCCAGCGGCAGGCGAATATTCTTACACCATTTACTGTTTCTATAACAGGAAGCTTATTAGGGCACACTGAGAGGGCAAATAACAGCAACTACACTATTTATGATTCAAGTGTTGAAAATTATGATCATGGATGTTTGTGTTTATGCCAGGTCAACAATTTGGCACATTTACTAATAATGATTACACAAAGCAAAACTGCTTGGTTGTTGTGACATTTTGCATGCAACAGGCTACTTACAACATGCTAGCAGAGCTGCAATAAGGCTGATATTCATACAGGTTCTCATCTTTAATGGATCAGGTCAGAAGTCACATATCTGTGGAATAATGTTAGAAAAATGACAGGTTAGAGTCCAGTAGGAGTTTGTCGCTTTGAAAGATTACAGGAAAATACAAGTCATAATCAGTTAATATGGTATAGAATCTGCAGACTAATCTAGCACAGTTGTTCATCTTTGAGAAGTTAACTTTTAAATCTGAAGAGTAAAAGGGAGCATACAAAAACAATTTCAGTCCAGATTTTCTTTATTTAGAGAGAGTAAAACTATACATACAAGCCCTCTGTCGATGCCTCTGCTGCGGCTGGCTCAGCAGTTCCAAACACAAAGCAGGGACTGTCAGAAAAGCAGCCCACTGTGGAAGCTGTGAGTCTCGACCACAGGACTCCCTCCCCACTGTCAATATTGATATTGGACTTGAGAAAACACACCCATTTACTTGCTTGAAAAAGCTCACTTTATTGACTTTTTGTTGCCCTGCTGAAAGTTACATTGAGGAAATTATTAGTCTGAGTAAAAAGCTGCAAGAGGATTAAAAAAAATTACTATTATTGGTGAACAACTGAGATTTGATGTAAATTAATCCTTTGTTGGCAGATTGATCAGCTGATCAACCCAACCCACCTTTCTGCTGGGAATTTTCTGGTTACATAAACTTTAACCCAATGTCCATTCGAATAGTCATTTATGTTAATATCTTCCTCTAAGAATGAAACTGCCCAAAAGTATTTAACCTCCACAGCCCAAAAGTACCCGATTTCGGGAGTGCTTGCACGCTCTCCAATAAAAACCTATGAAAAAGTGAACTGTTCAAAATCCTCACCTGACCATATTGTAATAAAAACGGTCTAAGTTTGCTCTGCATCACTTTATAACAATAGTCCTGTGCAGAGATGATGTAAAAATATTTTATTATTCATTTTTAGAGTTTTGCAGTCACTTCAGCATCATGTCCAAGAGATATTCACAATTAAAAATGTTGTTTTTTAGGCAAGGATGAAATTTTCAAATTGGTCATACTTCTATCTTCATTTACTCTGTCTCAGTAACACATATACTGATAATTACACATCTGGAAAAATCTCTCAAGTGTTACTTTTATTGAGACATCAAAATAATTCAAATAGACCTTGCTGCAGAGATACACTCTTTTCTTTATTTATGTCATTTTCAAGCAGAAGGCTTACAAAGGGACTGGGGCTGAAGAGTGAGTGTCAGCCATATTTAGCTCTCATCAACCTGTTCCTTCATTATCTCCTTTAGCATTGAATGACAGTAATTTCTACAGACACCTCCCTACTTCATAATGGATAAGAACAGTATCTGCTTGTATTTCTCAGCACTGAAGACACCATTAACCCCAACAAAACTCCTGCCCTCATATGCAGAAATGCAGCCTTAAAGATGCCATGAGGAGAATCTATTTCCAGAGACATAAAGACTCCGCTACCCATGAGCATGCGTGGCGACTGTCATTAAGACGTAACCCAAGCCAAAGCGTGCGTTTGTTGTGATGCTAATGAATACAGCTCCGACCTTCCTCAGAACTCTGCATTGCTTTACAACTTCTTTTTTCAACAACTTACAGGATGCAAAGTGAGGAGGTAATGTATCTCTTTCTAGTTACGTAGCGGTAGTTTTTGATGTGTGACAACAAGCAATTTTTGGAAAACTTTGTATCGTAGTTTTGTAGCCGGCTATATAAATCGCTTACAGCCCGGTGCTCTAAGACGTGTCCAAAAAAAATAAATTTGCTCTAGTTTTAATTGTCTTGTTCCCGAAGTTGAGTATCCAGGCCAGTCCAGCCCTGTCCGACCCCACCGCGAAGCTAAGGAATAGCATTTATAGATAACCTATTTGGATGCTATAAAACTCATCTTAAAGTGTGTATTTCCATCAGGTATATATCTAAAAGTGAGACTTTTTTGTAATTACTTAGAAACTCCTCATAGCATCTTTAAACTTGCAGGGGACCTTCAGCATCCCAACCTTTTGCAATAGAAGTCTGCACATACAGTGCAGCTCACCAACAACCTGTACTGTGGTATCAACAAAATGAATTATTAACAAGCAAATCAATATTCTCCATGCAGCAGCCTTGTTTCCCCATATGAGATAATTAGCCCTGGTGCATCACACAATGCATCTGAAGTCAATCAGCGGTGTAATTCTTCTTCTCCCTCTCCCTCTGGGAGAGTGAGATGCAGAAGCACAGCTGATTGCAGTACAGTATGCAAATATAGAGTATCTAGCAGCCTGCAGCGAGTACCAAACATCAGATTACTTTGAGTTGATGAGGATTTTAGCCCAGTTCAGAAGTTGAAGAAAAACAATAAGGAGGCAATTTGTCTCACTGGGGGAAAAAGAATTATGGAAAAGGTCTGAATTTGAATTCAACTACAGATGCTACATGTTTTCTTTAGCAAAACAAGGAGGAGACATACAAGGAACTCTAACAGCATGGGGTCCAATTAGAAATGTTTGCATGGGACCAAGAGGACAGATTACATTAGGCATTATATTTGATTCAAGAATGTTCATTCTTCTCCCTGTTCTTTGATGTTGATCCAACAATAATGACATTTATGCCATTAACGTTGGTATTTGAAATGAATCATGGTTATTTCATCTATTACTTTAAAAAAAAACTGGCTTCATCTGTTGCTTTTTTGTGTTCGTCATTTTTGAAGTTTAAATTAAGAAGACAACAACCAAGGAAGGAGTATTACCACTCTGTCTACTGTGTGTCCTGCAGCACACAACTGTTAAACTGCTTTAAATTTGTTGCTGTTTAAGCGAGATTACTGATTCACTGCTTACTGCTGGCAAAAATGAGGTTTGCTGTTCCTGTTCTTTTCAATGTTATTGCTCAGTTTATATCTGGTATTACTTCACTGCAGATAAAGAGAAAAGTTCACATGCAAAGGTTGATTCAATTTTAATTTCCTTATTCAAATGTACCCTCATCTGTATGTCTGACTGTGTCTCAATCCACTGAAGTATTGTGCTGCGGTAAGGTCACTGTAGAATTTGAATGCTTTTGTTCTCCCATGGAGCAGGTAACTATCTCTGAATTATAATTTACTGAGTGTGAGGGAATGAACTCCATTGTGCCTGTTGGAGAGCTTGGCCCTTTTCAAGCCAGACAGCTTTTATAATCAAATATCTTGGTGGAGACTTGCACTGATGGACCATATGGCATTGAGTTTGAAAAGAAGAGAAGTAGGAATTATGGAGACTAATAAAAGACAGAGAATAAGAGGAGAATAATGAGGGGTGGCATCGAAGTGCTTAGCTGTAGGTGAGCGAGGGAGTGCAAGGAGAGGCTTTATAAAGAAAATGAGCCAAAACTGTTGAAAGTGAGAGTGAGAGAGAAAGAAAATAAACAACAAATGAAGATTGAGAGATGGAAAAGCAGAAGAAGCTCCATTCTGGTGGAAGTTAAGGCGTGTGCGTATGTTTGAGAACCCTTTGACAAACACACCGTCTTGAATACAAACATACGCCACATTCTTCAAACTCCTGCGAGGATAGGACAGACATTTCAATCCAGCATCCCTGTCACTTCTAGCTATGGCATTTCAACGAGAAGGAGTAGAGATGCCACAAGTGTTTCCTAGCAACAGTTTGCTCTAAAATCTCCCTCCTCCTCCCCACACGTTAAACTCCCTCCTTTCCTGTGTTGCAGCACTGCAGCACTCACCCCAGACCTGAAGCACTCTCTAAGTCTCCCATCTCTTGCCTTGTACAGACAGCATGCTTCAAAATGACAATCAGCCCTGTGTCATCTGTAGAGGGAGAGCTCACGGTGAGGCCTCTTTGTGAAAGGTTGAAAACAATGCAACATACAGCTGTTGGAAAACAAACTTCCAAGTGGTTGGAAGAATCAGCTACTAATAACCCTGATGCTCTCTATCTGCCATTAAAGGTGTAGTCAGCGATCTTCTAATCTTCTAATCTAATGCACTATTTCTCAAAATCACTGTATTTCTCCTCTCCATCCACAAGATGTCACAACTGACAGCCTGTTGAAAAAGAAGTCTGGTTTCAATACACAGTCTTGGCTCTGAATTTCAGCAGGTAAATACTGTGGCTCGGGCCTAGCCTCCAAAACAGGGTACGCCCTCCCACATCCAGGGAGCGTTCATACTCATGTGCAGATCAGACAGAGGCGGGACGGGGAGTAGTAGTTTGTGTAGCGTGCGCAGTTAGCATAAGAGAGAGATACAATAGGTGCAGTAGCAATGGCTGAAAAACAGCCCAAAAGAAAAAGGTCAGAGGAGTGAAAAGTGAAAAAGAAGGGCTATGACCATGTAAGAGCAAAGACCCGGGTCAGCATTGGTGTGGCTTTCTGACGGTGGAGGGAACTCCGCGAATTGCAATACATGAAAACGGACGCGGATGTCGCCGTCTTCGTGCTGGACAGGTAAGCAACATTAGCTTTGTGGTGCTTCACATAACAGTAACAGCCATCAGGCATTAATCTTATTGTCTAATCTGCCAAAATGTACTGTTGTTGTGATGTTTTCAATAATGGCAGTCGAGTTGTGGCTACTATTGTCAGACAAGTCAGGGTTACCTTAGCTACGTTGGCCAGCTACGCAGTTTCTACGGCTGTTCCCATTACGATGCAAGTCCATCAGCTTTCGGGGGTGGAGCCAGGGGTGAGGTATGAAGGGAGAGGCAGGTCTAAATTTGTTTATCAACAACCTCTCCACTCGTTTTCTCCCACATCGCTGACTACACCTTTAAGGCTGGCAAAACATAAGACAATTTCCAAGTCTTCAACAACTGACTCATCAAGCCCCTCCTTCCTTCCATTTAAGTTACATAAAATCTTTTGTTCTTCCATCTCAT
Source organism: Scarus forsteni (assembly GCA_036419115.1). Lineage (NCBI taxonomy): Eukaryota > Metazoa > Chordata > Actinopteri > Labriformes > Labridae > Scarus > Scarus forsteni. Next base: position 10,109,809 of record JAZDUH010000130.1, on the reverse strand, counting down.
TTAAAACAACTCAAAATACCCCTCATGTTGTTTATCATTTAGTTTACTGGAATCTTTTTATTGACAATGCCCCAGACAAACGTGCAGAGACCTCAGTTAATCTTGACTTGTATGACTGAGAACCGATACAGCCATGTCCTTGTCTAATTGTCTCTGGCTGTCTGTCCATGAATTGTGACAATTTAACAATTTTGATGGTTATGGTCTGAGGTGGAGACTCTGGCACACTGGGTGCAGTCAAAAAAACCAGACACACTTCGAATATTCAGACAAATAATTGGTTGTAACAAGCCTTGACTGGGGTCATTCCTTTTAATACTACATGGGATAAGTGCGTCCAAAATAGGGCTTAAAATTGTTGTGTGCCTGCTGAGAGTTGAAACTGCTTGTGAAAATGCTCTGTGGTCTGTAAATTTATCAGAACTCCCTGGTTTTAATGCATGACCATTTCACTTTTCTATATCAGACAGCCTGAGCAGACAAACTGAGGGGCTGTCAGGCAGTAGACAGTCTCCCTAAGGCCAGCAGACAGGGGGCACCAAAGTCTGTGTTATGCTTTTCTTGCTAAAAGCATTTCCATGTCAGCCAAAGAGAGCACTTTCAGAGGGCATAAGTGGATGGACTGAAGTCTGGTCACACGTCTTTCTCTCTCTTCTCTCACTTGCTCATTCTCTGGGTCTGCAGGGGACAAAACAACAACATTTAGATGGAGCACTGCCATTAAAATATACAAATGTCAACTCATGCCCTTCACATCTCTTGTGAATTCTCTTAAACCTATAGTACAAGTTCAAAGTGTAAAGCTGAAGGACAAAAAAGCAGGGTAACTACGTGTGACTAGAATATTAAGGCCCCAAAGGAACCTGTTTATCAGGTGGAAAAGACAGGTCTTAATGTTGTAGCATAAAAACATCTGATAGTCTACAGTGTTTTTCTACACATGGCAGTTTAAAGCTCCTGTGAGGAGATTTTAATTGACCATGAAACTAAAAGAAAAATAGTTCTGATTCATGGATATGTACTGCAAAAGCAACTCAAACCATCTCTTTAAACCCTTGCTGTTCCAACTGTAATTTTTAATGTCTTAATCTACTAGTAGGGGGTATATGTCCGACAAATAAGTTAGCTTTTTTCACACTCCTTACGACATTTAGTTTCTGTGATTGTGGATATAATAATAATTTCACAAATTTAGACAATCAAAATCAGGTTGAAAAACAATGGGCCTCATGCAAGAACCGTTTGGACGAACAAATGTTCGTAAGTGTTGCGTACGAATGATTTAGGAGAATTTGTTGCATTCAGCATTTTTTTCGTATTTAGAATTTTCTTTCAAGTACGAACACAAATCATGAGTGGTCCAGACTTGTCTTAAAAATCACAACAAATTAGTCTGCTCTTTTCAAATCAAGTGCCTAACATACTGATTATACATTTAACTAATTTCAAGCATTTTTAATAAAATGAAGCATAAGACGAAATAAATCTGAGGATCTCAAACCAAAGAAAACATTAAAATCTATTAATTGAAGATTTATTAGACTGAGCAATATAAAACGTTAAATGAGAGAGTAACCAGCTGCTTCATGGCTGAGCTTCTTCTTTTGGATGCCCTGGCACGCCATGCACTTGGAAGAGAGCGTGTGTTTGGCGCCATCTTTATGAATGAACACTCCTGTTTTATGGTGTGGGAAACATATCCTTATATGGTATTCTTGGGGTGTCGCTTATGCAAATATGCTATCCTCGTGCATGCGCGCTTAAGGACGCACAGGTGACATTCATCATGTTTCCGCGGGTCATTTAGAGACTTTTTTTAAAGATAGAAGTGTTTGTTGAATCTGACGGAGCATGTTTGTACAAACGCAACATAAAAAAAAAGGTAAGAAAAATTTAGGATGAGAATACGAAAATGTTCTTGCATGAGGCCCAATGTATAGTATGATACCACTAATACCACTAATGAGTCTCACTTCTCTTCAAACCACAGGTGTTGCTTGTATTCATGGAAATATAAGTAAAAATCATAATAAAGTTCTATTGTGAGCCCTGTGCTATCATTTGTATTACATTAAAACTTGATCAAACGAGTCACTTATGTAAGACTAGATCAACAGAGGAAAAGGAGAATAGCTTTATCCACAGCGGCACCAGAATTTACACAAACAGTTCCTCACATGAGCTTTAAAGTGCACCTGACTTAGGAAAATAATATCAATGTGCAAATTCACAACATGTTTCTAACCTGTGATTTTTTTGTAGTACAAGCTGGTTCTTGATGACATTTTTTGCCAGCTTAAGATGGTATGTTTACTTTAAATAAACGGAACAGAACTCTAAAATAATTCATTTATACATCTGTTCCATATTAAGTTGTTTTTACAGCTAAAGTTTGGTGGACTCTGTTATTTTTTAAATGGGTTTCTGGGAGTGATAATGGTCCACAAACTTTGCTAGATTCAACTCTTCGAATATGTCAAATGGAAATCATAATAAAAAGGGATTTTTCAAGTAAAACCTGCCATCAGATACTCTGCTGATTACTTGGAATACCTTGTGCACTTGCTGGAACAAGACAAACATGGCTTTATCTAAAATGGATGGCAAAAGTACAACTTTTTGAAATCATTTCAACCAGCTATTATATTTAAGATGTATTTTTGAGTCATAAAAGTCAAAGACTGTAACTCCTGCACTAGTGATCAGTGAGTTTTGTCCAGGCCATCTCTGTAAATTCCAAATTTATCAGATCTAGCCACACCCTAATGTCCAATCATTTTGCTGCTGCTAAACTTAGACTCTGTCCTCAATGCTGCTGTTAGCTTGACTGCAGCATGAATCAGTGTGACCCTCCTTCACTCCAGTCACTTTTTCTGGTCCAAGTCCTCAGCCTTTCTGTGCTCTTCTCTTTAACATCCTACAGGCACATGTAAAATCCAAAGCCCGAATAAAAAGCTACGGGACATACTGCACAATGGGCCAGAGGCTGAAAGATCAGACTAGCTCAGTAAAGTGCAGTAAATCATTAAAATGCTGTGCAGAAGGACAATCAAGGTAAAGCAGATAAACTACAAAAATGAATCAAGAAATAATAAAACTATTACAATAAAAAAAGATCTTAACCACTTATCATCATGGTTGAGCAAAAAGCTGTTATGACATTTATTTTCATGTTTTCATTAATCAGTACTGTTGGACACCTTTCATGTTGGTGAGTGGGTTTTAAAAATGTTTGACTGAGTTAAAGGTCCCCCAAAATAATATGAATTCAGGACAATAAAACATCCATTCATTCAGCAGTGGAGCATTTTCTCCATTTCCTGAAAAGGGGATTATGATTTTTATTGGCACCATGGATAATAAGTTTTGGCACACCTTGTTGTGGTTTGAGCCATTCTGCAATGAAGGCCAAAAGCAAGATAATCAAATACAGCAAAAAGAGCGTGTCAGCCTTCAACCTTCTGTCACCACCATCACAGTTAGACTTCATGTTAAGGATTTCCTACACTTGGCACTTGGACTTAGAGGATTGGCCAGCGTATGGTGACAAGTGACTGAGTAAAAGTATCAAACAATTCAAAAAGATGCATAAAAACCATGTTTTCAGTAAATATATTAATGAACAACAGGAGGGTATAAGTCAGTGGATGACTGCAAACTGAGTCTTCTTCTGCTTTATTGTTTTATTTTTTATTTTTCAAATGAAAAACTGTTTTTTGTACTGTGTTGCTGATTGATTAGTGATTACATGATAAACAGAAGAAAAATGGGGTGGGACAAGACAAGCCCAGCTTCTTCCAACTCCATTTCAAACATTTAACAGCATTAATACTTCAGGAATTTCCATAAAAAATGATTTCCTTTTTTGTTGTTTTGTTTTTTAACTTAATTTACTATTCCTATGTTCAAAATAAAGAGTATCCAGATAAATCAAATCAAACATACAAACCCTCCAGCAGATTGTGTTGTTCATGCCAATAGAGGCACCAACAAAGTTTCAACTCAAAACCATAGTTTACAAGACACAAAACAGAAAGAAATGAGTGAAAATGGGAATATCCTATTGGTGGGGCACCACTTTAAAAGGGCCTCCTGCAGCCTAGGATCTGTTTGCATGACCTGATGCCAAAATGTGTTGAAGTTTGTTTTTAAAGGTGCTATGAGGAGAATCTATTACCGGCGACATTAAGACTCTGCTACCCATGAGCACGCGCGCCGACTGTCGTAATGCTGCGTTCCAGTAACCTCGGAACTGGGAGTGACATCATCTCTGACTTATCGCCGTTCCAGTTGAAGTCGGAAAAAAAGATGTCAATCTACCAGGCTATTGTTAGCTGTTGTTAGCACGCCCTGCGTTGTTGTTCACAAATATCACATGAAGAATGTGATTATCACTATGGCAGCATTTTTGTGAATATAAGTCTAACAATAATATGTATAGCGCTGATCTAGAGCGAAACACCCCAGTCAGAAGTGCAAATAAATTGATTATTACAGGAGCTAAATAACTGTTCACACTGGGGGCATCCATCTTCGATTGTCAACTCGGGGGTGGCAAGGTTTCACCGAGTTCCCAGGAGGAAATTCCGACTTCGGGGGGCGTTCCAGTTGCAGTTTCCTACTCGGAACTTGGAAATTCCAACTTCTGACTACAACTGGAACGCACCAAAAGACGTGACCCAAGCCAAAGCGTGTGTTTGTTGTGATGCTAATAAAAATGCAGCTCGGACCTTCCTCAGAACTCTGCATTGCTTTACAACTTCTTTTTTCAACAACTTACAGGATCAAAGCGACGAGGTAATGTATCTCTTTCTAGTTACATAGCGGTAGTTTTTGATGTGTGACAACAAGCAATTTTTGGAAAACTTAGTATCGTAGTTTTGTAGCCGGCTATATATCGCTACTTACAGCCCCGGTGCTCTAAGGCATGTCTGAATAATATAAATTTGCTCTAGTTTTAATTGTCTTGTTCTCGAAGTTGAGTATCCAGGCCAGTCCTGTCCTGTCCGACCTGACCACAAAGCTTAGGAATAGCATTTATAGATAACCTATTTTGATGCTATAAAACTCATCTTAAAGTGTGTATTTCGATCAGGCATATATCTAAAAGTGAGACTTTTTTGTAATTACTTAGAAACTCCTCACAGTCCTTTTAAGGTCTACATGAATAGGCCGAAAAAAGCATTTTAATTGTTTAATGAGAGTTCCTTGTAGTATTTTCTTTTTTACTTCAATTATCTCATTCCAGGTTTGTTTGGTTAAGATGTTTGTAACCAAATCAAATATAAATGAATTTATTAAATCTGACCATAGCAGTGAATTCAGAGGGCCAAGGTGATGGATGCCACATGCCATGGCTTTGCATATACAGATCAAAAGCTGGGTTCATGATTGAAGGATCAGTTTGGAGGAGAGTAAAAAATATCAAATGCACTGCGGAGGGAGGGAGGCTGGAACTTCTCTTTGATGAGGAGGCTCACAGAAGAAGAAGAAGGAGGTGGAGCAGGGAAATAAAGACCAGAGTCACTGCTGGAAAAAAATCCCCACAGCAGTCAACCTTATTAATATCTGAAAAGAAGGCCAAAGAAAGAGAACTTTTGATTAAGTCGAACAAATTAGATTCAGGTTCCTCCCTTTCAAAGAGCTTTAATTTAGGGGGAAAAAAAGTTGTACAATTGAGCCAAAGGAATTCCGAATAATGTCTGATGCTTTGTAATACTGAGGATTCATCTGCAGAAAAGGCAGTCAGACCAAGATATTCTTTTTGTCGCGGGGCTCATCTCAGGTATGAAATACGGCAGCTGCTGCTGAATCGATCACTATGAGTAAAGAACACATTTTCAGAGCTCATATTGAAGAAGTATACGAGAGGATAATACATCAAAAGTAAGTTCAAAAAGTCTCTTAGCCCCGTCTAACTCTGGCTCTCATCTACGCAGCATCTCATTTAAAGTCTCTTCATTAAGAAGTACCTAATTACACCCACATTATCTATAATTACAGTGTTTTTACTCCACGCTTTCAAGATAAAACTCCTCCAATGCAGCTTCAAAGTATAATTAGCCTTTGTAAGCACCTAGCTCACACATAATTAGTGAGGAATTGATACTAATACACCTGTCAAGCACACAAACAAAAAAAGTAGTACCTTTAAAGAGAGCCTTTTTTAGAGTGATCTGATTAACCAAACACAATGACACCCTGCTGAGATACACTCTTGCATTTTAAAAGCAAATTCACCTTAAATGAAGAAGATACATGAAATTTATGAAAAAGCACGCCTTGTGGCTCTGGAGAATAGACGGGGCTTCCAAAGAGTGACTGATTTGACACTAAAGTATTGACAGCTGCTGCAAAAAGCCCCAGCTACAACAACATTCACTTCAAAACTCCCTGAAAAGAACTCTGTGTCATTCTGGTCCACCTGTCGGCTGTGATTTTCTGTGAAGTTTTTTGAAGCACAAACTCTAATCCTGACAAGCAAAATGAGGAGTTGTCCTCCCAACAGCCACAAAAACAGAGGGAGGAGAGAAGGAGGAGTGAAGGAGACAAATAGGAGCGTGCTCAGAGTGAAGGAGTCTCTGAGAACAAACATCAAGAAGTTTGAAAGTCCTGAAGTTTTATTTGCTCCTTTTTTTGTGGGACACTTGGGGGTAGGTAAAAGCTCGAAGCAGTACTTGCCAAAAATAATAAAAGAGTTTTAATAGCTGGAAAAAATGACATAGTACAATTAGCTACTGAGGAGAAGCACATCAATAATACCTAAGTGTTTAACTACAGTTTTTAGTTTGTATAAAGGTCAACACGGCAAAACGTTAGGATTTATTCCACTCCCTAATCCTATCAAGGACAGTACTTGCTAAGGGCCGAGCATTTTGTAGTTATTTTACAGCTTTTGTTTGGGAATGTCTATAAAAATATTTATGATAATGGTCTTAACATTCTGATAAGATCACATTAGCTTAGCGGTGGTTTGGGAGGTGGGACCACAGGGGAAATTACCCCATCTGAAATCTAATTGGCCCCCTGAAGTGCCCCTGTCTTGTCACTCAAGTGTGAATTTGCTCGAGAATTACAATCAGAAATTAAGTGACTGCAATTCCATGCCCAATCGTTGGTGGTAGTAGTAAGCCAAATAGGCAGATCCAACATCAATAAAGCTGACAGAAGACGACTTATCACTTGAATGAACATAAAATGTAAGCTAAAAAATGCATGTTTTTGAATACAAAACTGTGAAACCTGTTTTTGAATACAATATTATTTATTTTGAAGATGCTCACATCCTCAAATGTGAAATTAAAAATGAGTTTTACTGTAAACAATTCTTAAAATTAAAATATTTGAAAAAGGTACGACTGGGTGTGCTTTATTATAAAAGTGTCTATATCCATGTTAGACAAACACTTGGCCCCTCTGTTAGAAATGTGGCCCCTGACTTAGAAAAATCCTAAATCCGCCGCTGCACTCGCTATGTTCAAGTACTTCTGCACTTCCTGTTCTCCAACAACAGAAATGAAGGTTATTCCTTTGATATTATGCCATGTTGTAGGGATGTTTAAGATTAACTTTAATGTAATAAAAAAAGAAGTTGACTTTGAAAAGTGGGTGGCACGGTGTTGCAGCAGGTAGTGCAAGTGCCTCACAGCAAGATGGTACCCGGGTCGATCCCTGGGTCGGACAGGGCCTTTTTCGGTGAAGTTTGCATGTTCTTCCTGTGCATGCGTGGGTTCCCTTTGGGCACTCCGACTTCCTCCCACAGACCAAAAACATGCTAATCAGGTTGATTGGTCACTGTAAATGAGTGCGAGCATGAATGGTCGTCTGTCTCTTTGTGGCCCTGCTATTGACTGGTGACCGGTTCAGGGTGTACCCCGCCTCTCCCCCAATGACAGCTGGGATAGGCTCCCCCCTGGACCCCGAAAGGGATAAAGGGTATAGAAAATGAATGAATGAATGACTTTGACAAGTTGCTGATAACACTTTGAATAAGACCAGAGAAAAAGTTGTAATATGTGCAAACAAAATGCATACTGGCAGTAGGCATTTTACATACATTTAATACCAAGTACAAACAACAACTAAATGTAGATAAAGTAAAGTGTGCAGCAATAAGGTCTGTGCAACAGCAGATCTCTCCTATATCACTGTACTGCTCTAACCCAAATAATGATCTATGATACTGTTTGTATAAAACAACATTAATGTGGGCTGGATGATCACTTGCTCTGGGTCTGGTGATAATATTGGACCAACAATGGTATCACCTGCTTTATTTCTGAGAAGTCCATGTTCCTATTGCCTAATTATTTGATTTGTGAGTAGTCAACTTCAAGCAAAAAGTGTTGTTACACCCCAGCAGGATCAACTGGTTGTCTAGCCTAGTAGCCTAAGCAACCACCTAATATATAAACACACCTGAAGTGATAATATGCCAATGAATGAGCAGTTTAAAGTGATGAAATTAAATGTCACATATGCTGTGAAAGGGTCTAACGGGAATTAAACCTGATTGTTAACTTGATTTTTCTGTGGCTTCCATGGGATGTCAACATGTTTTGCCATAAAGATGAAAATTACTAGCTTGCGCGTCAGCTCAAATCTAGCTGTCGCATGACTGAAGGCTATCAGTGAACAAGAATAACCATGCATGTTCCCACATGTTCTAGTGCAACCACCAGCAACTTACATGAAATAGGGAGGTAATAGTAAAAGTTCATGACAGGAGCTCTAAAAATTCTCCAAATGATAATCAAAAGAAAGTGGAGGAAAGTGGGTCCACAGCAGCAGCCATCAACGTATCTTTAATATTCATTAATTACTCATGAATAATGATGACATAAACACTTTAGTTGATTTGTTCATTAATGTATGATATCAGGTTTAATACATGTGTAGTTCTGATATTTTATCATGAGTTCATGCATGAATCATGAACATTTTACTTTGCTTTTATTGGGCAGTAATTCACTGTCAAAAATATCCAGAGGTCATTTTCACATCTCCCTCTTCTGTCACATCCACCCTTCTCTGTAAAGATATTCAAGCTTATTTTGGCCAGAAGATGGCAGTAATAATCCACCAGAAGAGAGCGCTGAGGCAAGCAGGAGGCACGTTGCAACACCAAAACCCCTCATAGGTTAATTACATCTCGCTCTCATGCCAGGGAATGTGATCATTCAAACACTATCTAACAGGATAGAAATACAGACATAGATCAGGGGAGACAGACAGAAAATGGGGTATGTGAGAGAAAAGGGAGGTAGTGGAAGAAATGATTTATTTTGCCTGTTAATAATTGTGTAACTGTGTTTGTCTGCTAATAATCCGCATACATCCCCTCAATTAGTCACTACAATGTTCACCGGCTCCCTTTATCTCCGTGACAAGTGGACCAGTTAAACAGAACCACTGAACTGTCTTCAGAGGAGGCATGTTGGGCTAAGATCTCCTAAAGGTCTTCCTGAACATAGACACATACATGCTTTTAATCAGCTTCACACCACAGAGTCACCATGGTGCAGCACTAATGAAGTCTTCCTCACTTGGCTCATGGTGACAGCAGCAGTGATGGTGAGTGGCTGAAAGAAGGTACATGCTGAACATTTTCCTCTACAGCAGGGGACACAACAAGAGGCTGCCTGTTGACTTGTAATCATCCAGTACTACTGTGACGACTGTTAATACAAATAAACAAAGCATGCAGAGGATGCTGATTACAAGAATGGATGATTTATAGATGACAGAAATGGGAAACATAGAACATGTTCTCACATCACCATCTCCCTGTGCCACTTATAAAAGCTGGTTGATGATTAAGTTGCTACTAAAACAACAATTTAATCCAGGTACATGGTGCCCAGTCAAGAAAGCCATCACATGTTTATGTTTCAGGCTACAAAGAATGAAAAATGCACTTAATTATGTTTTACATGCAGAGCCCAATTCCACTGAAGTTGAGACATTGAGTGAATGTAAATAAAAACAGAATTCAATGACTTGACCTATGTTCATTTAAATATATGGCAAAGATAAGATATTCATAGTACAAACTGTTGAACTTTATTGTTCGTTTGGAAACATTCACTCATTTTGAATTTGAAACCTGAAACAACGTTAAAAAAAAAAAAAGACAAGCTGGGATAGGGGTATGTTCATCACATTGTTACAGCATCTTTCCTTTTACCCACACCCAAAAAAGGTTTGGGAACTAATGCTACATTTGATTAACATCGGAGCTGGGAAGAGGGAAGTGGGAATGACTTCATCTCCGAGTTATCAGCGTTCAAGTTACAAAGTCGGAAAAAAAAACTTCGATCTACCAGGCTATTATTAGCCGTTGTGTAAGCCTTTGTTAGCACACCCTGTGTTGTAGTTAACCCTGTGTTGTAGTTAACCCTGTGTTGTAGTGACAGTAAATATAAGTCAAACAATACTTTGTATACGGCTGATTTAATGCGACTCACTCTAATCAGAAGTGCTATTAAACTGATTACTACAGGAGCTTAGTAGCTGTGTACACTGGAGGCAGCCATCTTTGATTGTCAAGTCATGGGTGGTGAGGATCCCCCGAGTTCCCAGTTGGACATTCGGACCTTGGGGAGGTACTCAAGTTGAAATTCCCCACTCAGAACTCGGAAATGGCAACTTCCCAGTACAACTGGAATGCACCATAAGCACACTAACTGTTGAAGCTTAGTAGATGTTTTCTTTTCCATTCCTGTTTGGTGTACACATTCAGTTTCTCAACAATCCCGGTTCTCCGTTGTCATATTTTTGCTTCATACTGAGCCACACATTTCAATAGGAGAGAGATCTGGACTGTTGGCAGTATTACTTGTGCCTTCACAGATGTGCAAGTTACCCATGCTATGGGCACTCGCACACCCCCATACAATAACAGATGCTGGCTTGAGATTGCATTGATAGCAATCTGGATGGTCTTTTTCCCCTTCAGCCAAGAGGACATGGCATCCATGATTTCCAAAAACATTTTGTAATATGGACTCAGACTGCAGCAAACCTTCCACTTTGCATCAGTCCATCTGAGATGAGCTAAGGTACATAGAAGCTGGTGGTATTTCTGGGTGTTGTTGATATACCTAGTGTTGTTGAGCTCACGTGGTAACATCCTTTACAAAATGATGGTTTTCATACTTGCCAAATACATGCAGAGTTTCCCGGACAATTTGCTCATGCATTTGTTCACAAAGTAATCGCCCCATCCTTGCTTGTGAACGGCTGGACCTCTAGATTAGCCCTATTCAATGAGCGGCCCGAGGGCCACATGCGGCCCAAAAGCTACCCTTTAATGGCCCAAAACCAACGTGATTGGGACTTAGGTCCAGCGAGAAAAACAGAAAAACCTTTTACAAACACTGACAAAGTCTTACAAAAATTCCAACATTAATACAGACGTTGAATGAAACATGTTCTGAACGGTTGCTGTTAAGTTTTATGAACTTTCAAATGTGACCAAAATATGGTGTTTTTATTCTGCACTTTTTTTATGTTCATACGCACCTTAATATGTGCTTGTATTTACCTGTCAATACGTGTTTGAGTTATCTGTTTAAAGTGATACATTTAAAGAAACAGTATTTCAGCAGAAGTTTAGTTTAAGTACTGCTTTTTCATGAGTTTATGCCCTTTTGGATATGGCAATAAATCAATTAACATCCAGTACTTTGGTTTGTTTCTTTAGCGTGGTTAAATCTACTCACTGTCTACCAAAAATGTCTGGCCCAGCTCACGTCCTAAGTCTGAATATCTGGCCTGACGGAATTTCTAATTGAATAGCCCTGCTCTGGAGGGTGTTTCTTTTATACCCGATCATGACACAGCTGAAACACGTCTGTATTGTTGCTGCTATGTAATCATCAGTTAAGTTCAAACTTTATTGTGAGGACTGATGCTTCTGTCTATGCTGTCCAACACCCCTTAACAAGAGAAAAACTCCACCTCTCCCTCAGATGTTTACTCTACCTTTCAGAAAATGTGCCCTTGAACTGTCTGCGAAATGTTGTTTCAAAAGCACCAGGGATTTATGTTTGTAGGGTAGCACTGTGTTGGTTGTTAATGAGAGACTAACACCTCAGATAAAGTAAATTGGGGTGTGAAAAATATTGATACGCCAAATTTGTGCAACAGTGTATAATTTTTTTTAGTGCAATATTGGGATAACAACGAATTAAAGACATTTGTGACAAGTTTGTCTTATGTGTAACCTCTAACTGCTAGTTGGCAGCAGACACTCTAATCTAATCTCTTTTCGTCTGTTACATCATTGTATTTCTGCCTACATTATATGTACAATATTGTGGCTTCTAAGTGCAAATTAAAAATCAAACGTTAATGTAAAAATCATGAAGTATTGGCATTCCCTAAAATATTGTGATATGCAATATCATCACTCGTGTATTGAGATAAGGAACTATATCACAGATACTGAATACACACCCCTGGTGCATTCCCACATTTATGCTATGTTTAGAAAAATACTTTACCATATCTTTCATGGTACCATTAATATAAAAGAGTACTTATTAGTTAACTTGTATATATATGCAATTTCAAACAGACCCTCATTGAAAGTGTCAATCTGTACTGAAGCCTGGTGTAAAAGAAGCAGCCCCCCTGCTGAAGGATGCTGTATGTAGACACACAACAGCAGAGTACAATTTAACTGTAACCAAAAGACTTCTCAATCCAGAGAAAAAAAGAACTCTTGAAATGAAAGTCCAAACTTTCTTGGGCTTCAGAACTTAACAAAGATAAGACCAACAAATGGCTTCAGTCTGCAAACACAAAGGAAGATGTGGCAGGGGATGGTAAGTGGCGTATGAGGGGCAGTGAAAGGATGGCAAAGAAAAAGCTCTGTGTTGGTCTAAGCCTCTGTAACAAAGTGGAACTTTGACTGAACATCAACTCTGAAAGTTACATTTATAACTTATAAGAAACATATTTACAGGACACAACAACACAGTTATTTTTGGGTTTACATAAAACCCTTAGGCCTACTGGATCGAATTTGCAAATGTTTAGTTCACCACTCACCTCCAAAAAATATGCTTTGCAGATTGACAGTTTTTTTGCTGTCTTAAATCGACACAGAACAGAGTTTGGATATAACCAGTAAAGCTTTGGAAGACCAAAAAAACCATCTCTGGCCCACCAAAATACAGGGGGTTATGATTGGCTTCAATGCAGACCATACATGTCAAGTTTGGATTTGAAAATACAAGACATTTTATGTTGCCTGTTGCGAGCCATCCCACCAACCCAACCAAGCTCCAGTATCCCTTACATTTTAAGACAGGTGTACAAGAAATTTAAAAGAACCACTTTGTTTTTCTTGTTTTGTTCCCGCTGTTGGCATGAAACTGCCACCCAGGCTACAGCAGGTGGCAGTTTTCTTGAGGCTTTTTCTTCTTCTTCAGTTTGAAGAAGAAGAAATGATGGTTGCCATCCATCACTTTGGTGCATTACTGCACATTTCTCACGAGGCTAGTTACAGAGTTCAGTTTGGATGCAGAGGATTTTTAAAAATGATTATTATGTTATAATATCGGAGATTTACGTGATAAAACTAATATGGGAGGAAGATGAAGATCTGAACCAAACAAAGACCAAACAAGGCATGCAAACAAAAAGGGAGTGAATTGTGACTTGATTTGGGCCAAATATCTCAACACATAAGTAAACGTAGTGTTAACTAACAATATAAAACAGAGTATGGCTAACCACCAGGTTTTTATCCTTTCAGTAGCTAAATGTCTACAAGTCAATGTGGAATATGTTTATGCATCCTTCAATCAATGTGAAAGTGTCACCCGATGAGGCGTAAATGCAGTTTTAACCAACTTATGGCACAGAATACTTCCAAACGGCTTTAGGCCAAACAGTGTTATTACTCAATGCTGTTTGTGTATTTCCAGGTCAACAATGGGCTGGATAGCAGGAATAAAGGCCACAGTTACAGCCTCAGCCAGTGGTTGGAGATTACACAACATTTTACATTCTTGGTCTGCCTGACAAAGAGCAGTATGAAACAAAACCAAAGCAAGTGGAAAATGACACAATGTTGCAATTTCAGGCCAAAACTAAGTATGGCAAACATAAGGAGATCTACAAGTAGATGGTTTGGTCTTTTTCTGACACTTAATGAAACTTCAGGCTTATCCATGACACAGATCAGAAATGAGCAAAATGCAGCCCAGGGGCCACATGCAGCCACCTCTCTCATAGGGTAACTTTAGATATCAACTAGAAAAGCATTCTGAGAGCACAGACCTCCGCCAAGCAGGTCCTATAGTTATTTGATATGCACATTGTAGAATGAAAAATATCGATCTGCAAGAAGTGTGGCTATTGTTGATATAAGTATCATCCAATAGAGTGACCTAGTTAGTAATGGGTCTTGTTGAGTAAACCAATTTGCTGCTGCTTGTACAGATGTTGGTGCTGCGTGTGCCGCAGTGCTTGCAGTAGTGTATTGGAAAAACTGTAAATACATTTATTTCACTGAAAAATCAATGTCTCAAATTCTCTGCTTAGCTCATTTAGTAAAGTCTTGCATTTTAATAATAAAAATGAATGCTGACATTTAATTTTTAGAAAAGCTTTTGTTTTATTTGAGGAATAATGTACTGTATGTTGACTAATGAAGATCCTGCTGTCTTTCTTATGACCCTCCATATGTGAGAATAGCATTAATGTGGAGGCTAAAGTTGCCCCTGACATACATGGATCTGGTGAATCCAGCTGCTATGCAAGATTAATTTTATCAAACTGACTTTCATCAGATCCATTAGTATTTAACGTTACAATATATGTGGATGTATTGTAATGTGTTTCATGCAAATATTTTTTACAGTCATCAACTTTCTAGAGTCTCAAGTTGTGATGTATTAGGTTACAAAAGTTGTAAAAGGCAAATGTAATTTAAAATCAACTGATTCTGAATTTGGATTCTTTGTCATTCATCACATTAATGGATTTAAGATTGTATCTACTAACTTAAATACTTAACTGATCATTTAAGTTGGCCTCCTGGTGATGGCGAGTTATGGTGGGTAACTTTTTTATGTAGAAGCATGATAGGGAATCTTCAGCTGACATGGGCTGGTGACCACTGCTGTAGGGTATACTGTAAATTTAGGTACATTATTATGTAAAATAAACATATCAGGAAGTTTTGTGTTGACTGTGCTTTCTTTTAAAGTGTGTTTATGTGTCGGAGAGGAAAATGTTAACCTTGGAGAAAGAATGAGGGAAAATAAAGCAAGGAGCTGAGAGAGAGGTTTACAATGTGTGCTAATGGTCAAACAGTCGATAACTGTGTGCTAGAAACATGGGCATTGTTAACGAGAGTCATTAGTGTCACCACATTCAGACATTAATAGTGGAAAGAAAGTACTGTGTTCACTTAGCAAGAAGCATTGGCCAACTTGGTGGAAAGTCACAGTGTGTGTGAGTGTTTCCCAATTATGCTGTTCTGCCACAGTGGCAATGTTCTTTCTCATATCACATGTAGAAAAACTGTACTTTGTCGCTAGATGGTTTGAGTACTTAACAGATGGTATAGTACAGTACAGGTTAAAACATTTTCTTATGATTGTCAGAATGAAAAGTTAAAGGCATGAGCAAACACCAAGTATGTTTACTTAAGCTATTGAGTCAAGATGAAATCATAGCCGGACTGGATCATTTAGTGCCATCCCTGCCACTTTGATGTACTTACAATCTTTCATTTTTCTTTAGTTATCTGCACATATTTTAATCCTATTTACAACTTGTCTCTTATTATTTTGCTATTTTTTTTCCTTAGAGGATGTCAAACTATCTTTGCCATGGATGGAGATAATACACCTCTTTAAATTAGTTACAACCACACCTTTCTGGTTGACCCATTGCACATACCCAACAATAAACAAATGAGCTAGTTTAATGCCATCTATGATCTGTTTATGTTTAACTTCTGCACCGCACACAACCTCTCCACATCTGTATGAAAGGTGCTCATTTAACTTTCATCAAACTAATACCATTTCACTATTTAGTTTTGCAACTTCTAAGCTGTCTTCTAGGTTGAAGAACCGAGGAAACAGCGGGGAGATGTGTTGAATTACTTGGCCCATTTGGGGCACATCTCGTCTACACTGTCCTGGTGTGGAAGTCACAGAAAAAGCTTTAATACTCTAAATCATTTTTATTTGTCCATAGTCACTCCCCCTGACCTCTGCAACACTGAGTCCTTACCCCTCTTTAAAACAAGACTCAAAACTCATCTGTCCAAGCTTTCATACTTCCTCTGATCTTTTGCACTGTCTATTGTATTGTTTGTTTTTATACTTGTTTTTACACCTATTTTAATGTACTTTTTATCCTTTGTAAGGGACCTTGGGTGTCATAAAAGGCACCCTTAAATAAAATGTTTTATTATTCTTATCCTTATGGTTGTTGCAGATTTAAAATGAAATATGTTCTTATGTTGTTTTCGTCATGTTTGCATACTGACTCAGAGGGCTTTATTTTGACAAGTGTGAATCACATTGCCAAAAGTGGACGGCGCAAGGCGGTTTGAGGTGTGGCAGGCAATTTTTTGCCATTTTGCTAATTCATGCTCTTGGAGCAAGATAACAGGTCATACCCTTTGATTATACATGAGTAGGGATGTATATTGTTATATACAAGTTGTTATAAGTACTGGTCCGCGGTATACATCCCTATACATGAGTGTGTTAAGGGTGCTCAAACAAGTCAGAGACTCTGCCTTCATTCTCCTTAAACCAGTGTGCACGAGGCAGCTGGCGTTTTGCTATTTAAATTGTAGATTGAGTTGCTTTGTCTAACTTTTGTATGGTTTATTTAATTCCTCTCATTTTATTGTGCCACTACACTCAGAGACCACACAGAGGAGAAGATTCAAGTGCCTTTTTCATTGAAGCATCCAAAGCAGAAGAAACTATCCAAAAGAAAAGCCACACACTTTCATGATCATGTGATGTTTTCAAAAAAGCGCGTGTGCAAGGCGTATTAATAATACAGATGCCAGGCAGAAATTAGGGAAGTCACCAACGTCTAATGCCAAAAAATTATTGGCACCTGACATATGATAGGGTCCTGAAACTTAACTGGTGGGTTTTTTTGAGCAAAGTTGAAAGTTGTCTAACAAACATTTGAGGGATTTTGGACAACTTTTTACAGTTGGATGCAAGTCTGGGGAGAGAGGGACACAGAGAACAATAGTCCTCATATCTCTTTGCAGACCGTAGACATCTGAGCTTTTCTCTGGTCAAAAAGAATTCAAATAGTGCATGCTGATTTTACAAATAATAAAGAGAAAAACCATGCAAATACTTATTTAAACCAAACTTTCAGCAACGTCAGAAAAAAATGAAGAGTTGCACATTTGTAATCGCCCGAAAAACATCCTTTAATCTTTCCCTGTGCCATTTCTATGGAAGAATGCCTGATGTTGCTGAGTGACTGTTAAAAAAAGTACATGAAGGCTTCAGACCTCTGTTTGTGCAGAGAAGAAAGTTGAAAAGAGACTGAGAAGAAGTTGTGTGACAAAGCAGACAAAGGGATCTGAGACCTGAAAGTAAAGTTGAAAAAGAGAAAGAAAGTTTGGATGAAATAACAAAATGCAGGGGGGCAGGGTTAGATCCCCTCAGTCTGGATTGTGCCTGCAGATGGGGGCATGGAGCGTCTGAGGAATAAAGGGGGGCACGCGTCAGGGGATGACACGCATCACCTAACTCTGCTGTCCTCTGCAACTATGTCTTCAGTCTTACTCTGCAGAATTTACTGCTCTAACTGTTTAACATAATTGAAAGCTGTGACTTCTAAAAGATGCATTACAAAATAAAGTGTAACACACTTCTACAGGGGATCGTGAAAAACTGACCTCAAAATGGTTAGGCACAGGTAGGTTACTTATATATTTATATATATATATATATGGGAAAGACTAGAAAAGTTCTATGTAAGCTCAAATTCACTTTAATGGCCTTGTTCTCACTGCCCCATTTTCTATATCTGCTTGAAACCTTCAAGGAGTTATTGCCCAGGGCCCACAGTCAAGGCAATCCATCCATGATAGTTAAAGAGCATGGGAAGAGAAGGTGGAGCTCGTTAGGGACCAAATGAATTGAAGTTGGAACCTGACCAAAGGAAACGGTTTGTGGTATACATTATCTGCTGATTCTCCACCTTCCTTTTTTTTCCTCAATGACTGATGAAAACAGTAGTTTAATAATGTTACCTGTACGTATCAAACCAACTCAACCAATGATCCACTTCCATAACAATTGCTTTTCTTCACTTGAGCTATAGGGGAGCATTTTTGTTCTATAAAACAGCATGTATCTTTTTTTCAACCCCATTTATTTATTTGCACATAGTTGAAAGAGAAGCCAAATAAAATAGTGAATAAGATAAACCTACATGTGCAGGTGAGGTAGAGACCTAAGTGGGCTTATTTATAAACCTCACCCAAGAGCAAATACGAATACAATTTGCAGAAAAAACAAACAAACATTAAATCCAAAATAGAGATATCATGGTACATAAACCATATTTTGTCAAGAAAAAAAAAAACATTTGATTTTTACACAGATCATCATGAACAAAAAGTCTTTGACATCAAGACATTTTAGCCTCAATCTGGATAGGGACAGAGACTCTGCCAGTAAATAAAAGTACTTGCTCCATAACAAAATGCAGTGATATTTTATTGAGCACTGGCATGTAGATGTATGATACAGAGGTAACTAAAGGCTATCGCTTTGTCTTTCTGAATAAAAGTTAACTTGAGAGTTTGGAAAAAAGAACTTTTCAAAGCTTTTTGATAATTCAGTACTCATGTGGTTGAGTTTATAAATAAAAGAACACATTGGAGAATATAAACAGAGATAAATATACTGCACTTCAAAAAAAAAAAGTGGAGTAGAAGCATCCTTGGATTTGGAAAAAGTTGCAAATCTGACAAAATGCTTCTACAGCAGTAAAATTTAAAGTAGATATATTGAATAAGTGTTGCCCCATACAATATTACAAGTGAAATATGGAAATATAAGGCTGTAATGCAGTGTCAGAATACCAGAAAAATGTAAAAATACACTTTTCCAATAATCCCCCAAGATTTTGTAACTTCACTGCAGACAAAACTGATATGGTCTTTCCATGTGAGTTTATTTTCAATTCAGATTCCTCGAACTCTTGTTGAGGTGACTTGAGCAATTTCTTCATCATAAATATGAGGTTTTAATAAATCTGCATGATGTGATGTATTTTTCATCCTAGTGAACATCATGGGTATTCAAGGTAGCACATTACAAATTCCAAGTACCAATAAAAAGGTTGATAAGAAAACCAAATTGAAAGGAAGGAAGATTCCCTTAAAAACAAAAGCATTTCAAGAGAAATCCCATTTGAATGTTTTCAACTTTGTTCAAAGTTTGGAGACCATGTTGTAAATTTTGTGATATATTTGGCCAAAAAAAATGTGGTAGTAAAGAAGGTCAGTAGTCCATATCCTTCTATTTCTCCTGCCAAATGAATGTTGGTAAAAGCTCAGGCTCTTTGGCCCTGAATAGGATTAAGTCAGTGAAAAAAATGGACTGAATAAAAGGATAAAACGATACTGAGATATTGAAACCCAGGATTTCAAGCCCCAGAAGACATCAGATCATTCACCAGAGAACCACAGAGGGAATAGTTGAATAGTTAAGTTGAAACAACTACGTCAATGGATTACACACACAAAGATGTGAAACACACACTTTTTCAAGCATGCATGACAGTGTAACATTTTGGTTCTCATGCACATTAACACTCACTTTCACATGCACAGAAGCACATAGCACATGTACTGTAAGCCTACACACATAAACACACACACACACACACACACAAACAGGCATCATATCTCTAGTGTTCACCTTGACTTAGCAGAAGGCTGTCTCCATAAATCCCCTCTTATCTCGGGTCTCAAATGCACCCAGATATATGACTGTAGAAGCGGCCTGAAATATGTAACACTATCCAGAGCAGTGATGGACACATCTGTCCAGATACACACACATAAACATACAAAACTACACAAACAGAGACCCCACATGACATACGTGACATTTGTGACATAAAAATACCTAGCACAGAATAACTGGGGTATATATTCCCATAGTGTCAACTGATGTACAGTGTTTAGCAAAATGATAAGACCACCACCCTTCATACTGTTTATGCCATGAATCATTTTTCATGTTTCCTTAATGGTTAATTCACCAATATGTAGAAGTTTTTTCATCAAAAATATACTTTTTTATTCTAAAATGTATTTATTGTTATCCATAGATTATTTAATTTATGATGTCAAATTATAGTCATTTACTAGCATTCCAGAACATAAAAGTGAGTTTTAGTGGATGATTGTTATGCTTGAACTTCTGACCTCTCGGAGAAGCCCAGTGAGCTGGTTTTATACATTTGGGTATAAAAGGTGAATTCATTTACAACTGCCTCATTCCTGACCAACATGTACGCCAATAACAATAAAATGTTCAGTTTTAGACAAGTTTCTGAAATATTAGCAGAATATTTGTTTATTTATTTATATGTGGTCTAATAAATTTGTTAATATATGTATGTTCCTATAATAATTAAAGATGAAATATGTATTTTTCAATCTTAAAATATTTCAACAAAAACATTTTTTGGAGGTCAAATGAATCATGAACCACACAAATGACCATATTTATAAATGTTTGATATGACTGTTAGTATGAAAGTGAATAAACTATGCATGGCAAAGAGGAGCTTTTGACTACTGGACCAAAGTTATTTCAATTTCTTGTATTTTAGCAGCAGAGTTGAAGAGAAACTTTAAAACTCTGCAACAAATGAAAATTAAGAACCAAAAAGTAGCTCACAAGAATTATTTTGTGTTACCAGATATTAAAGTCACACTGTTTCTTGGTTTGGTTATAGATGTGTTGACATACGTTTACCTTTTGATGTGTGGACAGTGATGTCATCCTACAACTGATGGCTTATTAGCTTACGTGATAACCTAAACAGCTTCTATGATGGTAATAACGGGATGATGAACAGGGCAGAGGCACAGACTGTGCTCTACTGTGCTCCCACTGCTGCTTCAGTGATGTGTAAATGGGCATGAAGGGCGTGAATGTGCTAGAGATAGTGATGGATAGCTAACACAGAAAATCAGAACCATCAGTGAGTGAAGTCAGAGTGAGTGGGTGTGAATGGGTAAGTGTGACCTGTGGTGTAAAACAGCTTTGAGAAGTCAAAAGACTAGAAAAGAGCTATATAAGCTCAAGCTCAAGTACCAAATTAAAACTCATCCAGGTGATCTCAGCACAGATGTTTGTTCTGAAACAAATTGCTGTGTTCACATCCTCTACACATGGCCATCAACAACCAGATGAGCCTGTTCAGCGCAAGACTGCTCCTCCCCAAGTACAGGACCAACAGACTGAGAAACTCCTTTGTCCCTCAGGCCATCAGACTGTATAACTCCTCAACTGGAAGGATGAGGAGTAACAGGAAGACAGAGGAGGGGAAGGAGCAGCAGCAGTAGCCTACAAGTATTATCTTTTATTTATAATACTAGAAAAGCACTCAGAGAGCGCAGACCTCCGCCACCGCCACAGTCCTCACCCATATTGTGATTTTCGCCATAAATATTAGTCCTACCTTTATTTCATCTAAATCTTTAGATTCCTTGACCATAAAAACATACCATTAGTAATAGGTTTCATAATGATATCTATTGTAGTTAAGTAGTTACTCACAAAAATCACATTTTTCGTAATGGCAGCCAGACGCTGATCCAGATCAACACCAAAATCGATTCAGTTCTTCCTTTTCCCATGCTGAACATTTCCTGAAAATTTCATCCAAATCCATCCATTACTTTTTGAGTTATTTTGTTCACAGACGGACGAACAGATGGACAAACAAACTCTCCCGAAAACATAACCTCCTTGGCGGAGGTAATAATGCAACTGAATCATAATTACCCTGAGGGAGCTCTCCCAAAGGGATTAATAAAGTACAATCTAATCTAATCTAATCTAATCTAATCTAATCTAATCTAATCTAATCTAATCTACCCGAACAACCCAAGCCAAATAAGTAATGCCTACTTGTGTTGAAACAGCAACAACCAAAAAGTCAAGATGTGAACGCACCCTGTGTTTGCAACAAGGCTATTGTAACTTGAACTTGTAACGTGACGGATTACAAGCCCATGTGCCCAGCTTGACTTTATATCATACTATACAAAAACAACCAATATATACTATGCAATGATGTTGGTCGTCTACAGTGGAAATAGGTTGAATCGCCATTGTTTTAATTATGTTGGTCATTGATAGGGACTTCTCAGATATTATTCCTAGAATAGAATAGAATAGAATAGACACACTTTATTAATCCCTTGCGGGAAATTCAATTCTTTACACTCTGTTGTTGAACATGCTTTTACATATATAGTTTTGAAGCATACATGCACATGCACAAACAAGTCCTATGATCATGCATTGCATAGGAGATGAGAGTGGTAGCGGCTTGCTACCCTCCTGAAAAAGCGCTTCGAGCAGTTTTGAGGTTCAGTGTTACCTGCTCTCAAGGAGGGCACTTCGGCAGTGCTCAGGAAGTCCGATGGCACCTCTCCAGCTACCAAATAACTTCACAAGCATGGTTTTGGTTTGTTTGGTGCTTTCCGTGCCCCATGTCCCCTGCCAGTCAGCTCCTCGTCCGGGCTACACCCTTCAAAAATGTTATAGATTTTTACTTAAACACAAGTGGCACTGTGAAGCACCTTACCTCAGAGTGAAGCTGTGTGAGCAGGTAACTTTAATGAACAAGCAAAGTCCACAGTAAGGTAGAAAACTTCAGAGATGCTTTAACAGCCATGTCTCTTTGTTAGGGCTCAGCTTGGAATTTGAGTGTATGTTCATCAGCATGCTGTTTTTTGGAACACATTTAAGTCACAAAACATTTTTAAAGACCACTTGAGGTTTTAAAGTTTAGGTAGACGTTTAAAGGCTTAAGCCAAAAGGCTGTAGAACGATGTACTAACAACCTGGACAAGTAGTTCCAACAAAGGAGCAAGTGTGTGAACAGAACAAGTAAGGTCAAACCTTAAATCTTTTGGGAACCCAAGGAAGTGCAAAGTTGCTGATTGCTGATGCAGGAAGACTAAAAATAAGGAGAATGGTCGACTATCGTCTATGGGGAGAGACAAAGTGAAAGTCAGAAAACCTTAGATATGTCAGGCTATAAAGGACGAAACAGTCTGTTCAGGACTTTATAATTCAAAGAGTAGTTTCAAGGGCAGGGTAAGAGGATTGGGGTTTGAAAAAGAAAGATGTTAGAGTCCCATGTGCACAGAGGGCATGTAAAGAGAGCCATTTCTGAGCTTTAGCGCACCAGGGAATAATGGCTGATGCAGAATGGGAGAACAGGGTATAAAGCACAGAGGTTGGAGCCTTGGCATCCAGAGGGACAAACCACCTGCAGAGTAGAGCTACTGGGCATTAAAACTGCCCCCTGCATGATTAATAGAGCTGTCACTTATAACAAATGCAGCAGTGTACACACGGCCCACTTCAAAATAGTAAAAATTAACATTTCCTTCACTACTTTTCCTATCATACCTCACATAGAAAGACTGTTATTTCCTGCTGTCATGTAGTTGGAGCTCTGCCAATGTCCTGCCTTTATTTGGAGCTATAAAGATCCTCTGTGCTGACACTTTTGTGTACCTGCAAAGGGACTGTCCAGAATAGGACGTTACTGGGTTTTTGTGACACTGCAGTCCCTTACCACTGCTTCTACGACTGACATTAAAGGAAGGGCAAGCAAGATAGGAGTTTAAAGTCAGGATCTTCACTGTTTTTTTTATTAGGCATTGTGTTGTTAAGCAAGTTAAACCACTATCCTGGTACAAGTTTGGTTAAAGTGAACATTAATGCATCTTCTTAATTAGAAACATGCTAAAGCAAGTACACCAGTTTCAAAGGTTGCCTGTGAGAACTATGTGAGACCATGTACTTGATTACTCATTTGGGGTGTTCTTACTTAAGTTGCATTTCATTTCCTCCGAGGCAAACTTTGTTTTAGGTCATTGTTGTCCTTTCTGAACTCACCTTGGTGAAAAAAAATATAAAAGTAGGGGGAAATGGATTCAGAGAAGCTGTTTCTCTGACCACAGTTTTGTCATTATTTGCAAAGCAAGCAAGATTGCAACAATAAATACTTTTGTGGCAGCTTTGGTAACTTCCATGGACACGTGTTGTTATGCAAAGAAGTTAAGGATATGTTGGGCCATCGAGAATATAAATAGATTGTGGACTGGATGCATGAAGGCCACTCTTAAAGGCACCTGGGATGGCAACAGCGTGATTCTTTTTCGACTTTGTTGTTTAGTCATTACCATCTGTGACTGTTGCCACTGCAGAGAACCCCATGCTTCACTGCTCAAATTCAATGCGGAGACAAAACCAGTTGATGATCGAGGATGAATATCGAACATGCTAAACCTCCTGTCAGGAAGCTTTGAGGTGATATGTGGCATTGATTATTAGTCATTCTGGCTTTTCCACTATCTGCTTGACTTGGCTTCAATTTTTCTACTCGGTGTTGAAACTAGTACTTGGCACTGTTTTCATATCACCTTCAATGGGTTTCAAGCAAGCTTCACTAAGACTTAAGGTAACATTGAGACACTGCTGACCTCTGAATGGTAAGATAATCTCTGTGACAATAGCCCTCCACTCTCATTTACCTTGTTGTCGACTCAGTCATGCTGAATGACATCCTAAACTGTCCTCTGCTTAAATAGCATTCTGTTTTCTGCTTGCAACTGTCCTTGGAAAAAAAATCAACTCCTAACTTAGACAATAACCAAAAAAAGACGAGCAACTCTATCCCCTTTAGTTTTTCCTTAGAGTTGTGAATATGTGGCCGTAGCTCTTTGCAGCCATGCAATTCGTTTCTATCCTGCTTTAAAGATGTACAGATTCAGTCTGTACTGTAATGGAAAATGGAGCAGGTAGTATCCAAACCATCCAGAGTCAAGCTGAGTCGAACAGATAACAACAGTGGAAAAAGCATGATATGACACGCTAGAAGTAACAAAATAGCAATATAGTGACTGGTAGGTAAAAATAAAACAGGCAACTTTAGGGTAAGCTATAGTTGTGCATTAATCAAGCAGTATCTGTACCAGCAAAGCACAATACAGGGGGTAATAGCTGTAGTAGGCTCAATAAATATTACCCAGTGACAGCAGAACAGTTCAGTATTAAATCTGTTTATCTGTTTAGTTATTCTTAGCCCATTTTTCTTTCGGGGCATTGTTTGTCCTATTGCACCCTTGCATTTACGTACCATTTTTGCCTTTTTCCATGAGTCATAAGCAGGGCCTGTAACTTTGAAGTTTTGTCCCAAGAGGTGCAAGTATATGCCTCAGTCCTTCTTCTGTGTCTAATTCTGATACATTTCTTGTTATGTGAGCTCAG
This sequence comes from Scarus forsteni, assembly GCA_036419115.1. NCBI lineage: Eukaryota > Metazoa > Chordata > Actinopteri > Labriformes > Labridae > Scarus > Scarus forsteni. Next base: position 10,084,253 of record JAZDUH010000130.1, on the reverse strand, counting down.
CCTCCCTCAGGGTCTATGAGGCTGCATGGAGCAGAATCTTCTCGGCACACAAGCGCACACACAGTATCAAAAGTCATAAGCGGCTGGCACACTGTGTAGTTCAAGTTATTCATAAAATCTGGGATGCTTTGAACAGTGTGGGCTGCATGGTAGGATTTTTTTAGTACAAGACGTTAGATAATCTGGTCAATAATTGGATTTCTTAATTACCTCCTCTCATGGTTATGTAAGATTAAAAATACTAAAGAGGGAAAAGTTTGTTCTGATTTAAAATGTAATGTTCAATGTTTGTACCTTCATAAAGAACTAAAACATAACCAGCCTCAATGGAAGAAGCAGCAAGAAAGGTGAACACCCTCAGTGTATTCCTGGAAACAGCAGAGAAATGATGGAAGAGGTGAAAGCGAGAGGTCACTGAAGAAGCATAAACGTTCCTGTAGGATGCTGAAAATCTGTTTGTGATTCCATATTTTACTTAGGGTAATAGGCCATTTAGCTGCTGCCATCTCTCCAGGGAGTGTCTACATCAAAGGTTAGCGATATGCAAATGTTCCTATTTCACCTGAATTGCTCACCGTAGCAGAAAGCACTTTATGGGGCTTTTTATCTCTTGACCTCACGAGCCAGAGATGCTAAATGGAAATTATGTGACCGTGAAATCCTCGTGTCACCACATCAAAGGGGTCAAATCCTCAACCCTGAAGCAAAGACACACACTGAGTGTATTTCCCTCTGAAATCATTTAGTGGGATGTTGTCAACACAGTGCACGTGAAGATGTCGACGTGTTGAGTGCTTCATTGTGTAAGACTGAGTTACTACATGGTGAGGGAAGGACCAGATCGATGGAGATGCTGACACAGGCCTAATGCTTCAAGATACAACTAAAATTGTCATGCTCAGCTGAAATCCATTTTCTTTTCACATCATAAAGTCCACATAATGTTACAAATGTCAGGTTTGCAATTACATTTTGAACAAAACAAACAAAACGCGTCGCAAAATGTAATTATTACCACTACGGTCACAAAAATCACTGTCAATTACCTCCATATGCTTTGTATCAAGTTCATATTTACATCGTGTGGTGCAGTATGCATCTGTGATTTGCTGCATTAGTAATTTGTTTATGTTTTAATTTAATTTGTTCTTGGTTACTTGATTTGAGATGTGACTTAGCTCAGTACCTTAAGTCCTTAAAAAGAGATTTTTTTTTGGTCGCAAAAGGCTATTTAGTGTACAAACATTCACATGACCTTCACTTAAACCCACAGTAATGGAGAGAGGTTAAATATGAGGACTGAACTTGTCACAACCCTTCAAATTCCTGTTGAGAATGTTATAGCTAGCAGGCCACTGAGATAACAACTGTCCTGAAAGGGGCTATGTTAACTGTTTAGCCTGCAAGCTAGTGGTACATCTCAGCTGTTCTTTTAAAGGCCCATTTCCTACAAAATTAGTTTTCTTTACTAAAGTCTCATACTCATGGAGAAACATACTACCTCTCAAAAGAGAACAGCCCTTAAAATGCTCCATTTGATGCTTCCTGGGATTTATTATATAAAAGCTATACAGCCTCCATCTCTGTGTGTTTTGCCGTGACTGCTTTGAAAGTCTGCTCCACGGCCTGTAACCCTTCTCCCCACTGCCATCAAACATCGTTTAGGCAGCAAATCAGCACAGAGCCCATTATCATACCTTCTTTTCTTTCCCCTCAGAACTTCCAAAGGGGCAGACAAGAGAAATCTTCTCCTCTATGCACCCATAAGAACACAGGAAGGAGAGGGGAAGACTCTGGGAAACAACTACAACAAGATTAACGACCGAAAAACAACAATCTTCAGCTGGCATGTAAGGATAGCATGAGCTATTAGCTCGCTTGCATTAGCATATTCACTTATATCTCTGGCTCTCGGCAAATTTTCTCAAATTCTCTACAACTGCCTCAGTTCTGAAATAATGAATGTTTCCTCCTGCTATGTTGGACCAAATAGTTTGTAGCCTCTAATTTAGTGCTTGAGAGCTTTCTACTTTTGGTTGTTGACAATAATTATGGCACTGAGCATGATTCTCCTGTGATCTGTCTCTGCTTGATCGTCCTCTAATCCACGGCAACATGAATAATAAACTACTACCTTGTGTGGAGCATGTAAACTACAAACATTATGCAATTGAGGAGCTTACCCTTATAAAATTATGGTCTAGTTACTTGGAAAATGCACTAGCTACATGCCAAAAAGATACAGGGAACTTGCGTTAGCCACTGTCGGTATAAGATGTGCTCAAGTGGTCTAATCTGATTCAGGCATGAAAAAAACACTGAATTCACCACAGCAAATAATAAATCAATATCTAAAAAACATATATCTGAGACAGTCTGGTAATACATCCATGCAAACTATATTTGTAATGTCACTTTGTACAACCAATGGCAGCACCCTGAGTAACAAAACATGCAGCTAATCCCCATATTGTGTAATGCCACACTAAGAAGTAGAACCTTGGCAGACCGGACCATCCAAACACATTTGGTACCTTCACTTCCCTGTATAGATGTAACAGCAAATACCTCCCACCTCAAGGCAAAATGGCGTCAGCTTTTGAATTTTGTAAATAAAGCTGACATTTCAGAGAAGAGCAAGCAAAGGGTTACATTTCCTTCTCTTCTGTTTGTAGCAATACAACATAGACTGATTCAGAGATTACAACCACAAACCTTGTCAGAGGTTGTGACAATTATTTATAAGTATTCAAAATAAGCAGCTGCATTGGATAAGAAATCTCTTTGACTCTGGTAGCCTGTTGCACCAGTCAAGTTTGTTATGGTTTAAAGTCCACACTAAACCCTATGCTGGAACTTAAGATGTAGCTTAAGTTGTGTCTTTGTGTAGTTGCACCACAGAAACGAGAGGTTTATTTGAACTAGCAGAGCATAATATTTATTCTAAGCAAAATAATGTTGCAGATATGACGTTTCAACTTCATTTGTCCAATCAGTTTGGTAAAAACATTGGAGCCTCTAAATTCTAAAGCAAATGGAAATTTGCTTAAATATTACTTATACACTGTCACTTGTAACTTTGTGTTTTATGGCATCAGATTTGTCTATCCATTTTGTGGGTATGATTTGCTTATGGAAAAAATGTGTGGGCAATTTGGACAATGCCAGTTTTTTGACATATCCATATAAAATGACTTGCCTTACTAGCCATGTCTGTAAGTCAAGTTACTATGCAATCTTAAAATGTTAATAATAATACATTTTATTTAAGGGCCCCTTTCATGACCCTTAAGATCGCCTTACAAAAAATCAGATCTTGGCTCAATGATCTCCTAGTCTGACACAGTGTCCAAGGATGAAAAATAGGCTACGTTCGAAATGGCGTACTACTCGTACTACTCATACTAACCCCGCCCCCATATTGAGTATGCAGTGTGTTCACACTGTACAGTATGCGAATTTTGTGTATGTGAGAAATGCCCGGATGTATACTCAATCGGCTTTGATTTCTGAGTATGGAGCGGAGCTTTCTTCACGTACTGCTTCTGCCCCACAATGCATTGCGCACTTCTGACGTGGGAAGACAAAATACAAAATGGAGACAGCCGGCAGCAGCTTCCATCGCCAACCACAAAGCGCTTATAAATGTAAGTTATTTAACTTTTGTATTAATGTTTGACGTTTTCATCCACTGCCGCTCGGTTTGTGTCATGCAGCTGTTGATAATGAAAACACTTCACAATAGCTTGGAAACGTGAAGGGGCGGCTGCTGCTGCCCGGTGTTTACGGTACGTAGACAGAAACACCGACCAAGCGGACGCTTCGGTCTCCGAAAATGGCGAGACAAATTAAAAACAGTCGCTATATCAAACAACTGGGCTCATAATCGTGATGTAAATACTTACTTTCTCGCTAGAAAATATATTATTACTGAATGAATTTGTAGTTTTTCCGGAATGCAGTCGTTTTCTGTTGCTTGTGGTTGGACTATTTTAATTTTCTCGGCGCTGCTCTCCGGCCGGTGCGAAATGCATTCTGGGGTATTAAGTATGCATCTGTGTGTAAACGCTCGGGCAGCCGCGGCATACTCAGATCATCTTTGAGTATTCAGTATGCAGTATGTACTGATTGAGTAGGTAAGTAGACAGTAGGCAGTATGCCATTTCGAACACAGCCATAGATTGGCTTAACTGTCATAAATCAGCAATGCTATCACCAGACCTCCATGACTGTTCTGATTTTCTCTCATACCAATAAACATGTTTGTGTCTATTTCTATGTGCTAATGTCCCACACCTTCACACATACCTCCAGAAGTGTGTCTCCTTGTCCTGCTTCATGTGTGAATGTAACTTCCTGCGGAAACAACTACGTCTCCTTGTGTTGTGTGTCCTTCTGTGCCTCTCCATGATCCTTGAGGTGTTTGTGAAGTCTTCCGAAGGAGTGTGTGAAGCAGTGGGATATGAAAGTGACAGCTCATGTCAGTCCTTTCAGCAGACAGTGAGGGCAGATCAAAGGCAAAAAAAAAAAAGCGAGACGAGGAAACCTTCGCCTTGGCTTAGTCACTGGAGGCTGTCTGGAGCATGACAAGTCCATTTACACATCCTAGGAAGGGAAGGAGATAGTCTGGTTAAAGACTCATGCACAAACAAATGCACAAAAAAACACACACACACACTCAGAGCCAGTAGTAGACAAGCAGACAGACAAACACACTAAGGGATGTGTGCTCAAGGTGAGTTGCAGGCTTTCATCGATCACTTTAGTTTTCTAACCTTTAGACACAAGACTGAATTTCCACTGGGTATAGTGGAACACACTTACTTTACTTTTGATGTAATGTCTTTACTTTTGTCAATCAATCAACACTTTGCCATTTTTACTTAATCCCTAAAGGTATGTAAAACATGAATGAACTTAGATTCATCATTTCCTCAGTGTTATAAAGTCAACTGCAGCTGAAAGTTTGTGTTTGCTGTATGTTTTTGTCCATATGTATTTCCTCTTAGGTCAGCTGGTGCTTGATGGATGTTGATGATACTTTTTTCTAACCAATGAAAATGTTTTGTAGACTTAAACTCCAGTTTCTGTTGGCAAATAAACCCTGGAAACTGGACCCTACAAGGTCGGGATGTGTGTACGATATGAAAAAAGGTGTTTTCCTAATGCATCAAAATCCAATATTTGATTGGAAATGGCATAAAGGTTACAGAATATACAAGGTTTTGCAAAGAATGCAAGCCTAACAGATTGGAAAAAGGAAAATAAAAGATTTGAAAATTTGTGTTTTGATTAAACATACCTGACAGGTCACTGTAGCAGTGAATCATATTCACATATCTCTGACTGCTAGAAAAAATGCATTGGTCTTTTCAACACGGTCATCGGACAACATGCTCAGCGGAAAAGATAATGCAGACAAGGAAAAGAAAAAATAAAACGTGATGGAATAATTGTTTGCTTAAAATGTTTGCTAACATAAAAGACATAATTTGATAGTGATCTTTTACATCTGACATCACAAGGCTGACCTGCCCCCTTGACAGCAAACGTTGATAACGTGTCATCCACTCATCAACTTTGCTATTTCCTATTGTGAGAGTGCTCTAACAAAGCATTACATGTCTGCATTAGGTATCTGGTAATACTTCATGAAGTATTACACAAAATATTTCATTGCAAAATCTCATTTGCAAGACAGACACTGGATTTGCAAAGGCTAATGCCATAGCAACCACTGGTGTTGTGGTTGCCAGCATGTTTATTTGTAACTTAAAATTGCACAAGTTTTTAAAAGAAAGAGTTCTCAAACATTAGAACATTTCAGCATTTCAATGAAAGAGAATCACAGAGGTATTTATTGGGACAATACTGAGGCCTCTGTATGCTTGGGATCTCTGCTAGTGTAATAAAACTGTTTCTTGTGATCTGGTCTTTGCTTCTTTCTGTACTTGTTTTCACACTCAGGGTGGCTCATGGTAGCCTTGCAGAGCAGACAGACCTGCCTGATTCTGAAATCCTGCAGGTCCGTCTTGCTAGCCTCCATTGTCCAACAAATTCACTCGGCTGAATTCTTAACGGCCCAGTCAGGGAAGAGAGGCAGGAGCAGCAGAATGCAGACGTGACGACAACCGGAAGTTGAGAACAGACATGCCGATTAGCCTATTGTCCTCATGGCTACCTAGTGAAACTTGGCGAAATCTGCCCTCCTCAGAAGTTTACTTGTTGGGATTGTCTTTGATGAGGTTCATGTCACAAATAAGTGTTAAATGAATCATCTGTGTGGAACAATTTAGTGTAATGCTGTGTTCACACCGCAAGCGACCCAGCGACAAAAGTCGCGTCGCCCACTGACGTAGAGTCGCACATCCATAAGTACCTCATTTTGGTCGTTGCCGTCGGCCGTCGCTCGGTGACGTCACGTCCACTCGAGTTTCACTGTGATCATATCATATTTCACATAGTAGGATGTATAAGCGGACATTATTCCAGCTGTATAATTTTCACTCACTTATCAAACACAAAACACTGCAGCTGATGCCCTGCAGCAGCATTATCGGTCCGTCTAGGCCAGTGGTTCCCAAACTTTTCACAGCCTGTACCCCTTCCGACACTTGACCTCCAGCCATGTACCCCCAACTCTCATGCACTTATAACACCGAGAAAAATAAAAGTTTAAGCCTGCCGCACTCCGACCTCCTACATTTTACAAGCATAACATACAATTAAAACCTATTAAAGTGAATTATTTCTAACTAAATAGATTGATTTACCAGCAATGTCAATGGGCGACACCAGTCCACTTTTGAAAAAGAAATGTACATTTCTGAAACATTTTCATTAATGAACTTAAAGCTTTAATTAAAAGGCTGTCTGACTGAACTTAGTGTATGTTATTTTAAGAATCTTAGATAATTTAGGACAGATTTCCCTCTCCAAGATGCCTCAGCCTCTCTGCCAACACTTCAGGCCTTTATCAAAGCTCACAATACAACATTTATCAGTTTGAACTTGAACTACTGAAACAACTGTTTAGACCTGACAGTTTTTCACATACCCCCTACATCACTTCGCATACTCCTGGGGGTACACGTACCCCAGTTTGGGAACCAATGGTCTAGGCGAAACTAATGTCCTCACTGAGCTTAGTTCCGCCTAGTCGCAACTCATCCGCCCTGTAGTCCGGATGAATAACTGTCTGTCTCGGGTTCCGTCACATGTACACACAGCTGATTGGCTGTTGCCGCACAGCCACGCACGACATCGTCTGAATAGATTAACTTTTTTTTACTTTGACATCGTGCGACAAGCTATGCGGTAGTGTGACAAGCGGCTGTCGCGTTGCGGGAGGGTTAGCCACGCCCCATCGCGGCTGTACATTGACTTTGCATGGAGAGTGATCGCCGAGGTAGTACAAGTAGCGCGCGGTGTGAACGCAGCACAAGACGATAGCATAAGGCCGTTAGCTGTTAGCAGCTGAGTTAGCGGCTAACGGTCATTAACTGTTGTTAGCTGTTACCGGCTAAGTTAGCCACTATGGCTAACATCTATGAACTGTTGTTAACTATTTTTAGCCATTAGCCATTAAAGTAGCTGCTATATATGTTACATTATAGGAGGCAACCCTGCTTGATGTGGATTGGTCTGTGATGAATGTGACGAGCCAAAAGATTGTCCAATCACAAGCTTGTGTTTTTTTTTAACGTTCTGCCCATGGAAACAAATTCAAAGGGCTCCTACACAGATGGACTGGTGAAATATTTCTGTGGCAGATATATGGAACTGTCCATCTGGCTTGTCAGGTTAGTTTCATGGCTGTAAAGCTGTATGGCAAAATTTCAGGAGCAGGACCACACCTCAACCCTGCCTCTTCTGTGTTCCTATGAACTCAAACCTGACCATTTCCACCCTTAGTTTTGTTCCCACGATGCACTCCTTCCTCCCATCCTTTTTCCTATTTCATCTTTCCTCCTTTCCTTAGGGCCTTAAAGGGGGGGTTGTCGTGAAGTTTTCCAAATTAACATATTCCACTTCATTTATCTGCTATGGAGACCATTATCTCCATAGCAGATATTCACCCTGTTGTTGATGAAAGGTCAACTGACAGTTTATGTGACATTTATGTAAGTGCAACTTCTCCACAGTCAGCTGCAGTTTGACACCCCTGCACAACCTAAAGCTTCATTATTCCACTGAAAGAAAAATAATTGAGAACAGTTTTTTTTTCAGTTCTCATCTGTAGTGCAGACTCAGTCAAGAAGGATACCACATGCTCTTAAAAACTCCAAGGTCAGCCACAGACTGTGAATGGGTTAAGTTCACACATAACCAAGCACTTGTGAACTTGTGCACACTTTAATCGATTGGTTGGTAGACACAGGGGACTTGTCATCATGGCTGTAAAACTGAGATGACTTTCACCACTTCCTGAGGATGCTTTGCTGAGAGGTTTACTCTTTTCATGAACCTTTAACGTTTTTCTCGTCAGCCTCATATATTCTGAATATGTCTGGGCATTTTCTTACTACTTTTGTTATTGCATTTATATTCTCCTTTAAACTTCCCCCCACAAACAATTTCTGCCATTCCCCTTAACAACTTTGCACCTCATAAATTCTTCTGTCTAGACCCTTGTAAACCGTCCTTGTAAATGTTATCAGACTCTGTGGTCTTCCATTTTTAATCCACAGTGTCAATCACTTTACCCTTGGGTTTTATCTCTTCATACCGGGAGATGTTGCAAGTAGTTTTTAATGTGTACATTCAATTTCTCTTTTGTAAAATGGGGACACATTTTAATGGAAGAGGTCAATTTAACTGTATAAAGTTTCAATAGATCCAAATGATCCCACATGTTGTAAGTCATAAATGTTGATAAACGAATTTAGACTCGCCTCTCCCTTCATACCTCACCCCTGGCTCCACCCCCAAAAGCTGATGGACGTGCATCGTCATGGAAATGGCTGTAGAAACTGCGTAGCTGACCAACGTAGCCAAGTAACCCCGACTCGTCAGACAACTCGACTGACATTATTGATAACATCACATCAACAGTGCATTTTGGCAGATTAGACATGACATGACATTAGAATGCCCGACGGCTGTTATGTGAAGCACCACAAAGCTAATGTTGCTTACCTATCCAGCAGACAGACGGCGACATCTGCATCCGTTTTCAGGTCTTTCAATTTGCGGAGTTCCCTCCACCGTCAGAAAGCAACACCAATGTTGACCCGGGTCTTTGCTCTTTCATGGTCATAGCCCTTCTTTTTCACTTTCTGCTCCTCTGACCTTTTTCTTTTGGGCTTTTTTTCAGCCATTGCAACTGCACCTATTGTATCTCTCTCTTACGCTAACTGTGCACGCTATGCAACCTACGACTCCCCCTCCCCCCTCTGTCTGATCTGCGCACGAGTATTTACCTGCTGAAATTCAGAGCCAAAGCTGTGTATTGGAACCAAATTTTTTAGTCAACATGCTGTCAGTGGTGACATCTTATGGATGGAGAAGAGAAATACGGTGATTTTGACAAATAGTGCATTAGATTAGAAGATTAGAACATCGCTGACTACACCTTTAAGGGTTGTGTGGTTTTGTTTTATCACATCTCTCCAGTGAAAGCTAAAGACTAACCAGCAAAGCAAGATTGATAACTTGATGGAGAGACTAATATTGCACCAATTTCCTCAAATGAAACAACAATCAAACTAAATGATTGCTGACTTTTTCCCCTGGAGCAAAGTGAGAATGTCCTCTTCAGGGCATTTAGTGCTACCATGACTTACAGCCTTTCCAAGTTTAACATTTTCCCCTCCAGATTTCCTTTCTTTTCGAAGATTGAGGACTTGAAACTTGCAGTGAAACTCCACCTCTGTTCCCCTTTATCTGTTTCCTCACATCATTACTCTCTCAGCTCCTCTCCCCCTTCTTCACTCTCTCATCATGGGAACATCGTCCAGACCAGACAGGAGTAGCTGTCACCATGCATCCTCTGAGACAGATTGTGATAAACACCACGTGTGACATAATAAGTGGGAGCCATTGTAACTGCACGGGCACTGGAAATGTGAGTTTGAGTGAGTGCAGTAAGAAGTCATGGTGTGGGGGAAGGGGGGTCAGTCTGGGACGAAGTCTATCTATTAAATATGGCTTAAGTGTGCACGATAAATTAATAATTATAAAGAGAAGGAAATTAGTGATTGGGTGGGTGAAGCATACATTTGCTGGACTGTGAAAGCACAACCGTGCAGTGCAGATGGACCTGCCTGATTCATCGTCTGAAATCACACAGATGTATGCTTTCCAGAAGTTATTGGACATTCACATCTCCTGTATGAATGCTGAACTGAGATTTCTAAATGTAAATGCTAACAGGCTGTTTATGATGTTTAAAACTGTTTGCCTTGCATTACAGTCCTTTTTTGAACGAGGCAAACAGATGAATGGGAGCATAATAGGCCAAAAACAGAACCAGACTTTGCTCTATGGTTGCTCTGCAAATATAAACTGAATAACTCAAAAATTAAACAGTCATTAAATGTGCACTGCAGCCATAACCGCACTGACCTCCTACGTGTTTAATACTCACTTGTGGGAGTTTTTACTCAAACTGAGCATGTATTTAATGCCTGATGAGGCAGTGGGTCATTACGTTGACAGCTCAAGGACTGTCAAAGTAATAAATATATAAAATGCTGGATCACTGATTCAGAAGACACAATCTTACTTCCCAACTTCTGAAGGGGTTATCAAATCTTCTCTAATGAAGAAAGCTATTGCCACATCAAATAAAAAATATAAAAATTCTTAAGATTTCAGATTACTAGCAAACCTCGTATAAAATAATCAATATTCAGAATAATAAAGATGACCTATGGAGCAGCTATTCACATGCTTTCCATTTCAACATCTGAGTGTCCCATGTGGCACCCTTGAGTAAACCTTGTGGATCAATTTAAAGTGAGTAAAAATATTTTTACCTTCCTTTGTGCCAATCTCTCATACTTAAATTGGTAGAGGATAGCCTTGCAGTTGCGTAGTATACCCTATTTACAGTTTTAGCCACAGTTTCAAAGCAGACAGACAGAGTTTGTCTCCAACCTTCATCACCTCACCTCAAGTCCTTCTCTACAAAAATATGTATGAGGCACTAAGTGGCACTTTGCAAGCACTCACCAAAAATCTAAATGTCCTTGACACATGTACCACTAGCATAAATATAAACCTGAGAAGAAAGCTTAAGTAAAATGGCTTTATGCTGCAATAAGTTTCCAGATAATAAATGGTTATAATAAAGGAAAGCAAACTTAACTTTTTCTGCTGACAACTTTTCATCACCACAGTCTCATTTTTTTGTGATCAACTTTTTATTTTGGTTTTAACAATTTATAAAAGAAAAACAAAAATATCAAACACCAGAAAAAAAAAATTGAGCATTGAGGGGCAAAAAATATCCCCGTACCAAAATACATATGCAAAAGTCCACAGTAGGTTCCCCTTAGATGATGGTAAAAGAGTTAACAGGCAAGCATAAAGTGTCAGTAGCACCTTGCCCAACGATAGAAATATAAAATTGTACAAATGTTCAGATAGCAATAAAAGAAAAAAAGAAAATAACCCAACCAACAACATCCAGGCCCCATCTACATGAGAAAATTCCCTAGAAAACCTAGTTATTCAAGCATTTATGAGGGCTGATTATCACAGTAGACCACATCTCAATGATAGAGTCCTTTGCTCTGTGGGTGATGGATATCTCTAAATAAGCAATGTCCAAATACAAAAGAAACCAAGCCCGAGCAGTCCGACAATGAGGGGGTTTCTAGCGAGTAGCCACCAACTTTTTTGCAGCCGTGAGTCCAGCCAAAACTGCCCGTCGTTTGCAAACCTTGATTCCAGTCAGTGGGAGGTCATTTAACATCAGAACCGCCACAGTCTCATGTCATTATTTTTTCACCATGTTAATATTTTAGCCTGAACCATGTATAAAAGTAAATGAGCGTGATATTAAATCTAGTGTTGACTTAACTGGTTATGACCAGCAGAGTTTCTTCTTTAAGCATGTAAGATGATTTGAGATCATTAAAACTCTAAAGAAACGCCACAAGTCCATATAGGTTCGGACTCTCAGCTCCAGGCGGTTCCCCTGCCTCAGCTTCTCTTTGTGCACGCTCTGCTTCCAAAACATGTAGGTCCTTCTCTATATGTTCTGGTTCAAATAGATTAGTCCATGGATCTTCATCAGTCTTGAAGAAATTGTCCTCCTCATCTCTCATAAAGTTGGCCATAATCCTTTATACCGATCTTTCCCTACTCGTAAACAGAGGCTCTAATCTATTGACATGCTAAAACGCACTTCCACCGTGGTTTGCGAGTGTGCCCTGTGGCTTAGTTTCGTAAGTATTTCTTTCAAATATTAAATCAATTGCTTATCTTAGTCTAAAAACAGATAAAGTAACATCAAGTAGTCAATAAAAAAAATACAACAAGTTATCTGTAGGCAGAGGTAGGCTAAAGCATTACCCATATATTCCCAGCGTTTGAGCTAAGCTAACTCGTGGTTAGGGATCTTTGTCTCTTTCTTGTTACTTAAATCAAAGTCAAAAGAATGGTGTCTACCTGCTTGTCATGGACTCGAGAGTGGGGCAAAAAATATATAAAACTGAGCAGGATAATACTTTTGAGAGTATTTCATCACATTCTGCATCAATCTTAATCCACACAGTCACTAGCCAATCTCAGCTGGCATTAGGCTTAAGACACAGGGTACACCCAAAACTAGTGGCTAGTCAACCACAAGGCTGACATGCATCGACAAAATACCAGGCACAGCCACACTTTAACAAAAATGCACAATTAAGAGGCCCCAATAAACCTGATGGCACATGTGAGGAATCAGTTGTAAAATATCTACATCAAATTCTAAACTTTGTAAGACCTTTATAAGACCCAAACAAAGAAAAAAAATACAATTTTGCACCACTTACCCATATACTTCTTGAATTTAGAGGGACAGAATGACAGGTACTCTAATCAATAATACAAAGCAACACAGCAGAAAATAATAAAACCTGAGCATACCATGATACAGCCACAGATCTCTGTGTCTACCTTGCCCTCTTTCTTTTGTGCCAATGGTGGTCCAACAAGTCAAAGAAAAACGAAACTCAGAGGTGGTGGATGTGAGACGAGATGGACCATTACATATTCAAAACAAAGGTCACAGAACCTGCCTTCTACAGGTGCTGTGGTTGAGTCTGTATCTTCATATTAATACTTTGGTTTTGTGATCAATGATTCTCTGTCTTTGGATACTGTTTATCTTGGAGCTCAAAGGTTCATAACAAATCTGAAGGCTCTTGTTGGCCCTCTCTGACTATCTGTAAGATGAATCATTGGCACATCATTATTTACAATGGTATACTTGGCCTGCTTCCATCATACTTAATATTCATTTAAGAAGTTCTGGAAGCTACAGCCTTGTTCTGTGACTCTTGTCACAAAATCTACTTTTACTCTCTGTCAGTTCATCTTTGAATGGGTAAAAAAAGTTTCAAATATACTGCTCCTGCAGACTGGAATCTGCTAAAAAAGACTGTCTTGGAGAGCTGGTCTCTTTAAATCTTTTGTAAGTGCAGGTTCAAGGCATTGGCGGAAGAAGTAGTCTGAATAAATGATAAACTTGCTGTTCTGTGACTCTGAATGATTGGTTCATGTTTGTGTCTGTAACTTTGGAAATGTGTGGATGCCTGTTTTGGCCAGGACTCTCTTGCAAATGAGATTTTTGATCTCATTGAGGCTCATCTGGTTAAATAAAGTTCATATATATTTGAAACAGGGATACTGTACATCATCGAAACCCTCTCTTACACACTAATGGCCCTTTTTCACTAGCCCTACTCTACTCTACTCTCCTCTACCCTGCTCTTCACGACTCTACCCGGCTCTACTCGACTCGCCTTGTGCTGCTTTTCCACTAGCCCCAGTTCCCTGCCCACGGGTGCAGTGTCGCTTTAAACCACTGAGCGGCATAGCAGTGACGTCATTTTGAGCGCAACACAACATTCCGTGGCTTTTTGTAAAAAGGAAAGCAGAAGAAGGCTGCAGGTGGCAAGAAGACATACCCCTTGAGAAGCACAGGAGAGTTTTGGAAGCTATACAACAGAATGAAGCCGAGGACGAGAGCAATCGAGCTGCAAAGAAAAGACATATGAGGGTAAGCTAATTGTAGCTACTGCTGGCATGCTAGGTCGTCACGCTCATGACTCATCGGTGACGACACTGTCTGACCAATCAGTAGCTAGCCGCTGGTCGACGTCACCTTTTAGTATCGACTCAGCTCGCTTAAAACCAGATCAGAGTAGGTACTAAAATCTGGCTGGTCGTGGGAGGTACCGGGCTAGTGGAAACACAACGCAAACCGGATAGAGCAGAGTAGAGTCGTGTAGGACTAAGGCGTGCTAGTGGAAAAGGGCCATAACTGCAGCCAAAAGGCCTTGTAGTTCACTTTGTATGATTCCCAATTGTTGTTCTGGAATTCTCTGTCTGCTTAAGTGTATGGCAAATGAAGCCCTAGTGTTACATGGTGGGATCTTCATAAAAAGTCAGACACTGAGAGTGGCATTAAGGAAGCATTCAACATAACTGAAATACAACCACTTTAATTTTCAAAGCCTTGCATGATAAAATATAATCGTTGATACATTACCCTATTACTGCCCATTGCCCCCTCTTTATTTTACAGTCAGGTCCTTTATGAACTCATCATTAGCTCAGTTTGTCTGGTTTGCAGTCAAGACAAAAAAAATGCTCAGGACAAAACTACACATTAGTGTATTTTTACAGTCCATTAAAAGGCTGGAATTAAACCAATGTAATACCCAGATTTGGAATCAATTGCCCATCACACAGCTGGACGGACACTTAAATGCACCACAGTGGCCCATTCCAACTCATTTGCGCATTACTTAACAACTGCAATCCACAGTCTAATAAAAGAAACAGTGATTACATTGTACTGTGCCTTTGTAGGAAGGACATGAACACTTTGAGAGTTCAACCAGCTTTTATTCATAGATTCTATTCAATCTAATGGAAAACTGTTGTCAGACTTGATTTGAGGTATTGGACAGATTTTTCTCTGCTTTGTCAGCAAAGTGTCTGCCTGATGAAGTGGAAACACGGCTCCGAGCGACATGACATTCAACTGTCCTACCTAGAAAAACATGTTATACCAGGATTTAATTCACAGGTTCCATCCCATCAACCGACCCTGAAAGCGAGTTAAGAGATTTTTGAGAGCATTCTCAGGAAGATTAAATTTCTATCAAGCTAAATCTCCTTATCTCACATTTGATTCCTGAGGTTGAAAAGGGGGAAAGCCACACCTACCATCTCAAATATTGGGCTTCACTCCTGACAAGTGCTATCCATGCTGTCAAAAACAGAGCAGGGCCAAAACTGCCAAAATCTCATACTGTGTGAAATCCAGATTATTACTTCAATTTATACTGAGTGATGTGAAGTCATGTGAGGACAGCACGATGTAACATAATACAACTTACACTGTCATCATGAAAATTGTGGTTGCAGTTATATATGTTTTTTTAAATTATGTACAGGCCTTTTTTTTATTTAAACTTAATTAAGTAGGTCAAATGGTCTAAATTATGGGTGGTGGGTATAAATGGTTACATTGACTTAAATAAAAGCTTCATTCACATGTCTTTAAGAAACAAAAACACTAAGAGCATGAAATTCTACATAAAAATATACTAGAAAAGAAAAATGCAGGTTTGGAGCTGATTTAATTTTATAGATAATGGAGATGCACACACAGAAGACACAGTAGGCCAGGGTGGGCAAGTGGCGGCCCGGGGGCCAAATGCGTCCCTCCACATCACTAAATATGGCTCGCCATTCATTCCCAAAAACCAGCAGCTGGAAATATCAAGAAAACTCAGCTATCCAGTAGAAATAATTCTATATAATCTTATGTAAGTAATTTACAACCCCACTTTGCTCTTATAGTGTCTAAATCTCTTTCATGAAGCCTTTAACATTATATCAAGTATTACTCAATACTAAATTTTAAAAATGGCAGCAGCAAAATATTTGAGCTTTAAAAATTTGAAAAACACATCATTTTATTGATTTGGAAATAGCTTCACTGGCTTTAATCCCATGTATATGAGCTAAATTGGATATTTATGTTGGAATATATGAATGTTGTTATTCTACTTTATGACAAATTTGTATTCTTATTTGTTGTTTATTTAACATTCTTTTTCATTATCAAGTGTTTCTGAAAATTTGTAACAATGTGGCCCTCAGGCTGGGAAAAATGGTTTTATGTGGCCCTCTTGGTAATTAAATTTGCCCACCCCTGCAGTAGGCTATTCTGATCAAAAGCTCGGAAGGAATTGGTTGTTTCTTAAATGATCCCCAAATGAGAAGCCCTCAAATTTGGTGAACCCTGAAAGAGCCCTCCCAGCTCCACCCATTCAAATGAATGGCCACCCTGGTGAAGCTCTTTAAGCTACATATGTATGAAAAGTTCTATATAAATAAAGTATGATTTATTGATTGATGGTGTGACATTCCCACTGGAGCCGATTGGGGGTGAGCCGATAAAAACCTGTGTCCCTTGCGGGGTCAGTCGACAAGGGTATGAATGCAGATTAGAGCCTTTCCCACTGCCAACAGGAGCCAATTGTTACTGTTTTAAATGGGTTTTTCCGTCAGTGGGAAAGGGGTATAAGACACAGGTTGAAATAAGCTGTGGAAATAAGGTCTCTACATAAAAACAAGTCCTACACCTTTAAAAAATATATGGATGGATTCCTGATGAAATTTACAATGGAAATATATTTAAGAGATTTGGTCAAAATTGAGGCATCTGTGAGGATGTGTTGAAAAAATGTTTTGCTTTTCTGCTGCTCAGGGCAGCTGATGATGTCTCTTACTGATTGACAGGTCAGTGCAGCTGGTCAAGTGACTCACTGAAGGCGGGAAAATGAAATGTGTAATACACACCCATTATAAAAACTAAGATGCCTTTCACAGCTGCAGGTACTCACCTCAGTCCAACCATGAACGGGTCATAGGAGGTCAAAGGAGGAAGTGGTCCTCCTGAAGAGAGACATGAACTGCAATATATCAGAAAAAGGAAGAGATAGCAGAAACATGTAAGAAGGAAATTTATATTTTATGGCCTCTTTCCGAAGGGAGGACCACCTTAGACAGTGTGAGGACCCTACCAATGCTGCTTGCACCTTTAATCAACACTTGTCCCTTCGTTAAAGCTTGTTCAAATCATTGTATATAAGTTCATGTTGACCAGTGCTGAGAAATCCTCAACATTTGGTGAAAACATGTTCCCGGGGTTAATTTTACAGCGCTAAATCCAGCTCAACATATATGATTCAGATTGTAATGTTGCGCAGGTTGAATATGACCTTTCCTGACAGCACCCTCACAAAGTGAAGTTGGATTTTGACTATTTAAAGAGGACATATCATGCTTGTTTCTCCTTTTCACTATGCCAGACTAGGATGCCTGTAAAGCATTTCTGCCCTCAGTACAAGTCATTTAGTTCCTTCATTGCCCCACAATAACGTTCTCAATATCCTCATTTTAGGCCATTATCAAGCACTTGTTGAAACACTTGGTCTCAAGGATGACCTAAAGTTACCTCGCAACGTCACAGCCCTTTGTGCTCTGATTGGTCAGTTCTATCAGGGGTAGAGCCAGCCTGTCCTTCTTCTTCGACTGTATCTTCCGGCAGGCTCAAAGCAGTGACCGCATATTGAGTCCCCCTACAGGCCAGAGCTGGTAATGAGGGAATGTGAGCGAGGGATTTTTATACCCCTGCTGCTGGATGTGTTCCTCGGTGAGGGTTTGGGGCTGACGGACATCACAGAGGAGGAAGTGTTTTATCAGATTACTCCAATAAAAAGAAAGGTACCTCGTGTTGTCACGACGCTTGAAATCTCGCGGACATCTCACAATGACCTATTTTCAGAGGCATCAAATCTCGTTCTAGGATATCAGAAAAAATACAATATCTAATTTTTTGAAAATTAAGGGGGTGTAAGGTCTTGTTTTCAAATTTATTATATTATATGTAAGTATTAAATCATGCATCAGCATGATATGTCTCCTTTAAAGGATAAGTTCGGTTTCTACAGTTTTCACATTGTTTATAGAATGAAGTAGAACAATATACTCACCCAGAAGGCTTTCCTGATCCAAACAGTGCTTCGAGAGATATTTAGATCCAAAATCGAGCGGCAGACATCCGTATAATGGTAGCACATAGGGCATACAGCGCCACTCCTAAAACTGCATTAATCGTCCAAAAACTCATTAGTTTCACCAATATTCCATTATGGTCCATTCGGGCTACTCCTCCACAACAGTCTGTGTCACTCCAGACATGTTTTGTGACTGTGCTGACCTCTGAACTGAAGAAGAAGAGCGCTTGCTCCGCGCCTGCGCAGTACGGCTCATTGTTTGAGGGGAAGAGCGCCGGCTACACAACTATTTTCTTCTTCCAGTTTTGTGCAAAATGGACGTATATCTATCGGATGAAGATGTTGTGGAGGAGAAATTTGAATATGATGGGTGTCCTTACAGTTTCGAGCCAGAGTTTACAGATGAGGGGCTCATCGAAAGGAGGACGCAGAGGCAGCGCTCCAGAGAGTACTGCGCATGCGCGGAGGCAAACATTCCTCTTCTTCAGTTCAGAGGTCGGCACAGTTACTAAAACATGTCTGGGGTGACACAGACTGTAATGGAGGAGTAGCGTGAGCGGACCATGATGAAATATTGGTGAAACTAATGAGTTTTTGGACGATTAATGCAGTTTTAGGAGCGGCGCTGTATGCCCCGTGTGCTACCATTATACGGATGTCCGACGCTCGATTTTGGATCTAAATATCTCCCGAAGCACTGTTTGGATCAGGAAAGCCTTCTGGGTGAGTATATTGTTCTACTTCATTCTATAAACAATGTAAAAACCGAACTTTTCCTTTAGTAGCTTCAATATAATGTGTAGGTAGCATGCTCAACTAACCGGAACATTGAAATAATAGAGCTTGCCACTGTTGAGCATTGTTAAAACATGTTGTGACGTCCCTCAATAAACGCAATGTAAAGTGGTTGCATATGCCATTTCACCATCTGAAGCTGCATCTGAGCCATGCCTAGAAAGATGGCTGTCCCCAAGAAGGTGATCAATGCCTCAGCATTGCCCAGCTGACATTAACTTAGTTCTGGCTGGCCTGACTTAGCTCAGAGCAGCTTGAAATGTCCCTCTGTCTGAAACAGTTGGCCATCGTCTTTTATTTAACCCATGTAAAGCTCTACAATTTGAAACTCCGGTTCAGTTTGTGACAATGCAAAAGATATGATTTGAACAGCCCCCACTGCTGATAATACACAGTGCTGAATTAAGACATATGGCATTTGATTACCTAGACCATTAAACGTAATTTTCTCCTGGCGCAAGATTAAAGAACTGGCTGTATGTTCATCGACCATTTTAGGACTCATTACCTTTTTAAATGGATACTGTTCTGACTTTGCACAGCAGTCAGGGGACACCTGGGGAACTCACAAAATTAAGTAGCTAATGAGGAGAATGCAGCCTTTAAATAGCTCTGTCAGATAATACCCAGGAGTCTTTTGAGAGAGGTATAGGAATCTTTGGTGTCTAAATGACACTTCTATGGATTTTCTTTTCCTGAATTGTATTGTTGTTGCCAAGTGCTTGATTTTTGCACACTCTGAAATCCCTACTTTGTTGCTCCAAAATGCTGATGCATATTTCCTGTTTCCACCAACAGACAACACTATTCGACAACACTCAAACCTTCATGCAAAATTTTAATTCATGCCAACTTAGAGGCAATTTGCCCCCAGCATACTTCAAATCTAGTGCAACATCAGAGATTACAGCACTCAGGGATAAACCCATGCCCCCTCTACCTAATATATTCTGCTTGCCTTGCCTGAAGTTAGACCTGACATTGGGCCTCTGCAGTGGAACAGCCTGTGGTCACAAACCTCCCCCGTAATCAGCCAACAAAAGAGCTGAAATGGTGGATCAATGTGAGTTAATGTTATCTCCCCTTACCGCCGGCAGCACACAGGAAGGAGATGTCAGTGAAGGAAAGTGATTCACATTCAGTGTAGAACCGCGATTGGGAACTGTGGACTTTACAGTGAATGCAGCTCTGAGAAAGATGTATGAGGTCAATTCCAACAGGTACTGTGCTGTGAGTCAATATTTGAAACCCTACAGCAATGGAACTTTTCTGGAAAAGAGTTGACCTGGAGATGCCAGGTTATTTCTTAGATGTGTGCCTTACCAGATTTTAACTTGACACAATTTCAGTCAAAGTAAAATAAAAATATCTATGCACACTGGAATACAATGGCAACAAAAATGCAAACCACAGCAACCAATATAGCGTGACTGCATTGTCTCCAGTGTTGGGGAAGTTACTTTTAAAAAGTAGTGTTTGCTCGTTACTTCTGAAAAAAGTAACTCGTTACTTTACTTTGTTACCCTCTATGAAAAATAACTTTTCAAGTTACTTGTTACTTTTCCACTACTTTTACATTACTTCATCACGGACAGAACCCCATATCTGTTCCTAAATGTGAAGGCCTACAAAAAGTTCTACTACAGAGAACATAACAGTTTTTTGTGCTCTTTATTTTACAAAATGTCACATACACTGTAGAATGAGAGCTCCTGCCCAGTGTTTCCACATTTTGCTTCTGAAATAAGCAACCAGGTCAATAAAAACAAGCCCAAAATAAGCAACCTCCAGCTATTTTCTTTCCTAATGTGATATACTACTTTTTAAAAAGAGAAGTCTACATAAAGTGTGTTAATTTTCGTCTACATTACATTTCATCAGTATCTACTCAAGAAAAGACCATCACTTATAACAAGCAGACCTAGCAACTTTGGCTCTGGAGCATGCGCCATGTGTGTGAGTGAGTTTGGGGGCGTGCATATAACCAGGAAACGAGGAAGTGGACAAACTGCCTACCGCAGTCGTGTTTTCCTTTATGTTAGGAGCTGGAAGATAATCAGGGGGATACACACAGACTTAAGAAACGCAAGAAGAAACTTCATGTCTAGAAACAAGCTCAAAAAACCAAAACCCTCGGCTGTGACTCATGAGATTTTTGGCCCTTAGACGCTTATAACGAGCGGACTTGGCAACGCTGCTCGTGTCTGTGTGAGCAGCTGAGAAGGCAGCTTCAGTGTTCGGTCTGTCCGGGGGAAATGTATCGTCGCACTGCATTAAAAAAGGAACTACGTTTCGTTACCAAATTTTCAATAGTAGTGCTTTACTTTACTATTTACCCTAAAAAGTAGTTTCGTTACTGTAACGCGTTACTTTGTAAAGGGTTACACACAACACTGATTGTCTCTAAAAACACAGAATGAAGGAAATGGTACGTGGACCTTAGCCTGCATAGCTCTGTTCCTGACTATCTACCTACTGATTCTCACTTATTCACATTCTTTTTCTGATGGTTACATCTTCAATGTACATTACATTTTCTCCCTGTCAAAGTATTCAGATACCACTGATGCTGCAGCAGGGACATATTGTGGTCAAGTGCCAAGCCAAAAGAAACATTGACACACAAGAGCGGCTTGGCACAAACCCTCGACCTTCAGACTGACACTCAAGGGACTCTCTGCACTGAGCCAGTGACGCCCCCAGGCGAAATCCTGCAGATTGCCTTCCTAGCAGAAAGGCACTGACTGTGTTTGGCACCTCTTTCTTGTTCAGTTGCTTTTGGATTAGGCTTGGCATGTTTCTACTGATAATGAAAAAACACACTTCTTTTCTTACACATTGAGCAAAAGGTGTTGTCTAAGTTAAATGTCTGTGCTCGGCCTTTATCAAATATAATAAGGATAAAACACCAGAACAACTATTCAATTCAGAATGTGTTGTGTGAGGCTTTTTTTTTTGTGGTGCTTAGCAATGCAGTGTCAAGTTTTGCTGTTTTGTTTTGTGAAAATCTGTAGCACATTGTCATTCGCTGTCACATTTTGCAAAATCTTGCACTGCTTTTTCATGTGTTGTAGTCCTTTGGGATTTGATGTGGTGCTGTGGAGCTTTGTCATTTGTTGTCATGTTTTGTGAAATGTTTTACCACTTTGTCATGTGCTGAAACACTTTAACACTTTCTGTTGCAGTTTGTAAAATGCTGTAGCACTTTGTTATTCCTGTGCAGGTTTTGTAATTCTTTGTTGCCCTCTGTCATTTGTTGTCATGCTTTGTGGGATGCTGTTTGTTGGTTATAACATTTTGACACTTCAAGGTCTTCATACGTATACTCCTCAGAACTGCTTTTAAAATTAATCTGTGAGGAATGATAAGGTCAGGGCATGTGCAAAACTGAAACTACATTACTGCAACTCCAATCAGTGTTTTAAACCCATGTAGATATAACTGACTGATTTCTATCACACATGACTGTTTATTAAAAAACTAATTCCCTGTGTTAATGATCTAAAGACATTTGCTCATTTCTCTATAACACCACCTAAGGTACACTTCTTCGGTTCTGGTGAGTTCTGGAGCAGCTGAAGCTTATGGAGGGATTTGTGAGGGGCACTGAAGAGGAGTGAGTTACAATAATCAATATGGGACATTGTCTGTCTGCTTTGTATTCTGTCAACGCTGTGCTCTCTGGAGCAGATCTTTCCCATTCACTTGGTACTTTTGGTTTCACAATCCCTCTACTGATCCATCCTTGGCAATGGCAAGAAGTGCCACTCTGCATGACTATGATCAATATACTGTATGCTCAGGTCTCTTCTTAGAAATGTCAACGCCAGTCCAGAATGTGGACCAGCCAAATCAGACAGTCACAGAAGGCACAGAGCTTCGAATGCATTTCAAAATAAAACCCGAGGTACAGACTGCCAAGGGTTGATTCATTCATTACTTTAAATGTATCTTCAACACAAGGGAGCAAACAAGGTAAAAAAAAAAATCAACCTAAGACAGTTGGAGTAACAGGCTATTTGAATGTTTTTTCATTATTTTCCAAACCAAAGTTTGCTCTTGTCTAACTTCTCTGCTCTGCTAAGCTCTGATCCAAACACAGAGCCAATGGGTGAGCACCTGCCATCATAAATGCATAGACAGACTAAAGACTGTGCAGATGGATCCATTAAATACTGGGATTTAGAGGGTGAGGCTACAACTCTTTTTAGTTTTTATGATAGTGCAGTTGGGTGCTCAAGAAAACCAAACAAAATTTCTACATTGTGCCAATCAAGCCACTGATATCAGACTTAGCCTGATAGCAATGACTGCTATATTTGCAGCTGAAATGCCTGGCTCTTCCTGGATTTTGAGGTGTTCCTTGTCCTGTTGAATTTGTCATCTCTGAGGTCTACATTGTGAACTTTGATTTGATTTGGTTTGGCAGAGCGTTTTAACCTGACAAGCCAGATGGACAGCTCCATATATCTGCCACAGAAATATTTCACTAGTCCATCTGGGTAGGAGCCCTTTAAATTTGTTTTCAGGGGCAGAACATTAAAAAAACTAGAAAGCACTCAGAGAGCGCAGACCTCTGCCAGCGCCACAGTCCTCAGCCATATTGTGATTTTGAGCATAAATATTACTCCTACCTTTATTTCATCTAAGTATTTAGATTCCTTGACCATGAAAACATACCATTAGCAACTGGATTCAAAATGATATCTACTTGGTTGATATGGTTCAGTAATTATTCACAGAAATCACATTTTTCGCCATGGCGGCCAGACACTGACCCGGATCAACATCAAAATCGAATCAGTTGTTCCTTTTCCCATGCTGAACATTTCCTGAAAATTTCATCCAAATCCATCCATGACTTTTTGAGTTATTTTGTTCACAGACGGACGGACAGACGGACAAACTCTCCCGAAAACATAACCTCCAAAAAACACACAAGCTTGTGATTGGAAAATCGTTTGGCTCGTCACATTCATCACAGACCAATCCACATCAAGCAGGGTTGTCTCCTATAATGTAGCATACATAGCGGCTAACTAAGCCGCTAACAGCTAACAACAGTTAATGACTGTTAGCCGTTAGCCCCCAACTTCGCTGCTAACAGCTAACAGCCTTATACTATCTTCTTACACTAAATCGTACCACACAGATGATTCATTTAACACTTATATGTGACATGAACCTCGTCAAATACAATCCCTACAAGTAAACTTCTGAGGAGGGCAAATTTCGCCATTTTTGCTAAGTATCCATGAGGACAATAGGCTAATCGGCATGTCCAATCTCAACTTCTAGTTCTCAACTTCCGGTTGTCATCACGTCCGCATTCTGCAGCTCCAGCCTCTCTTCCCTGATTGGGCCGTTAAGAATTCAGCCGGGTGAATTTGTTGGACAACGGAGGCTGGCAAGACAGAGCTGCAGGATTTCAGAATCAGGCAGGTCTGTTTGCCCTGCAAGGCTAGGAGTGTTTAGCAACCATGCACATCCCATGTGCATCCGGGTTTGGATCCAGCCTAAGATCAGTTTGTAGTCTTCCCCTACTTTCTCATCCCCTTTGACAAGCCTATCCACCATCTCTCTCTTATCAATAAAGGCACAAAATGACCAAAAAATACACAAAAAAAGAAGAACACCTGAGATGTTTGAAACATCCTTTCAGAACTTTTTTGTTGCAAAAGAGCAGAAGTTCTCCTAGCTTGCCATTGTTTTCAAGGCACCTCAGCTTTTCAGTATAGGGTAATTTATTCAATTATTATCTCTCTGAAACTTGCTTTTGGCTTGTTTTTGCCGAGCTTACCAGGAACACAATCCCTATGAGGTAATTTCCTCAATATTCTCTACCTTTTCATCCTCTCCTCTTTTATTATTTTCTGGTGCCTTAAGCAAGTTCACATCAGCTTGCATCTTTTCATAGACTTTTATAATTGCCAGGCTATGTTTTCTCCAAGGATGCCTTGAGAAAATCCCCCAAAACATAGCAGGTTTGTTTTTCCTGTGCAGCTATGTTCATTTTTGACTAACAGATAACACTTCTCGGGGTGTTTTATGGTTTGATGATTCCTAAGTTAGTGCAGTTCCCTAAAAATGAATGACTACAAAGTCTACCCTTCTCCCACAAAACAGTGATGTCTTTACTTGAGTTTCTTCTCGTGTAACAACAAAACGTCTGTTCCTTAATGAGCTCCCGCCTGCTTGACTAATTACCTTCCCCAAACAAATCAACTGAATGTGCACGGAAGACACAGAGAGGAGAGGCTCTGGCCCATAAAATATCAAACATACAATAAACCAACATTTTTCATGCTGCTTGTTTTTGTGGGTAGAACTTGGGCTCTGTTAAGCAGTGTTTAATGGGCAGGGACTTGGAGGAGCTCCTGTTCATGCTGTATGCAGCTGCATTCTAAAACAAGGCACATGTGATACTAGAAAAAGGGCAGGCATGTAAAATGAAGTGTGCCTGGAAAAAAAAGCTGAAAGAATGTTAATCATGCTTTTAAATTCATAGCAACACGGGGAATAACAGTCGCACTGAAATATCACACTGCATGTAAAGGAACTGTTCTCATCTACTTGACAAAAATCACTTTATAATATATTTTACAATTTTTATTATGATGGAACAAACCCCATACCAATGAACATGCTCCATTGTGTAAAACAAATAAAAACAGAATACAATAATTTGCAAATTCTTTAAGAATCAGAAACACTTTATTAATCCCCAAGGGGGAATTCGGTAAAAATTTCGACCTATTTTCAGCAAAGTACTCTACAAAGGAAAGACCACAGTGCTCAAACATGTAGCGACAAACTGTGCTAATTGACAATGGCTTTCTGAAGTGTTCCTGAGCCCACATGGTGATAATGTTTTCAGAATGTTATTGGATTTTAAAGTAGTGTTGCAACATGGTTTGAAGGTCTTGGACATTAAATGTTGGTTTCCAGCCTTGCTGCTTTCATGCAGATATTTCCATGGGTTCTCTAAATCTTTTGATGTTATGGACAGTATATGATAACTTCCATTTTGAACATTACATGTCTTGTTTTTGAATAATATTTAATTGAATATAGGTCAAAAGGATTTGCAATTCATTGTAATCTGTTTTACACAATGTACCATTTTTTGTGTTTGTAAAACCTACTCCTCATGAATAGAAAACTAAATGCTTAAAATGTTTTCACTGAAAACTATATTTGAAATTAACCTTGAAATAAATGAGATGTTGTATAGACTGCACTGCATTCTTCGTATGTCGAGTTTTTAGAATAATCCTTTTTTGCCTCCCAAGGACAGCGAAACAATTATTGATGGTGTAAGGCAAAAGAGCCTTGATCGATCAAAAGTGGATTATTTTTGGCCAGTACCTGTTAAGAATACATGATTCTAAAGATTCTTAAAGTTGTTGCAGAAAAAAGGAGTTATTCATTGTTTCCCTTTGACAATCTGAGCAGCACCATTTAAAGTGTTTCCATACAATTAAAGCGATATGAAGACCCCATTGATCTGTAAATTCGTTTCAACAATTCTTGATATTTCACATTTACATTTTATTTTTGCTGCTCCTGCTGAATTTAACCTGGCAAAGCAAAGCTGGATTTGCCAGATTCCATGTCTGTCAACTTGATGGACTTGAAACATATCTTAATGATCTGTGAAGCAGACCACCTGGTGTGTCAGGTTAGAGCGTTCATTGCAAACAAACAAAATAGAGACAGGCCAAAACCACCTCTCTGAAGTAATCTCAGCTTGGTTGTTTTGTTCTAAACCAAGAGTTTGATTACTGTGCTAGAGTTACAAAAGAGGCAGGGCAAATAGAAAGAAACAATCTGGAAGAAAACCCTAACACATTGTGTTGAATCTATTAAATTGTTTATGTGGAGCATTTGTGTTCATAAGAGCCTCTGACATTTTATGCTTCCTCAAAACAACATACGGATTTGAACTTTGCATTTGTAATTAACCTCCATTTGACACTTCAGAATGGAAATAGTGTTCCAGTTTGTGCTGTGCTCCCTGATTTGTTTGCCTAAGTATGTGTATTTTGTGGTAAATGTTGTTGTCTGTGCATTTATGTAGAAAAAATTAGGGCCCCCTCCCTGCTATTGGCCTGTTACATGCTGGCAAGCTAACGTATGGCTCAGAGCGTTCCCAAGGCTTTGTTCTAATTGGTTCTCTACAGGGAACATTGCATGCCATATTGCCATCACAGACTACATTCAAACATGCCAGTTAGCCTTAATCACCCACACTCACTAGACGCAAATACAAAAGGTAATTGTTTCTGAAAGTATCATGCTGTAATAATTCAAGGATAAATGCTTCTTAGTTCCACACTTGTGGACTGAGCTGTTAACTCTGACCAGTCTTTAGCACCACATAGGCATGAGGTCCCTATTGGTCCCTTTTGCAAATTGTTATATTTTTTTTAAAATGGTTTTCAGCCAGTGGGAAAGGGGTATTCATGTCTTAACCTTTGTCCTTCTCCTTGAACCTTGAAGAAAATCACAAAACTTTTTCTTTATTGAACAGACAAATACATTTCAGAGGTTTACAGAAAGCCTTTTAAACCTCTTACTATGTAAAATAAGTGGTTAACGCATCAGCTTAACTTCCTTAAATAAACATTTAGCTACAAAAACAAGATGTCCGTGGGGGTGTGCACAAAGAAAAGTATGTATACAGACAAGTATGTATACACAATGCATGGATATGTAAATTTATATATGAATTTAGGGATATCTGCATATGTATATCTACTATATGTATAGGTGTGATGTTTAAGTATATATGGATATGAGTAGGTAATCTGATAGGTAGAGAGGTATTTATACGTGTATAAATATATATATACTGTGAGGGTTTCTGTTTTCATAGCCCATGGCAGCATTTTTGTAAATATAAGTCTAACAATACTATGTGTACAGCTGATCTAGAGTGACACACCCCAGTCAGAAGTGCAAATAAATTGATTTTTACTGGAGCCAAATAACTGTTCACACGGGGGGCATCCATCTTCGATTGTCAACTCGGGCCCGGCGAGGTTTCACCGAGTTCCCAGTAGGAAATTCCGACTTCGGGGGGTGTTCCAGTTGCAGTTTCCTACTTGGAACCCGGAAATTCCTACTTCTGACTACAACTGGAACGCACCAAAGACATGACTGAAGCCAAAGCGTGTGTTTATTGTGATAAATGCAGCTCGGACCTTCCTCAGAACTCTGCATTGCTTTACAACTTCTTTTTTCAACAACTTACTGGATGCAAAGCGACGAGGTAATGTATCTCTTTCTAGTTACGTAGCGGTAGTTTTTGATGTGTGACAACAAGCATACTTATTATCGTAGTTGTAGCCGGCTATATATCGCTACTTACAGCCCGGTGCTCTAAGACGTGTAACATAGATAATAAAATAATATAAATTTGCTCTAGTTTTAATTTTCTTGTTTCCGAAGTAGAGTATCCAGGCTAGTCAAGCCCTGTCCGACCCGACCGGAAGGCTAAGGAATAGCATTTATAGAAAACCTATTTTGATGCTATAAAACTCATCTTAAAGTGCGTATTTCGATCAGGCATATATCTAAAAGTGAGACTTTTTTGTAATTACTCAGAAACTCCTCACAGTCTCTTTAACTTCATGTGCTGCTGAAAGACATCAACTCACACAAATCTCAATGGCACTATTATGAGAGTAAGTTCTAAGAAATCCATCGTTGCACAACATTATGGTAAAATCGCTTGCTACCTAACTAATATTCTGTACACAAGCTTATTTTGATGCTGCTGCCATTGTAAGCCACATTAATATCAAACATTAAAAAAAATTGAAGAGAGAAGATGCTCTCAAAGGCACAAAACTGCCAAAAGTTTATAGAGAACACATCAGAAAATGATCCTGTCTCTTTTGTCTGCATACATGACGTCCAAAGTACTTTCCTCTACAGTACAACAAGCTCAACATTTAACTTATTCACAACTTCAAAACTCCTCCAACTGTAAATCATGTTTTCTCCACAGTACCATAAAACGACTCTCTAAGAAGAAAGCCCTGCGAGAATACATTTGGCAGCCTGTCAGAGCTCTGCGGAGCTTTGACAGGTGGAAATATGTAGGCTGAGTTATAAAGCTGGGACGCAGCAGATGGCGAGACTTCCATGAGGGAACTCCAAGACATAGAGACATGTCAAAATTAAAGCCAAAGAATCAGCAGAGGTATACAGGAGCACTTTGTAAATGAATTCCCAAGAAACACTTAAAATAAATGACTTGTCTTTACAATGTATAATCCAGAGGATTAGTTGCATTATAAAGATGAACTCATGTGTAGCTATTTTACTAAAGTATCTTTGTTTCACCAGTAAAACAGTAATATTGAGATTTTACTTAAAACATAAACAGAGACATGGGTGTGCAATGAAGTGAGAAAAGGGGGGGACAGCTGAACATTTTTAAACTCCCTAAGACTTCCAAACAATTATTATTCCACTCTACTGTTTCTTAGAAAAGTCACATCTTTAGCTTAATCTAACAGAAGTCTTTTTCAGATGATTGTTTGTTTACAACATGGTGAACAAAGAGGAGGAGTTGTTGTGTTTAATTATGCTACTAAGACAAGAAGGAGGGGGTGGTCTGTACGGCTGGAAAATCAAGACAGCCGAGATAAGTCCAGTGTGAGAGTTAAATGAAGAGGTTTGTGTTACTGTATGAAAAGTTGGATGAGTTTATTTTTGAATAACTGACAGCGGTGACTCCTCAAAGTCTGCAATCTTGTTGTCACTCACGTCCAACTCAGGCTGGACACTGGACCATTTTGACAAGCTGAGAGGCGACACGCTTCACTGCGCAGGCGGAGTAGAGAGCCGGAGCCAGTCGGACTCAGGGATGACCCGTGCAGGCAAATCCAGCTGGAAACGCATATTTACAGAACTTACCTTCAAAACCTGTCTCCTTAGCAACTTTCACCCAAGCCTGCTCCTTTTTGTTCCGGTCTCTGTATAGTACACACGTCGAATTGTATAGCTCCGAGTGATGGCAAATAGCGCAGATCAACCTCTCCTCCATCTTTTGGCGGGGTTTGAGCCGGAGCAGGTGGCCGGAGCGTCACACGTCATCAAATCAATGACGTTGGGGGGAATGTCATTGCTGATTGGCTGCCGCAGCACAGCGTCACGCAAATTTGCGTCGAAAGTTCAATATTTTCAACTCAAGCGTAGAGGCATTTGACGCCCCAAATACACCAGACACTCCATGCGCGCCGTCCAAACGCATCCAACGCGCCGCCCGGGGCGAATCTGTGTCCAAAGGCGTCTTTGAATTGACTTTGTATGTAATGTCAACGCGCCTCATTGCGAATTCACGTCCGGTGTTGCCGTAGCATTACATTCCTCATGACCCTGTGGATGTTTAATGCATAAAATGAGCATTAGATCCAAGGGCATACAGGGATTTGGAAAGAGAAATTCCAAAATCTGTCTGTTAATTTTTACACATCAATGTAAACATTTCAGTAGTTTGCAGAGATTAAACAAAAAGAAAACAGCAAGCATCATTTCTTTGTGATACTGAAAGAGAAAGTATTATTCAAGTCATACTCTGTTAAACTAGATTGAAGAAGGTGGTGTTTAGGGCTGTTCTTATAGGGTGTTATTCTAGACTTTTATATTCTATGTTATACTTTAATGTCTGAATTTGCATGACTAATCAAGTACAACAAAGATTTTTCTATCATAGGTTTAGGGACTATTTATTTACTTCAAAAACATTTTTAAAAAACTTGAGTTATGCTCTCAGAATCAGCCAAGCTTCATTTGCTGATATTTTAATTTAACAGTTCATTATTGTTACAACTACAAAATAGTATCTGTTTTCCTCACTTTTAAAGCTTATTGTTGTCTTTAAATCCAGAAACTTGGCAGTCACAGTCTGCTAAAGCTGATGACTTAATACATGTTTTTGGACAGATTATAACCCCAATATCAAAATAGGGAAGTCTGCATCAGTCTGTGCAAGTTGGGGACAGTCATCATGGATAGTTGGCACATAAATCTGAAGACGCAAATGTGCAAATATGTGAAGGGGACAGATTGGACCCCACATCAGTCACAGACATTCAAACATCTATTTTTGTTGCCAAGTCTGGATAGAGACAGGTAGTGCAGACTGATTACCAGTGCTTTCACCTCTGTAAACATCTGCTAGAGTCAGTCTGTTAGCATGATCTCCTTGTCTTTTCAAAATCTGCATAGAATGTGAAAGTTGTGTAGTGTCCCCAGCTCATGAAAAGAGTGAAAATTGCTTATTTATCTGTTTAGATGTCTCTTTATTTTGATATATTTTATTAATCATTTTTATCTTTACAGCTCTTGATATAATAATCAATTAATTAATAATACATTTCCTTGCATATCCAACTCTAGTAAATCTGTTCAGTCTTTGTGAACCTATTTTGCTATCTTTTGGAAATGTTTTACCAAAACTATTTTAATATTTGGCTGCTTTTATTCCTATATCATGGTAATTTGATTCATGAGAACATAACTCTGTCCATTTTTCACATTAATTCCTCTTATTAGCCTTGTCATTGTTACTCTGTGTTTACATTTTTTGAAAGTCATTTTCTTTTTGTTGTTTCAGTTTCAAATATCTTTACATGTTTTTCTTGATCGCTGATATTCACTTTGTAATTGCCTGGTTTCTGGTTTCATTCTGTCAAAGCACTGTGTGCACTTTTGTTTTGTAAGGTGGTATAAAGTAGAAATAAACATACAGTTATATTTTTAAAAAATTTAAGAGTGATTTAACAAAACACAGGTAGAATTTTGCTGGCCAATCAGATATTTTTACAGTCCCATAAGAGTATTTTCTCAGCTGTTTTCTCCATAATTATAGTTTAAACAAAAAAAGAAAAAGAACATATGAGATGTCCCCCCAACATGATCAAGTATGATCAATATATTCTGCAATTTGTCTGCAATTTTTTTAAAATTAGAGTTTAGTGTAACTACGTTGAAATTGACGCAGTTACGCTATTGGTACTTGGACCCAATGTGATGAACATTCCCTGTGGCAGCCCAACTTCTGTTCAGTTGTTATGAATTAAGGTTTAATATCAAGTGAATATAGTAACAGTCCAGCGTAGTTGCCTTACTTTTACCTATATGTGTCTGTGTGTTTTGCCTCCTCTGAGAATAAAGCATCGATCTGTTACCAACCACCTCCAACACTGATTAAGTCAGTTTGGTATGCGTTCCCTCCACTTGTGAGACAAATAAATTACAGCTGATTGCAAATGGCCAAGTGTGATTGAACAAATGTCAGGGCACATGGAGCGTGTGGGCGGGCAATCAATCCCCAGCAGTGCAAACATGCTAATGTGAAAGGTGATTAAGGCGAACAGACTAAAGCCCTTTTCTCACATGCAACCCTGATATTGTCAGGATAATGTCAGGGTGGGCTGCCTGAATAATTCACTGACATGGCTGTTCACACTTGCTCCTCTAAACAGGGTGCTTTGGAGTGTTGGAAGGGGGCAGGGGGGTCACCGACAGACAGCACATAACGTCAAATATATACACGTTGGGAGTCAGTGTTTGTCGTACTCGATTGGACAAACACTTCATATCAGAATTTATACCCTAACTTCAGTGTTACATTGGCACTATCTGGATTTAAATGTTAAGCTCCTGGGTCTAGTCTAGTCAACCTGCAGGCCATATGAAAAACACATTACATGGGGGTATGGCTTTAATAAATATGATTCCCACTAAAGCAACTAACCAGCTGATACATGACAACTAAGGTTGCTACCAAAAGCCTCATAATTTCCCCACTTTGAGGTTAAAACTACACAAAAACAGCAATGGCTTAACTGGACGCTACAATTAGATACAAACACCAGGGCTTGTTGAAGAAAAGGGAAACACTGTGAAAAAAAAATCTTCTTGTAGCGTCCAGTAGGGCTGAACGATTTGAGAAAATAATCTAATTGTGATATTTTTCCTCAATATTGCAATTGCGATTTACTCTGCGATTGTTTTAATGTTCCTCATCTTATGTATTCTTAAACAAACATAAGCAGTAGATCGTTTTATAGTATAACCAATATGGCATCAAATCAATCTAAGGATAAAAGATTTGAGAAAAAGTGGAGAAGTGAAGATCAGAGACAAAATAGGCATGAATTTGCAAGAAACTACATCACAATGCCAAAATGTTCAACACATTTTGGGTTAAAAATATTGCACTGTCTGCGATCTGAAAATTGCAACAAGCCATATTGTGATTTTAATCTAATTTGTAATTAATTGTTCAGCCCTAGCGTCCAGTTGGAATAATGTTGACTTTTGTGGAATTGGGGCTTTAGTGGCACCAGTGACTGCTACCTGTATATATGGCCGGGAAATGGTACATGGCTGTAAGGGACAAAGTAGGGCAGCAACTTTAGTGGTGGTCATATTTACTCGAACCATATACTTTGAGCAACCCCACTTAAAAAAGAACTGTAGCTGTAACAGTGCTTACACACCACACGCTACTTGTACTACCTCGGGGATCACTCTCCATGCAAAGTCAATGTACAGCCACAATAGGGTGGGGCCAACCCTTCCGCAATGCATATGCTGCGTACAAAACGAACACTTCACTCGCGCGCAATGTCAAAGTAAAAAAAAAGCTGATCTTTTTAGGAGATGTCTTGTGTGGCTGTGCGGCAACAGCCAATCAGCGGTGTGTGTGCATGTGTGACGGTACCTGTGACGGACAGTTTTTTATCCCGACTACAGAGGAACAATCCATGTCTGTGTGGGAAACAGTCGGTGAGGACATTAGTTCTAGACTGACCGCAGGAAACTCAAAGATAATGCTGCTGCAGGGCATCAGCTGCAGTGTTTTGTGTTTGATAAGTGAATGAAAAGGAGACAGTTGGAACAATGTTAGCTTATACATCCTATGATATATGATATGATCGCAGTGAAACTCGAGCGAACGTGACGTCACCGAGCAATGGCCGACGGCAACGGTGACCAAAATGAGGTATTTATGGACACGTGACGATACGTCAGTGGGCAACGCCATTTTGGTAGCTAGGTTGCTTGCGGTGTGAACGCAGTATTAGGATAGGGCATGTTGGCCCACAATTCTGCTCTGACTCTGTCTGCCTGGCTGCTTGATAAATTGTATAATGCAAGTTTATTTATAGTGTAATTAATGTAGATATTTCTGTGAGAAAATTAAACATTAACAGAGTTAAATTACCTTTAGAGGAGAGAGAAGAAAGGTGACTGCATATTTTTTTTATACCACCTTAAGTGTCTGACAATCAAATGAAAATATGGTTACTTATATGTTCAGTCCAAATGAGATGCAAGCAACATCAGCAAGATTTCACTGTATGAATTAAAAGGCAAAAACAATCTGATTATTTCTTATAAGACGGAAAATAAATCACTTCCTTTATAGATTTTGTTTCAAATGTTGCTCTACCATTAATACAGCATGTGGTGTACAGATGGGAAACCAACGCTGCCTTCATTTATCGTGTTGTAAAAAAAAGCCTCTCAGGACGAGAAATAGATTGATTTGGTCACACACATCATTAGACGTTCTCCTATATAACCTTCACCCGTGGGCTACCTTTGATGGAGAACAATGCAGGAAGGAGAATTGTGCGTTGCATCTGTCAGTTGTTGCTCTCTTAACATGCAGACCTGTCAGCAGATGGCCTTCTTATCATTTAATAGGAAAGGTTGAACCATCTGATTACTCCCATCCCTCATTTATCCCAGATCCAGACTACTGGGAAAAGGGAAAATCTAGGTTAGCGGAAGTGTGGGCTGGAGTCCCACATGCACACCGTCATAGCTTATTCAACATCAGATACACATCACAAAGATTTCTGAACAAAGATATGATTAATACTGAGTCATGAGAGCAAAAGATTCAATGCAAAGTCACTCTTTGTCAATTTTCCTACATGGTCAGTGAAAGTAGAGCTACCATAGAGCAGCCACCCAGTCAAGACACAGAGCTACGCATGCATACATGACAATAAGAAAATCACTCAACAGAATGCAAAACAGATGAGCTGGAACACAATTGGGTTACGACTGTGGATTTTCCTCATACTCTGGATTACTTGTCATTGGAAAGGGAGGCTAAGAAGACATTCAAGCAGGATTTATAGAAGCTTTTCTATGACAATGAGCATGTTACATGGCAAAATGATCTTTAAATAAAATCACTGCAAATTGGAAGATTCTCAATGTAGGCTTTCACTGCCCGGTATATACAAAGAGTGTTAAGGAATCAGCAAATTCACAGTTGGACTCGGTAAGCAACACTATCTACAATTTTCTTGTGACCAGTCCTACATTGTGTTATGCTGTAGCTTTGTGCATACCTGACAATTTAGCAACCTAAATTAGGAATGTAGGGATAAACTATTCTCAATACAAAGCAATTTCTCAAGTTGTAGAACCACTTAAAGCTATGGTCTACGATTTGGAAGCTTTGTACATCTTAATAACACCGTTTATAAGGCTGTTATGGTCCTATGGTCCTATCTACACAATATAAAGACCAAAAAGAACGAAAAAAATCCATTCAGTATATCCGCTGCAAAGCTGCATACTAGCTGACCAATCAAACCTTGAAGGCAGTAAGGTTCGATTGGTCCGTGAGTCCATCCAATCCCCTGTATCCCTCACTACGCAGCGTCATGCCCATGGTCCCGCCTCCTCCCCTCTACGTCCGGTGAGCAGCTAGCAGCGTTAGCTACTGAACTATCATGGAGCCGAAAAAGCCTAGCGCCGAAACCGGGAAGCCGCTTCCCTCTCCCCCGGGGCCCAACGGAGCTCTGCCCGCGGGTTGAGGCCTGTTAGCGGGCTAACAAATGGCCTCAGTTGGCCGTCAGACCTTCAGCATCGGCCGTTTCGCCCCTGGTTGATCAGGTAATGGCTTTGTTTACTACAGTGGGAGATGTCTGCTGAATAACTCTGGTTAGTCTGTGCCTGTCCTGGCTAATGACTTGTAGCAGAGCGGGTTAGCCTGTTAGCCGCTAATCGTTAGCATTGTAAGCTGAGCTGGGGAGGACAGGCCGAGAAAGATAAATCCTCCCCCACAATCGGCTCCGCTCTGGCGGCGCCAGACCCGCATTGCCGCCGGTCCAATTGAAATGGCTACTGCTGTGTGTTACAAGGGGGATGTCTGTCGTGTTTGATACTTTCAGTTGAGCTGAGCTGTTTTTGATTGAGTTTGCTGCTGATATATTATGCTAGTCGCTCATAGATCTGTCCGAGGGGGCTTGTTGTTATATGAGGCCACACGAGCTGGGGGCGGGATCTTGGAACACTGAGGGGAGGGGTGAGGGAAGGGGGGGCAGGCTGCGGTTTCAAATCGTAGACCACAGCTTTAAAACTCATCCTTTTTCTAAACTAAACTTGCTTAAAGCATAGTCAATGTTCACAATTTACGTGTATCGGGATACGTATCGTATTGTGAAGTTGCTGGAAATACACAGCCCTATTGTTTAGTTGTCTTTTTGAGCACTTTTCATTCATGCCTTTGCATCATCAGCAGTGGTGGACAAAGTACTTACCTCCAGTACTTGAGTGAAAGTATAAATACTCTTGGCCAAATACTACTCCAATGCAAATGAAAGTTGTACACTCAAATTCATTGTCATTGTCATCATTGTCTGTGGAATCATTGGCGGCATCTGTCATAGCCATTATCCTGCCAAAATGAACCATTATCTGAGTAGCATTAGCTCAACATTTACCTGCCTGATATGACTGGCGCATGCGTGAGGTGCAGGTACGGCATCACCAATTGAACAAATCACATGCAGATCACATTTGGAGAAAAGAGATTTCATCAACTGACTTCAAAGCTATACTGAAAAGTAACAAATAACAAGATCCTTCATAGAAATGTAGTGGAGTTAAAAGTATAATATTTGTCCTAAAATGCAGTGGATCAAAAGTTTCCAAAAAAAATTTACTCATGTAAAGTACAGACGCTTAAAAATGTCTTTAGGTAAATATACCTCGCTTCTGTCCACCCCTGATCCTCAGTGACAGGATAACTTTCAGCCAGCAGTCAAGAGTGGATTAATGCACACGCTGGCCGAAGTTGCAGCCTGGGCCTCACATGTGAAATGTTCTTTTGGTTTGGCCAGACTAATAATAACTTGATTTACTGAAGAGAATAAATATTGTGTTGAATCAATCTAAGGTTAAAAGATTTGAGAAAAAGTGGAGGAGTGAAGAACAGAGGCAAAATTGGTATGAAATTGTAAAAACTGGGTAAAAAAAATGGTACGACAGTGGAAAAAAGTTAATAGCTGCAGAATAGGTATGCAATTGCAAAAAAGGCAAAACAATTCAAAAGTGATTAAGGAAAATTGATTAGAGCAGCAAAATTGGTATTAAATTTCAAAAACCATGTAAAAATTCCAAACATGGTCTGACAGTGGCCAAAAAAAAAAAAAAAAAAAAGATGAATGGGAGCAAGATAGGCATTAAGTTGTAAAAACTGGGTTAAAAAAGGTTAAAATACTGCTCTGACTTTTACTGATGTCAGTCATGTCTCTGGCTAAACAAATGCAGAAGTCATTACTACAATCAAATTAGTGTAAAATATAAGAATAGAGCTCCCTACCAGTTAGAAGAAATAAATCTATTAACAATGCAAAATAAAACTGTTGTTAAACAAGGCTGTAATTATGTACATATCAGCAGTAAAAAATGTCCTTATCCAATAAACAATTTCACAACTTCTCTGTTTCTGCGGCTGCTTTCAAACCTACACTTAAGAAGTGAAATTCTTGCAGCGCCTCATTGCCTTCATTTTTCAGCACTGGAGGTTGTCACTTGGATTTTTTCTCCCTTAGATCAGTTTGAAGCAAAAATTAATATCACTGTTGAAAGCCGTGTCTGCTGAAAGTCGATGAGCTGTGTGTCCTTTCCTGCTGATTTGTTGCTGTGGGCAAGAACACTGGCACTTTGTTTCCTATTGCACCAACAGGTTGAATCGGTGCAATGCAGCTGGGTAAACAAGTGATGCAAAAATGTGGCAAACTCTCATAAATCCTGTCTCCATTTCACCTTCTGCATCCTAATCCCTCACCTTGACTTGAACAGAATACCAATGTGGCAGATGAAGTGATGAAGGCGCTTTGGTGAAACACTAAGTATGCGCCTTTTCTGTCACAATTAATTACCTGATAACAGAAGCACTGGACCTAGGGACAGGGAAATCAATCGGCAGATGACTGAGTGTAACAAGGAGAAATTGAGAAACAACATATAGGTGCCACTGCTATAAGCTACCACATGCATTAAGAGCCAGTGCCATCTTAGTGTAATGCTGCATGCATGAGCACTCTTTATATAGTGAGGTCTCAATCAGTTTAGAAGTTATCACAGTTTTCATGAAGCCTGGGAGGACTGTTCGTGCTGGAACTCTCTCTTTGAGATGCAAATGAACAAACTTTTACCTTGATGATTGGTGCAGCATCTGCCTGAGAGACAAAAGAGAAGGGAAAAGAGGCCTTTGATTAAGGGGAATGAAACGCTTCAAGTGGATTAGGAGAGACAGAGAAACAATAAAGGCACCCACAAATTCAAAGCTTTGAACAAAAATTCTGAAGGTTTGTTTTTCCAACAACCAGACATAATACGCAACGACACTGAACAAGAGGGGGGTTGACGGCTGTTTTGGAAATGTACATTGTGAGTTTGCATGGACTGATTATTTGCAGTCATGTGGGATTTAGGGGTAAAGTGCAACTCTGAAGTTGAGAAAACATATTTGTGCTTATAAAACAGGTGCTCTATAATGTAAAGGCTGGGCTAGACTGAACACCAGGCCTTAGACAAAAATTGTATGACGAAGAAGGCTGATGAAAAACTCCGAAAAGTTGAGGGCCAATGTTAATAATGTATCACAACAAAATGATTTTCCTCTAATTAGCATCTATCTTTATTTATTTACACCCTGCACCAAAGGTCTTACAGTTTATTTACTCAAAATAAGAGTTCACGTCGAAGATACCCAGAACATACAGTATGTTGAACCATCAGCCAATAACTCAATCTTTGGTTAACAACGATAGAGGAGACTTTAGAATCTGAAAAATTAACATATGAAATAAGAGCTACCATACAAAACTTAAGTTAAGATGTACCCCAAAGAAGGACTTGGCAGACTATACAACTTTTTAAATTCAGAACAGGTCAAATCTTTTGTCTGTTTTTTTTTTTTTTGTTATATGTCAATGAATTTATTCACATTGTATTACTATAGATTGAATGATAGGTATAGTATACATATGTACATGGGCTAGCATATGTATGTGTTTAAGTATGAGTTTGTACGTCATGTATACATGTTTAAGTATATATGAAATGTATATAGAATTCTTTGTCATTTTTCAATCATTAATTCTTTTTGAAAATGAAATAAGGAAAAAAAAATGCAATGTTTACTTTTGGATGAAATTGTAATTGAATTATAACTGTATGGACATCGCAATAAAGTAAAAAAAAATAATAATAAGAGTTCACATTGAAGATACCCAGAACATACAGTATGTTGAAGTATCAGCCAATAAAGTCCAATCATATATTGAATTTGTGCATACGAACAAACTATATTTCTAAGGGGCCGTTTACATGGAAACTCGTGACTTAAAGACGCAAAGATTCTTCCTTTGTGTTTTCAAATTCTTCTACGTTCAAATGACAACGCTGGAGATGAGTTAATCCCCTGTAAATCCGCTGTAGTTTGCATGCCGGTTCAGTAGGTGGCGGTGTAGGTCTGCAGAGAGGCAGCGCTGCTACAACACACGAACGAAGAAGAATAACATTTCACAAACAATAATGGCGAATAGACGCACAGAGATGCAGGAGTTTCTTTTCTGTACAACAAATCTGTCTGAATAGTTTTGTCAGGATAATAAACCGAGCACGGTAAGAGGCTCACAAGTTACTCGGCAGACAGCCGAAACCGCTGTTGTTCCTGGTATGTGCGCGCAGCCTTCATGTGAAAGAGTACTGTGCATGCGGTGACGTAAGCGTTTCACCCTTAAACGCTCTGATACGGGTTTACACAGGGCTGCATGGAGAGCGTTTTAGAATCTTTCCACTCTGGAGCCTGTTTTCAAAAGTTTCCATTTTCGACGAGTTTCCATGTAGACGCAAGGCCAAAACGCAACAAAAGCTGAATTGGATTTGACCGTTTCGGCACCATGTAAACAGCCCCTGAAGTTATCGTCAACAGTACCAATATAGATACTATTTTTTGTGTTAAGAGCACCAAGTCTTTACTCAACTAAATTTTAAGATGTATTTTGTGCTTTTATTGATAGGACAGAGGCAGTGGATAGGCTTGTGAAGGTGGGTGAGAGAGTAGGGGAAGACACTCTGCAAATTGATCACAGATTGGATTTGAACCCGGGCTGACAGAAGTATGTACATGGCATGTTCCTGGTTGCTAACCACTCCACCAAACCAGCACCCCAATTACTCAACTAAAATTGACCTACTCCTTTCATGGTTACAGTCCATTTGTGTTCGAAACAGCTCAGGCAAGAACTTAACATTTTATTTTTTAATAAATTACACTTTGGTTCATAATATCTGACAGTGTGCGATGATGAAGTAAACGATCATGGTACAGTGCACATTCAGCCATTATTACTGTTGATGTTAACTTCTAAGTCAGCCTTTGTAGCATGATCATTGCAAATCTTCAGACTTTCCTGCAAACTGGAAACGACTATTGCTTACACTGTCCAGGGTATTTTTATGTTTCATGTTAAAGCAGTTCAAGGCAAAAAGACTGTTTCATCAATGCCAGTACGCAGGCTTTCTGAAGCTGTACTGTCAGCGGATCGACTTCAAAAGACACTTCAGATTTCACAGGTAAGAGACATTAATGGAGTATGTGTGTCTGAAAGCGGGGAAAAAGTCAAGATGGGTGTTTTTGGCAGAGGTTGTGATTCATCAGACAAAATAAAAAAAACTGTCTCCTTCAGAAAGCTCTGGCAACACACCAGCAAACACATCACTTTTTTTTTTTTTTTTTTTTTTTTTTTTTTTTTTTTTTTTTTTTTTTTTTTACACCAGGAAGAAGAGTGACATATCCAGTCAGGAGAGGAACATTAGCATGCTGCTGGGTGCTATGGATCACGGCGTTCTCAGTCACTGATGATTTTTTTTTTTTTTTTTTTTTTTTTTTTTTTTTTTTTTTTTTTTTTTTTTTTTTTTTTTTTTTTTTTTTTTTTTTTTTATTTGCCAAATGATAGACTGCTGACTGAATGTAAAGTGCAAAAATGAAGTGTGTGCAAGGACAGATCATTACTATTATTTTGTGTCTGGGTGTGTACGGTTCAGTAAGTGCCAAGGACATCATCTGTGAATGTTAATTCAGAGCCTTCTTTCTGGTGCCTTCCTCTTATAATGTGAATTTGGTGGAGTACTCCTTACACTTTTCTGTGCATTAGAATGAGCTAAGCCCACTTTTTGTGCGAACAGGGGCTGGCCCAACTTGGTATTCATAAGACTTTAATTTTTTTTCTTTTCTCTGTCTATACCTACTTAAAAACTCCACTTTGCTGAGCAGTATATCCATAGGAATCACCTTGACATAGTTCTACTGCTCAGGAGAAACTCAGAAGGAAGCAGATAAACTACTTAAAAGCACAAAAGAAGGGTTGTACATGTCTTAAATATGAACTTCTGTAGAGAGGTCCACTTGGCAAAAAGTATCAGCCAGTGTACTGCTCACTCCAGATAACAGAGTGATGTATTCATTATACAAGCATGCCCTTGGGTAGGATAATGTAGAAATAGAAGCCTTTCTTTTCTGGCTCATCCCACTGTGGGCTTTGGAGCCAGCTATCCCAAAATACTGGAGGGAAACGAGAGAGAGGACACACACAGAGTCAAGCATGCTAATTCACACATGCATCAATAAATTCGCACATATAAAACATCTCTGAGGCTTGGCTACGAATTAGCATACTTGTTTTAATCTCTGTTGCACCTTTCTGTCTTTGGGAACAGCTCCCTGGTCTCATGGCGAGCAGCTGAGCAGGAGGAGCTGGTGTCTTGGAGCACTCGTGCAGAACAATGATGTGACATGAGAGGCTGCCTTTGTCACCTGAAACAAGGAGACTCGGAGAGACAGCTGCCACCAGACAGCAGAGCCATCGTACGTTTGGCCAGCTGAGACAGGACTGTAGTCGTCCAAGACACGCATAGATGCATATTACCTCTAACGCATATGCTCACACACGCGCGGCGCAGAGTACAGCATGCTAAGACACGTCCAATCATGTCAGCTCCCAGCCAGACAGATAAAAAGCATGGACAGCCACGGGCGCACAAGGAAGGAAATGAAGTGTGAGTAGTGTAAGAGGATATGCTATTAGCAGCATGAATGGAGAGATTAAAGAAAGTTATGGGACTCAGGGGTAACTTTTCCTGGGAGGAACAGTCTGCCCTACGCAAACTCACAGCAGCAATCTTTTCAACTGCAAAGCACTGGGACTAAAAAGACAAA
This sequence comes from Scarus forsteni, assembly GCA_036419115.1. Taxonomy (NCBI): domain Eukaryota; kingdom Metazoa; phylum Chordata; class Actinopteri; order Labriformes; family Labridae; genus Scarus; species Scarus forsteni. Next base: position 10,041,641 of record JAZDUH010000130.1, on the reverse strand, counting down.
TATATATTAATTGTTTATTCACTTTATACTTGATATTTTAATGCTGGGTTAAAAATAGTATTCAAATGTAGGGAGCCAACTGAAATAGAAAACATACAGTGCAGCAGCACATAAGGGCATCGGAAGCAGTGAAGTGCTTGATCCAACAGAGGGTGCTCTCAGCGTAACTTGACTGTGCGGGCATTAATGTTGCTCTTTGACCTCAGCAAGTGTGCATTTAGAAAATATGGAGGACAAGGCAAAGCTACTTGGAGCAGAAAATACCACACCAAAACATCTAAGAAATGTTTGGAGCAGTTTGGGTTCTACACCATAAAGTGCAAAATCAAAAACAAAGACCAGGCTGTGTGTCAGTCATGTGCAAAGCAGCTGGCTTACTCCTCATTCACATTAAATCTGCAGGCAATCTTGACAGCTTTTTATCCAAGTAGAGCATTGTAAGTGGAGGCATCACAGTCCAGCAGTGCTTTGATAAGAGCTCAGCCCCATGTGACTGTGTTTTTTTTCAAGAGGCCTCTTTGCCAGAGGCATGAACAAAGGCAATCTCAGATATGGATATATCAAGATCCATACGCAAAGATATGCGGTTCAATGGTAAACTGATCTGATAGAAATGCCTTGTGTCTGTTTTACTGCCTGAAGCTACGTTCAATCTCTGAAAGGGGTATAGTCAGACACAGCTCATGAGGACTAAACGCTACACACACTGATTTTTGTTCTTGTCCAGTAGGCACCTTGGGGTTGTTGGTCATCTTGCTGCTGTGGATGCAAAGCTTCATTGACAACAATTTCAAATATTTGACCTTCCGCTTGATATTATCATTACAGTTTCTGATATTAACTTCAAAAGGATCAACAAAATTAAATATATGGTACTCCAAGTGCTTTATCCTGCATTAACCATCAACAGAAATGACAACATCACTTCTTTATGATCTTTAAAGGTGGCGCCCTCACATGAACAGGCCTTTTAAGAATGCATTGAGGGATTATTGTCAAATTTTGGCACAAATAACAAGTTGAATTTTGAAACATGAACACATTGTGACTTTAAATTGAACTTCTTGTTCCATTTACTATAGGTAGCATCTGAAGCTTCAAAGTTTCAGCACCCTCTGAATCACAGTGTCTGAAAATAACACGGGAATAAAAAACAGACAATGAAAGAGCATTCATTAAAGTGGAATGTGATCAATTAAAAGACAATTACTTTGTAGCTTAGGGGGGACACAGAGTTGCTCAGGTTCCTCCATTTCATCAAACTCCTGTGATGGCTTATTAGCATCAAACATTCATTCAAAGTTAACTGCATTTGCAAGCGCACAGCAGTGAAGAATGAGGGCAAAGCTAGGCAAGACAAATAACGAACAGAGCCGACAGAGGAGAAGAAACAGCAGACAACTTTATAAAGGTCAACAAAGCATACAGTCAAGCAGTGGATGATTCCTTACTTTATTTTCTTTAACTTTATTTAAATCTATTTTAGTTTCTCTTGTAAAGGACACATGGCTTTTACTCCTGCCCCCACATTCTCATTACCTGTTCGAAAAAAAGCAGCATTTTTGGAAAACTTGTCTTTATTTAAAAGAGGGCAGATATGAGTCAAGATGACAATCATTCAAAAAGAGTTTCCAACTGAAGTTTAAGCAAAAAAGAGACATTTAAAGAGACTGTGAGGAGTTTCTAAGTAATTACAAAAAAGTCTCACTTTTAGATATATACCTGGTCAAAATACACACTTTAAGATGAGTTTTATAGCATCAAAATAGGTTATCTATAAATGCTATTCCTTAGCCTTCCGGTCGGGTCGGACAAGGCTGGACTGGCCTGGGTACTCAACTTTGGGAACAAGACAATTAAAACTAGAGCAAATGTATATTATTTTATCATCTATATTACACGTCTTAGAGCACCGGGCAGTAAGTAGAGATATATAGCCGGCTACAACTACGATAATAGGTTTTCCAAAAACTGCTTGTTGTCACACATCAAAAACTACCGCTACTTAACTAGAAAGAGATACATTACCTAATTGCTTTGCATCCTGTAAGTTGTTGAAAAAAGAAGTTGTAAAGCAATGCAGAATTCTGAGGAAGGTCCGAGCTGCATTTATAACAACAAACACACACTTTGGCTTCAGTCACGTCTTTGGTGCCTTCCAGTTGTAGTCAGAAGTAAGAATTTCCGGGTTCCGAGTAGGAAACTGCAACTGGAACGTCCCCCGAAGTCTGAATTTCCTACTGGAAACTCGGTGAAACCTCGTCACCCCCGAGTTGACAATCGAAGATGGATGCCCCCAGTGTGAACAGTTATTTAGCTCCTGTAATAATCAATTTATTTGCACTTCTGACTGGGGTGTGTCGCTCTAGATCAGCTGTATACATAGTATTGTTAGACTTATATTTACAAAAATGCTGCCATAGTGATAATCACATTCTTCATGTGATATTTGTGAACAACAACACAGGGCGTGCTAACAACAGCTAACAATAGCCTGGTAGATCAGGATGTTTTTTTCCGACTTCAACTGGAACGCCGATAAGTCGGAGATGATGTCACTTCCAGTTCCGAGGTTACTGGAATGCAGCATTATGACAGTCACCGCGCGTGCTCATGGGTAGCAGAGTCTTTATTTCACCAGTAATAGATTCTCCTCACAGCACCTTTAATTTAAAGTAAGAGTTCAAAACTGAGTCATCAGAGCGGGCAGCATAATGCCTGAGATAGAACTGATGGATTGACTTTAAGCACCAAGCACAGTTTATCAGCACGAAGCCGATGATTAGAAAGTTTTTTCTACTCGATCAATATGCTCAGGCTCCATATAATTAGCTTGGCCCTTACCTTTTTCATTCAGAAGGTCTATGGCAGTACTTACAGCACGCTTTAAGACACTGTCAAAACGGACTTATATGCAGTCACAATCTGCTTTTAATGATGATATCATGCTCTCTGCTACCTCACAGACACTCTGGTTCATGCTGGGATAGGGAGATAAACAGGATAAAATACACTGATGATGTTGACCTTTGTAGCATGAACTCTTGTCACAGATGAACTTGCAGATATAATTGGCTCTGTGTGGCGACAGTCGATAAGAGTCCACCCGCGGAGGGGATGCATGTCATAAATACAAGATTGTCATTACAGGCTTGTTACATGAAGCTAAACTATTCTCAGCATCCTTATCTGTTGTTAGTCTTCACATTCTGTGGTCAATTCATTCTTCCTGACTGGACTGTTTTTCATTTGGCTGGAAAAAAAATAATCACTTGGTGTGTTCGATTTAAAATGATTTTGTAAAGCAAAGTCAATTTGTGCCATGGCAATGGTAATGGCCTTGCCTCTTACTACTTCATCCAACTCTGAATGAAAGTGGCTGGCCCGAGGCCACTGCTAAGCTTGTAGCTCATTTTCGCAGGCCAAGCCATGAGGAAAATTATGTGCCAACTAATAAAGACCCAAGGTGCTGCAGCAGAATCAATAAAGTGGACAAATGGATGTATTTGGATATGCATTACTCTGACAGATTGACCCCAATAAAATCTAACAAACGGACTGATGGAATTAAAAATGTGATGCTACTAATATAAGCTGAAGGTTTTTACTTTTTCACCTTTTGTGCCAGAGTGATGGATTTGCAGGGATGATTTTAATTCCTAATGGTTAAATGTTAATTTTGTGGGTGAGCCAGTGTCTTACTCTTGTAACAGCCCTTTTGCTTGTCAGTTACTTTTAACCGAAAGTGGGACTGAGGGTGTTGATGTGTGCTTGATTGCAGGAGTGGGACCTGGTGTGCAGAGGATGGGCTGCAGCTTCTGATGTGCTTCATCTACAATCAACTCGGCTTCGAATACTCAGGTCCAGCTCCACTGCACTGCCAGTAAGTGTCTATCACACAAAGTTTTGAGGCATGTTGAACTTTACTTTGTAATGATAATGCACAATCTTGCTGAAAATTCAGACACAGAGTGCAAGGAGGATGCCTACAGTATGTGCCTTTATTATGGGCAAGATGTTGGCATAAAACAATTTTGGCTCAATGAGGGTGTCAGAGTTGGAATATGGAGATCCTTAAAAATAATAAGAATATAATTGTAATTGGTGATTAAAAATAATAGTAACAGATTTTATTGTAGCACCAATAATGCTGTAACAATAAAATCATAAGTCCATTATTAAATTACAGAGTTTGTTGATTTTGTCGGATTGATTATTTATCTGCAGTACGTTTTCTTACAAGGTGCACTGATGAAATATCTATAGCCCTACTCATACTCTTATTGGCACCCATGAAGTTTAAGTACACAATGTGTCAGTACAGTTTCTTTACAGACCTCTCTAACTTTGCTCTGCATCACTTCATCAGACTCAAACTTCACAGAAGTAATGTTCACGTATTAAGGTTTGTAAATTATACTTCATCAGCTACTATGAGCATGCAGTCATATTTAGAATAGGTAGTTTTAATTGCAACCACTTGAAGCCTACAAGAAAAAGAACACCCTACCAACAAATAAACATGGTGGAGGTTCCATAATGGTTTGGGGCTGCTTTACTGCAGTGGGTACTGGAGGCCTTGACTGTATCATGAAATCAGAGTATTATCAAGAAATTTTAGAGCGAAATGTCCGACCCAGCGTAAGAACACTTGGTTTGAGTAGAAGATCGTGGGCCCTCCAGCAAGACAAAGACCCAAAGCACACATCCAAAAGCACGCAGGAATGGTTGAAAAGGAAAAAAATGGCCTGTTTTAAAATGGCCAGCAATGAGTCCTGATCTCAATCTGATTGAAAATCTTTGGTATGGCTGAAATCTGCCATTGGGGAAAAGAAACCTGCAAATGTTCAAGAGCTTGAACAATTTGCATAGGAAGAGTGGGAGAAAATACCAGCTGAGCAGTGCAAGAAGTTTATAGATGGCTACAAGAAACATTTGGAGGCTGTCATCAGTGCCAAAGGGTGTTCAACAAAATACTGAAGAGAGGTGCCATTATTGCTGCACATGCTTTTATTCAGTTCTCTCTTTAAAATTACAATATGTAACTTGTAAAAATGTTTTTTTTTTAAGTATTTTGGACCTTCAATTAAAAGATCCTGATGACATAAATTTGGTACATTTCAATTTATTTCTGAAGATATTGTTAAAGTTATGAAAATAATGAAGGGGTGCCAATAAAACTGAGCAGGACTGTAGATGTATCCAAAGCTCGAACGTTTGCTTCATAGTAAAAGTAGAGTGCCATATTTAAAGGTCATTATATTGTATTAAACAACTATTTTAATTAAATATCCTAAATCTTCCTGCTCATCTCTCTGTTCAATGACTGAATTTACAGCCCTTCCTTTCTAAAGCATCTTAGTGGATGGCAGTGGATTCACTTTTCAGTATGAACTGTCCCTCTGAGGTTGCTGCAGACCCTTAATATTCCAAACACATTATGGCCTCGCCCGATAGCAAAAATGTCTCTCCCACCAAGGTTAAAACAGAAGAAAGAACAAATGCAACAAGGCAAGATGCAGATAATGTGCCTCTTTCCCTTCCCACAGTCTTATTAAATTAAAATTCTCAGGAACCTCTGTCCATAAAAAAATAGTGCATCTTACTGACAACCAACCTGTTCCACCAATGTACTGTTTTTCAGGAGTGTGCACTCTGTCACACACTGAAATCATTATTTTCACCTTGATCTACTAAAAACATTACCAATGCATATTTTTTCATCATAGTTTTCATCAATAACCATTTCCTCTGATGAAAACTATGACGATAAGTAATAAAAACAAGTGCACATTGACAGAAACTAAAACTAAATTAACTGAAATTTTCAGAAACAAATGAAAACCAGACTAAAATATCTGATAGAGACAAAATCTAATCAGACCTAATTTTGTAGAAAGTAGAAAGTAGAGACAAGTTAGGAATCACAGCTACTTTGGTTGTGTGGAAAAGATGGATAAGTTAAGAAGAACATCCAACAGCAACTGCCTTAGCTTTGTTGTGGTGGGATCCAAGTGTAAAGCGAGACTTCAGAACTTCAAGGAAACATAAAAGATGCCTTACACTTTACACTTCATATTTTACTCGACTAAATGTACCATAGATTTCGTCGACTACAATGTTTTGAAATTTCATCAACCAAAACTAAAACAATGAATGAAAACAATTCAGATGACTAAAGTATGACTAAAACTAAAATATATTTTAGGCAGAAGACTAAAACTTAAATAAAATTATAAAGTCAAAATTAACACCGTACCAATGTGTGTAAAACACAACTGGATAATGATATCCAAATGTTGTGTGAGATGTAGTCAGGCTTTCTCCCCTTTTCTTTTAAGCAGTGACTTTAATTAATCTTCTGCTGTGTAATTTAAAAAAAAAATGTTGTCATACTAAAAGGTTGGCCTCTATAGATATATCAAAACAAACAAAAGAATACGTTCTGATTTAGTTGTACACATAAAGACAAAATCAAATTCCTGATGACTGAAAGGTATTTTTGGTGAGCTCAATTTTGAAACAATCAAACTGTGAAAGAAATTCATTTTGTCTCTCAATATTTGATCTGCTCTTTTGACCCACTACAGTGAAGAAATTATTTGGTTTTAATAGAAGATGATCTGCCACTCTGTCTTCTTTAATGTATTTCTCTCATAGTTTCAGTCTCCTTTTATTCAGTTAAAGTTAGCCATGCACTCCAAGTCACGCTCATAGATTGTAAAGTGAAGGTTCAGCTCAAGCTACTGTAGTTAAGGGAGCTTTTGTGTACTTATACTCTTTTGACAAGTATATTTAGTAACCACATATGTACATTTTGTCCCTTGCTAGAACCATATTGGACCCTCTTCTGCCTCCAGTTCTGCCTTGATTCTTTGTGGGATTGATTTAACAAGGTGCTGTAAACGTTCCTCTTGGTCCATGCTGACATGACAGCATCACACAGAAGAAGCAGATTTGTCAAGTCCATGATGCAAATCTATGTTCCATCATCAAGGGTTCAAAGTTGCTGGGCTGTAAATCTTGTACAGTTAACTTTACCTCATGTTCAATAAAGAAGTTTGAGATGTTTTGAGCTTTGTGATGTGGTGCATTTTCACACTTGAAACAGCCATCAGAAGATGAGTACAAGTGTACAAAAAGGGATGAACAAGTCAGCAATAGTACTCAGGTATAGGCTGGGAGTTCTAGACATTGCACAAGGGGTCCAAGGCATGCCAAGACAATTTCCCCCACACTACCATTCCCAGCATGAACTGCTGATACATGGCAGGATCCGTGCTTTCATGTTTTCACCATATCTGACTCTACCATCTGAACGTCTCAGCAGAAATGGACTCATTAGACATTTTTCTAATCTTCCACAGTTTGGTGAACCTGTGCAGCCTATAGTCTCAGTTTTCTGTTCTTAGTAGACAGGAATGGCACCCATTGTAACCTTCTACTGTTGCAGTCCATCTGCCTCATGACTCAAGAGTTGTAGAGTGCTCAGTAATTGTTTTCTGTATGGCCTGGTTGTAACAAGTGTTTAAGTTAGTGCATGTGAGTCTGTTTTGTCAGGATGAAAACAATTTAACTTCTCTACCTTAAAAATATACCTTCTTCTATACTTTTGACATATTTTATTTTTAGCATGACCTACATCCATTGGGGTTTGGCTTACTTTTTCCTTCAACTTCAAAGCAAGGTCCCCAGATGAACAAACTCTTTAGTAATTTTCTTCCTGTCCGAGGCCTCACTGGATAGCTGGAGAGGTGAATCAGGGACGGCCATACTGCCAGACAGACTGGTACGTTATCAGACAACATAGAGGTAGAGCTATCCTCAGAGCACTGGGGTTCATCAGCAACTCTGGGATTTCAAATATTTGATGTACTTACATTGCATTACGCAGTGTGATGCATCACTTTGGTGAAGTATTTGAAGAATTTTCTTTTTGAACTGATGTCTAAGAAGTTGACTCAGTTCTGTCAGGATGAAATCAAACAGGTCTTTTGGTCTCACAGCAGATTGTTTTACTTTTATTGCAGGTCTCAGTTGGCTTGTCTGTGTGATTTCACAAGGTTTGTCACATAAGAAACATTGTGACAAAGAATGAGTAAAACCATCTATTAGAATCTGGTTCAGGCATAAAATAATTTCCTCTTATTTCCATCAGCTACACATTAACCTTCTAGGTAGAAAATACGAAGAGTTGCTCCACATTAACCTTCTAGATAAGGAATAAGAGGAGTTGCAACATGTCAAATAAAAGAAGAGTAAGGAGGAACATCGCTATTCACTATTTGCCCTTGAGCTAAGATGGGAGTAAAGGTTTCCTAATATTGTCTGAGGAAATATTCTAGTTATGTCTATGCAATAGTTACAATACTTTTCACAGGTGTCTTTTCCAAGTCAGTGATATATACTGTTATGCCCAGCTCGTTGAAGAGCATAACAAAGAAGGGAGGTCGACACAGTGACAACTTTTAAATAAAGAAATTAATTTATTGAAAAACTCAATAAAGAAATATATAAGGCTAAGTCAGTTATCAGTAGGGTGGTGAGGGTGTTTGGGTGCTGTGAGACTATGTGTGTGAACATTACTCTGTGTTAAGGACAACCAAGGCAAACAGAACCTAACCCAAACCAAACCAAAAAGCCAAGATGGGTGCCTGGCTGGCACCAGCCATCCAAGGAGGGAGAGAGAGCCATCTTGGATTTCCCCCTGCTTTTAAAGGCTCAGCTCAGGTGAAGCCAATCTAAATTAGGAGAGGGAGGGGCAGGCAGCCCAGGAAGATCTGCTGCTTCTCCTGAACAGCAGAAGTGAGAGGAGAGGAGGCAGGCAGACCAGGAAGCCAGCTACTCTGCTGAACAGCAGAGGTGAGAGGATAGGGCGGGCAGGCCAGGAAAATCTGCAGGAGAAACAGAAGCAAGAAAAGGGAACACACACACACCGTGTCCCTCAAGTCCTGTTGCCGTCACACCCCCCCCCATAAAACAAAGACTCCCACTGGCAGAGTCTTTGGGGTGTCAACATGGTGCTCTAGAAAGTGCATCTGCCATTACGTTTTCACTGCCCTTAATGTGTTTTACTTTTAGTGTATACGGCTGAAGAAACAGAATCCAACGCATGAGTCTACCATTAGCATTTTGCATACTGTCAAGGAATGTTAATGGGTTATGATCTGTATAAATTGTGACTGGCACTGATGGTCCCACATACACCTCAAAAAACTTCAGTGCCCAAATCAAGGCCAGTGTCTCCTTTTCAATAATCGAATAGTTCAACTGGTGACGGTTGAACTTGCGAGAAAAGAAACATACCGGATGTTCAACTCCCCCTTCCCCCTCCTGCAGGAGGACAGCCCCAGCTCCAACATCACTTGCGTCCACTTGTATCTGAAAGGGTTTATCAAAAACAGGAGCTGCAAGAACAGGAGCAGAACAGATCAAACTTTTAACATTCTTGAAAGCTGTTTGGCATTGAGGAGACCAGACAAAAGGAGTGTTTTTCTTCAAGAGGTTAGTCAATGGGGCGACCACAGTAGAAAAATTACAGCAAAAACTGCGGTAATATCCCACCAACCCCAAGAAACGCATCAGCTGTTTCTTACATGTTGGCACAGGATATTTATCAATGGCCTCCACCTTAGCCTGCACAGGACGAACTTCACCTTGGCCTACAACCTTGCCAAGATAGGTCACTGTAGCTTTAGCAAAGTCACACTTGGCCAAGTTTACTGTTAACTTTGCCTCTGCCAACCTGTCGAACACTGCCTTTAAACGCTGAACATGAATGTCCCATGTGTCACTGAACACCACTACATCATCTAAGTATGCAGCACACCCTGACTGTCCAGCTAACACCATATTCATAAGGCGCTGAAATGTTGCTGGGGCGTTTTTCAGCCCAAATGGCATTACATTATAGGAGAATAACCCCCAAGGTGTCACAAAAGAGGAACTGTCCTTGGCACTCTGGGTTAATGGCACCTGCCAATAACCTTTTAAAAGGTCAAGTTTGGTGACAAATTTTGCACTTCCCACCTGATCAATGCAGTCCTCCATGCGAGGCATTGGATAACAGTCAGGCTTGGTGACTGCATTGACTTTTCTGAAATCTGCAAAATCTATCTGACCCATCTGCCTTATCTGCCAATAGACATGGAGAGGCCCAGCTAGAGCATGCTGGCTCTGCTATCTCATGTTCTAACATGTACTCCACCTCCTTCTCCATCCGCTCACGCTTTCCCATGGGCAGACGATAGAAGCGCTGCTTGATGGGTTTAGCATTCCCCACATCTATGTCATGCTCCATCAGGTTAGTGCGTGACGGTGTATCTGAGAAGAGAGACAAGTAGGAATTAAGCAAATTCACCAGGTCTGCACGCTGAGTGTCTAACAAATAACCAAATTGGCTGTCTAAATGACTAAGGTACTCAGAATTGTTGAGTCTCCCTGTAAGAATAGGCTCAGCTGGAACATCAAAATCCTCAGAAGACAAAACTCCAACTGTTACTACCGACTTTACAGGATCACTCTCCACCTGAGAGACAGGGTTAGGAGAATGGTAGGGCTTCAATAAGTTTATGTGACACCACTGAACTTTCTTCCTTCTGTCTGGTGTATGCACTAAGTAGTCCCTATCTGACATACGGCACTTAACTGTGTATGGCCCACTAAACTTTGCCTGAAAGGGTGAACCTACCAGTGGCAATAACCAAAACTTGATCCCCTGGCTCAAACATGCGAGATTCAGCTTTGCGATCAAAATGCTTTTTCATTTTAACCTGTTTACAGCTAAGCTTTTTGTGAGCAGTGGCACAGGCAACATGTAAACGGGCGCATTTAAAAAATCATTTACATAGTTCAAGACATTATCAGGTGGCTCAGCAGTCTTTAAATCATCAGCCAAGACGGCTAGTGGGCTTCGCACTGTGTGTCCAAATACAAGTTCATTGGGGCTAAAACCTGTGCTCTCCTGTGAAACCTCCCTTATTGCAAGCAACAACCAGGGCAGGCCATCTTCCCAATCCTGAGATAACTCAGTACAATAAGAGCGCAACATTGACTTTAGTGTCTGATGAAAACGTTCAATTGCTCCCTGAGACTCTGGATGGTATGCACTGGAAACCTGATGTTTAACCTTCAGCTGTTTTAACACCTGTGAAAATGTACGAGACATGAAATTACTCCCCTGGTCAGTTTGTACCACTTTTGGGACCCCAAAGGTAGTAATAAATGAAGTCAGTGCTTTCAGTACCGGCTTAGTTTTGATGGAGCGTAAGGGGAAGGCAGCAGGATAGCGTGTACTTTTACACATTACTGTCAGTAAGTACTTGCACCCAGTCTTACTATTTGGAAGCGGACCCACACAGTCAAGAAGCAGATGTTCAAATGGTTTTTCAGTCACTGGAATTGGGTACAACGGAGCTGGCTTAATCTGTTGGTTAGGTTTTCCAGTCAACTGGCAGGTGTTACAAGTTTTACAATAAACTGCTACATCCCTTTTCAAACAAGGCCAGAAAAAATGGCGGAGCACTCTGTCATAAGTTTTCTTTACACCCAGGTGACCTGCCACACCATCATGAGAGGTGCTCAACACCAAATCTCTGAACTTTGAGGGAACCACAATCTGAACAACACTGTCCACCTGCACACCATTTACTACCCGGGCCCACTTCCTCAGCAGCAATCCATCCCTAAGAAAATAGCCACCCAAATCACTCTTAAGCTCATTTTCTGGGCAAACCAACTCGAACAGGGATTTCAAAGTAGGGTCTACAGCTTGCTCTTTAATGCACTCTTCTCTAGACAATGATGGAATAGCAAACAATTTTATCTGCTCCTTTCCCTCATCACTGTCCTTCACCTGAGAAAACGACTCCTGAGAGGCCTGAAAATGTTCAGATTTCTCTGACTCAGCTTTACTCTTTGAGCGTGTCACACAAGAGGAAGAAAAAACTTTGGGGTACTGTTTAGCACACTCATCCAGTTCTCCCGAAACCTGCAAGGGTGAACGCACACCTGTTTGTAATGGACTATCTTTCCACACCCTAGCCCCCGCCAAGTCATTCCCCAAAATAATGTCTATTCCTTGAATCGGCAGCTGAGGACGAACGCCCATCTCCACCTCTCCACAAACCAGATCAGAAGAGAGATGAAAACGATGTGAATTAACCCACACAGGAACCAACCCAACACCAAGGACAGGAGATTTTTTCCCAGTAGCAGTACAGGTTGAAAAAGGCAAAATGCTCTCCACAATCAAACTCTCAGTAGCCCCAGTGTCCCGCAAAATCTTAACAGGTATCTTATTTTCTCCATCCAAAGACACAAAACCATCTGAGACAAAAGGTGCATATGTTTCATCAATACCTTGTGATGGAGCAGTTTTGAGAGGAAAAACATCCAACCCAGCCCTACCAGTGCTTAAGGCAGAGGAGACTAGGCCAGTTGATTTCACATATACACTGGAATCAGCTGATTTTTGACCAGCTTTCTTGATTGGACATTCCCCCTTCCAGTGTCCCTTGTTTTTGCATGCATGACATACCCTGGCTGGATCAAACTTCCCATCTGTCCCTGGAACATGCCTCACAGCCTGATGAACAGGCTCATGGACGACCCCTGGAGACCGACCAGGCCTCACCCTGAAGTTCTCCCTCAGCTGAACTTCTCTGCAGACTGAACTACTAGAATGTGTTAAAACATACTCATCAGCGAGTACAGCAGCTGCAGATGCTGTCTTCACCTTTTTTTCATTGATATAAGTAGCGAGGTGAGCTGGCAATGAACTTTTGAACTGTTCCAACACAATTAAATCACTCAAATCTGCATAATTTTTTACTTCACAAGCAGAGCACCAGCGTGTAAAATGAGTCAGAATGTCCTGGGCAAATTCAACATGGGTTTGCTTGTCCCCTTTCCTCCAGTTCCTAAATTTCTGTCTGTATGCTTCTGGAACTAGTTCATACGCTTTCAGAACTGCAGCTTTAACTTTATCATAATCCCCACTGTCAACAGAACTAAGGGCAGAAAAAACTCTCTGGGCCTTACCTGTAAATATACATTGCAACATCACAGTTTTATGACTATCTGGCCATCCTCTAACCTGTGCAACACGTTCAAACAATGTAAAAAATGTGTCAGGATCTTTTTCATCAAACTTAGGCAAAAGACGCAAGCTCTCAGCAACATCAAAACCAGGAGACCCACTCCTACCAGCAGCAGACCATGATTCACGTGCGCTCCCTTCCTTAAGCAACTCCAGCCTTAACTGCTCCACTTTAGCTCTCTCCCTTTCTAATGCTAGCTCAGCCCTCACTCTCTCCTTTTCAAACTCTAGCTCTAATTTCTCCCTCTCTAATTTTGACTTCTCCTTCTCTAGCTGTAAATAATCAAATGACAAAGTACCCCCAAGAAACTCTGCACTGACTTGACCTGAAGCTGCTGGAACCTGAACCACCTCCAGAAGTTTGGCAGATACAGCCAGCCCCTCAACAATTCCCTTTACCTCAGCCTTTCTTGGTATTTTGTCAGGTTTTGACCAGCCTAAATGAACTGCCAGATCAACTAAATCTGCCTTTGTGAACTGAGTTAAAGTACTATGTGATGGACGCTTTAGAAATTCAGAGACCAAAGTATTACTATGTTTATCCTCCATGTTCAACAAAGTTATACTGATCAGCTTAGCCAACAAATCAAAAAGAACAAGCTAAGGCAGTCTGAGTTACACAATATACAACTGCAGGGAGATGAGTAATTACGGAGCGCCCCCTCCTAACTACCTAACCCAAAACTGACTAACTGAACCCTAGTCTTCATGTGTGTACTGGCGGTGGGTTTTTATGCACCTACAAACCGTCTGTATTGGGGAGACGACTTGTCTCAGCCAATACTTCGGGGTGCTCCCGAGACAACTGCTGCTAACCACGCGGACACACACAAAAATAACAAACAGCCCTGAAAACAAAAAACCAGCAACCTCTCCTTGTGAGATGGCAGCTGCTACAGCCTATCTGGGGGAAACACTAAATGCTCCAGCCAGACAACATAAGAGCGCAGTCACCCAGCCACAATCATCCCTACAGTCATATACTGCACAACCCCTACCTAGATACAACAGCTACAGCTCACAGTTAAATACACTAGAGAACTAGACAGTCCCAACCCTACTTACTTAACCATAAAGAAAAAAAGTCACTGTGAGCCTCCCAACCCAGCCAAACTGCACCAACGCATCCACAGTTGTTATATTAAGGTTCAAAATCGGACGAGTCCCCACTTGTTATGCCCAGCTCGTTGAAGAGCATAACAAAGAAGGGAGGTCGACACAGTGACAACTTTTAAATAAAGAAATTAATTTATTGAAAAACTCAATAAAGAAATATATAAGGCTAAGTCAGTTATCAGTAGGGTGGTGAGGGTGTTTGGGTGCTGTGAGACTATGTGTGTGAACATTACTCTGTGTTAAGGACAACCAGGGCAAACAGAACCTAACCCAAACCAAACCAAAAAGCCAAGATGGGTGCCTGGCTGGCACCAGCCATCCAAGGAGGGAGAGAGAGCCATCTTGGATTTCCCCCTGCTTTTAAAGGCTCAGCTCAGGTGAAGCCAATCTAAATTAGGAGAGGGAGGGGCAGGCAGCCCAGGAAGATCTGCTGCTTCTCCTGAACAGCAGAAGTGAGAGGAGAGGGAGGGGCAGGCAGACCAGGAAGCTCTGCTACTCTGCTGAACAGCAGAGGTGAGAGGATAGGGGCGGGCAGGCCAGGAAAATCTGCAAGAGAAACAGAAGCAAGAAAAGGGAACACACACACACCGTGTCCCTCAAGGCCTGTGGCCGTCACAATACTTATAATATTAAGGGCCCCATCAAATGCCTGGCACAAACCCTTTTACCATACAAGTCGAACCACCATGTCATAGTTAATTTGTAGCTTGCTAAAGGCTTTTTACTCACGCCGACTATGTTTTAGCTTAAAGCTGGGGTCTACGATCTGAAAACCAGTTTAGCTGTTAAGACAGATTTGAAAAACGCAGCCTCCCCCCCCCTCCCCCCAACATCCCGCCCCCCAGCTCGTGTCGCCTCCTAACAACACGCTCCCTCTGGCAGAGCAGAAAGCCGGCTGCCATGAAATACCCTAACAACTCAGCTCAACTGAAAGTAACAAACACGACAGTCGTCCCCCTTGTAACACACAGCGGTAGCCATTTCAATTGGACTGGCGGCGAAGCGGGTCTGGCGTCGCCAGAGCAGAGCTGATTGTGGGTGAGGATTTATCTTTCTCGGCGTGTCTTCACCAGCTCAGTTTACAATGCTAATGATGAGTGGCTAACTTATGCTAAAATCTATTGACAGAGCCTACCCGCTCAGACCAACAACGTTCAGTCATTAGCCAGTATAGGCACAGACTAACCAGAGTTATTCAGCAGACATCTCCCACTGTAGTAAACAAAGCTATTACCTGTTCAACCAGAGGTGGAACGGCCAGTGCCAAAGGTCGGACGGCGCCCCTTCGCCATGCTCCGGCCGGCCGTTCGGTAGCCAGTGGTCGGTGCAGTGTTCAACAATCCCAAATCATTCTGCAGCTTTTTCCACTGTATGATTATCCAATGTTAAGTCTCTGTTGGGGCCCGTATTGCTCATATTTCTTCCTTACTTCAGCCTTTTCCTCGAAACTTTTACGTTTCCTTCCCTTCGATGTGGAGGTTAACAGAAGCCGCCTCCCAGCTCCATGACACTTCAGTAGCTGTGCAGCTAGCTGCTCACCGGTATATGAGGAAAGAAGTGGGGAGGAGGCGGGACAGTGCAGAGCAGGGGAGACAGGGGATTGGATGGACTCACGGACCAATCCGAACCGCCGTGCCCCGCGGTTCAGATTGGTCAACTATTTTGCTGCTTTGCAGCGGATATACTGAATGGATTTTTTTCATTCTTTTTGGTCTTTATATTGCGTAGATCTGACCATAGGACCATAATGGCCTTATAAATGGTGTCATTAAAATGTACCCAGCTTCCAAATCGTAGACCATAGCTTGAAATCATTGTGAAAAATTGGTTATTTTGTTAAGATTACATCAAATGATAGCATGAAAGTTTCATACTTTTTTTTGTTTATTCATGACACAGTGTATTATCAGCAATGATCCAAAACACAATGAAAAATCCCATAGTTTTTAAGTGGGCTTGCAATCTAGGGAACCAACCTGTTACAAAAATACATCATCAATTCACCGATCGACTGAAACCATAGACCTAAAGCACCCCCTCCCCATCCTTTAATATATGTGTGAGTAGACTGTAATACACCAAGTCAACATCAAGAAAATTTTACTTGACAAACCAGAATTTATTAGACATTAAAACCATTAAAAACTTGTTAAAAAAAAAAAAAGAACACAGTCATATTATTTCAGAGGATGAGCTTTCTGCTTTTTTAACAAGATGTGACTGTGAGTCTTTCTCTCTCTCCCTCTCTTTTGCTCTCTCTTCACACCCTCTCTCCTCAATGCATGGATGAGCAGATGAATAAGCTCCATGTCTAATTTACAGATGATTTCTCCCATTAATCTGCCGTCTGCAGATGTTGTTAATTTATTTCGCTCATCTAACCTCCTGTTGTCGCAGCTGTTAGAGGTTACGATGGCAACTTTGCA